>BSQZ01000023.1:1720000-1927500 GCA_033239005.1 Lamellibrachia satsuma
AATTGGCATAGTTTTAATCGACAGTATAACCTTTGTATTGATTAGCTTGATTTCATGTTACAACTATGTTGCGCAGACCGATGTGCAGTTATCTTGATTTTAATGTAGTCGCCTTCCTTGTGACGCAGTGTTGTGAATAGCCCACCCTCAAGAGTTTCATACACAATCCAGTAGAGACGCATATAGAGGCAAGATGTAGGGCTAAGCACTAACGATTACGCCCTGTTGTAACTTATCACATATCGCACTCACCTGTATTAGGTGGCCGACTACACGGAAATTAAGCTAACTGTATATCGGTCTGCGCATCGTAGTCGTAACATGAAATCAGCACAAAAGTCATACTGTCGATTGAAACTACATCCATTATGCTAATGATAAAAACGAATCATATATGATTTTTTTTAAAAGAACATTAATAAGAACCGAAAAACATAATAAATTAAACGTAAAGTATCGCTCTCTGGCAGACAACGTGTGTCGTAAATTCGTGACAGAAAATTTATTTCGGAACTCATGTGATTTTAAGATAGAAACCCTATGCTTTTGCCATAAAATAATTAATTATACCATTTTTTTTACATTTGACACATTGAAACATTATGCTTTATATAATAAGAACATGTAAAATTGCAATATCCCCGATAGGTTTATATTTAAATAATAAATACATCCCGTGCTATGGCTGATTATGATCAAAGTACAGTGTTTTGCTTATTTTGGTGCTGACCTAGTTATGTCAGACATTTCAAAATGTTCGCAGAACTCCTGACTTATTTTGCCTTTTCAGTTTTTGGTTCTAATGGATTACAAACAACTTGCAAAATGTAAGATTTCATTACTTTTATTTCAGAGTAGTCGGCCACCTAAAATAAGTAAATGTTTGTAGAAGTGGTAGATCAAATTTCAAACTATTCGCTTTGTAATGGGCCAGAAGTGAGCATTGCCATGGTTAAGCTGCCCAACTGAAATGCCCATCATTTTTGTTTATAGTTTGGGCACCCCTAAACACCAATGCCAATTATTTGAGTTCCAGTTTTGCGACCAATATTCCCCCTTGCACATGACCCATATAGTGTGTTTCAAATTCATTAATGGCTACGTTGACATATAGTAATTTTTTCATTCACGCTGAACTGTTAGTTTCGCCTGTTGATGTTTTAAGCATTTCGTATTTCAATTTGCAGTTGCGCCATCTACTTGTCCTCCCGAATAAAGAGCATAACACCTATTTATGTGTAATTATATGTAATTATATGTAATTATATGTCTGTCGTTTAGATTGCATCCTAGAAGAGGAGCAAGAACGGGAGAACGCCGAACAAACATATCTTGAAGGTAAGTTAGACCCACACACCAACCTATACTTTTCGGTTCAGTTGCACCGGCCTATCATACTAATACTTTTGTTTGATTTGCAACCATTGTGGTTAAGGGCATTTCCGGTAAAGGGTATACTTTTGCCAAAATTGCAATTTCCTTCATTGTATTCAAACAATTCAATGTGTAATATTAATTCAGTGTTGCTGTCATCCAGTGGCTATAGTAAGGAACATACAGGCCACATTCCACGAAGATACGTCAAATATTTGTTAAGGAAAATCTGCACTGTGAGTTGTTTTGACACATGCCTTAATCCCAGTTCAGTTTATGTTGGTTTTAAAACCTGCACTGTAATACTATGAAGCAAATTATTATGCAACAAACAATTATGTTAAATCGTCCACCAATCAGTAAACTAAACGTGACACGCGTGGTGAACTAAACGTGACACCCGTGGTGAACTAAACGTGACACGCGTGGTGCAAATAAAGACAGTTTATATTTAATGGTGCATTTTCCGTTAAAAATATTTGAATATCGCCACAAAAAGACACCCCCAATAAAACTAACAATAAAGAATTCCTACTGATAAAATAATGTAGTTATAAATGTATTAGCACCCCAATTCCAAACAAAAAGGCCAATTTTGTCTAAGTATGTAGGTTTACAGTATGTGGCCATCTTAAACTAGTCCGTGTCATTTTCCGCTAAAAATATGTCCTCTCCAGAACACCAACATCCTAGTGACAAATACCAACATCCCAGTGATAAACACCAACATCCCAGTGACAAACACCAACATCCCAATGACAAATACTAATATCCCAGTGACAAATACCAACATCCCAGTGACAAACACCAACATCCCAGTGACAAACACCAACATCCCAATGACAAATACTAATATCCCAGTGACAAATACCAACATCCCAGTGACAAACACCAACATCCCAGTGACAAACACCAACATCCCAGTGACAAACAACAATAAACCAGTGGTTAGTACACAGTAACTGATGATATTCGACTACCAGAGTCAGCAGGCTTTCGAAGCTGGGCGACGGGTCTGAAGCTCTTGGAGTTGGCGGTATCTTTTCCAGGCTTCAGTATAATAACTGCTCTAGCTTTCCCCACAACTTTGGTATGTTGTTAGTACTCAAGCAGTTGTTGAACATGTCTAGTAGCCACCGAAGAGTTACTAACTAGTGTTTGAGTTGTTCACAGAGGATGTTGTCTAGTCCGGCAGCTTTGTTCAGTTTCATCACTCTTAAGCCAAATAGGAGTTCACTCGTGGTGAAAGGTCTGGTGAAGAGTCGTCCTGGTCATATTGAGTAGGCTATCGGAGTTTAAATCTGTTGGGACGATGCCCAGTGTTTCATCGACTGTTCACGAGGATCTGGTGAACAACTTAATTTGTTGTGACCTCATATCGAGGTTGTGTTATTGTGTATACATTTGCCAACATCTTTATGGTCTCCCATGCCTTTCTGCTGCAGTGGGTCATGTTTGTAAACCCAATCAGCTCTTGTCACTTATTGCGTCGCTCCTCTTAGATGGCTTTCATAAATCTCTCTCCAGTTTCTAGGGTGTCATCCACAAAGGGATTTGTTTGGAGCAGTTGATGTAGTCCTTGTGTATTTTCTTAGCATTCTGTGACATTCCCGGGATGCAGTTCGTCCTACAGCCTCTCGGGATATTGATCCTAGAGGACGTTTTCATCCTCTCCACAAAGACGTCGTAGTTAGCTTGGGAAGCTGGTAGATCTTTGATTGAAGTATCTAGGTCTACTGAAAATTTATCCCAGTTTGCCTTTTTAGGTTGCAATGACGACGGAAGGGAACTGCACCAGGGGCGACCACTATATGAACTTTGATTCTAAAATGTCGGTGCTGTTATATTCTCACATTGGTTAAAAATATGGTTTGAGGCAAACACCAGGTCCCGGTTATACTTACGTTTATATATGTTGCTATTGAAGGAACTCGAAAGCTTTGCATCGTGGATGATGGATAGCTGACTTGCATCTGACCAACTTTCAACTAATTCCTCATCATCGTTTGTCTGAATATCCCCAACGTATACTGTGGCTGTTGACGTCACCGATCGCCACATTTACAGGGTCATCAGTGACGTCAGCTGGGAAGAAGAACTCCTCATTAGGTGGCTTGTATACAGCGCTTACAGAGATCCCCATAAGCTGCATGTTGGGGACTTCAGTGTTACCGAGTCTGACGTGAAGGATTAATCAACATCAACTCCACTGCGGACAAAAACATTACTGATCACGTGGTCTCTCTATCACTATTATCATACCCGGGATCCTTGGGGGAAATTTGAGGTTCCACATCTCTTTTAGGCAGAGAATGTCACATTTATTTCTTGCACATCTATCTGCCCGAAGCTGTTGTTTGGCTTCTGAAAGATATTCAACATTGGCTGAGATGATGTACAGTGCCGGCAGTGAGAGGGACCCACACTTGCGACATTGTAGCTCGCCGACATATTGGTCTTTATTGGACTGTGTAGTCATGTTCATCACTCTTCAGAAGAGGTGTTTGTAATGTGGTAGGAGGACTCTTCTATTATCCCCGAAGCTCTGATAAAATGTCAAGACAATTTAAAAATCTACGTTGCCTGTTTTAACAATGCATTTAGTTAATATTGAAAAATAATGAAGTTAGCTAAGAACGTGATAAAACTTTAATCTGGTTGCCAGTGTTTAAGGAAGCCCGTGTGTTAAAATACTGGGTGTAAACCCGGAAATATGACTTTTTGGATCAAACAACTGTTCATCTAAGCAACCAGCGTGTATTTTTTTATTCCCGGAGTTAAAGCAAATGTCGGAACTAGGGCCGCTCAAACCGGGTGGAACGCCCTCGTTGTTAGCGTTAAGTCTACAGGAAGTATAACAACATTACGACGTCACCCAAAGACCTTTTTGTCGTCGCTGATTCTCCTTAGCTCCTCATTAATCGGTTGGTGGCTTAAACAATATAAACCGATTTGAGATGATCTAATCCTTTGGCTTTAACGCGCTGCCAAGCTCTGGTTCTCGAGGATTTCGGAGCAATATATTTGTTCTTATTGTATTATATTGTTTTGTTCAATACTGCAATTCATATAAGAATAATTAACATATTCCTCATATCATACTGGTATGTTTGGTAAAGAAATGTCCTCTCCAGGTTGCTAATTTTACAGCTTAAATCTGAAGCCATTTTTTAGGAAATGTATGAACTGCCATGCTCCTAAAATGTCAGTGTTAATGTAATATCTTATATAGTGCAAAGACATGAACCAAATAATTGAAACACTTTGATTTTTGAGGCTGCGTGGGACTAAAAGTGTACCTTATAAGTGAAAACGCCATTAAACATTACACTTCAGCACTGTATAAATGTATAAAACATTTAATACAGAATGCGAGCGCGTGTGCGTTCGTGCGTGCGTGTGTGCGTGAAACGAGGTACTTAGGTAGATATTGATGAAATTATGGGAATCGACACCATCTTGATTGAGAATGATTATGAGCATAGGCTTTTTGGCGGACATTTCATCTACATGTTATGGCCACTTCAGATCTTTTGATAGTGTCACACCTAGTAGGCGAGTAGTAGGCGAGAATAGTTCATTTGTTGGATGGATATGTCGTCTGTGGTTAGCGTTGCGAAGTCCAAAGAAGATCAGCCCGCTTTGTATGCAAAGACTACTAGCGAACCAGCAGTGTAACATCAGTGCTGAATTTACTCAAGTGTGATACCTTGGAAAGTAGGAGGACGGAGGCTAGACTCTCTATGCTCCATAGAATCCACCACGGCCAGGCTGCCATTCCAGCAAAAAAGTTCTTACACACAGTTAAGCGGCATTCCTGAAATCTACGCAATCTAACATATCAACCGGCTTCATTTAACAAAGACTGCCATAAGTAGTATTTTTCCCACAAACGGTACGTGATTGGAATAAACTACCATTAATTATTGCTAACACATCAAATATCAACAACTTCAAACAAAATGCGAACAAAAATCTACGCATCTAGAAAGACCAACTTAATTGCTACTAGCTTCGTTAAACCTACGCGCCCAGTTGCTTCTCGTTTTAGCTCTTAAAGAGCGTTGAGAATATTGTTTCAGATTCAGGTGTTCTGTTGAAGCAGATGCGCTGCTCTATTGTCTTGTCGTAGTTCTGTGGCATTTTATTATTTGCAGCACATCGAGCGTCTTCGTTTCCTGATAATAGGAGCTACTGAAGATGAGGATAATTTTCAACCATTAACGTATTTGATGTGTTCGCAAGTTGTTTGTAAGTCAATTATATGAAGTTCTAAGCGGATCGGTCAGAATGATGTGTCTTATGGGGCAACCACGCGGCCAGTTTTTCTATTTCACGTTTCCTATTTATACACGCTGCTTGCGTTGATATATGAAGCGTGTTAGCCAATTTGGTGAAGACATTCAGAATTCCGATCTATACACATTTTGTTATGACAGTGTAAAGGTCAACATGATGACACGCTTTGCTAAACGTCAACGGTCTTCTTGCATGGATGTTCACTTGTGTCCAAGTTTGACCATTGCGTGCTCAGTGATTGTTCCCTTGACTGACCCACACTGACCTTGGTCGCTGGCAATTTCAGTTATTTAAGAGCTGAACATCTCTCCACGTGTTTCCTTAAGATTGTGGTCAGAAATATTGGACATTCGAAAGATGATGGTGGCGTATTCATCTAGGTTCCAGTTAGACGTCGGGCAGACTGATTTATCTATTTTAATTCGCAGTGACTATGTCGTTTATGATGTAGCACTTGGGATTTTGGCATCGGCTCCTAAAGGTAACGCTCAGGTGATTTGGTAGTAAAGACTTTTGTCACTGACTCGTACAAATTACCTACGTTCGCTAGAATGCTGAGGTTGGTTTCTTTACTTTTAATGCCCTAAATACATATCATGGTGTTCCGTTTGTAGTGTTTTCATTGCAAGGATTTCCTTTCGCGGCTTCGATAGCTATTCGATAGCTGGTTCCTGGAAAGAAGCGCAACTTGTTCGACGGCATATTAAATAACGGAAATGGATGTATATCCAAGGTCCGTCCCTAGCTAGAATATCGTCTGGTTTGTCGGTCATGAAGATACATGTCAAATAGTGTTCTAGTTGAAGAATTGAAGAGCTTCGTTTCCTTTTAGCAAGTCGGTCAGTGGAATAGCGTATTGATTATCCCAATATATGAGGCGACACGCTGTGGCAAAATGTGCTCGATCTTTGGGTATACCTATGTGATTGCTGGAGGACGTCTTTGAAACAAACAGCTTGGTATATTTCGTAGACAGTGTCATGGAGTATATACTGTCGTTGTTATCTCAGAGGTATGTTAGCGCATTTGTTGTAGGCCTCTTTTCTTCCGTAAGGAACCCTATGCTATACGTTGCCCACTAATTCACTACTAATACCAACGAACAAAACAGCCTCCATGCGACGTGGTTTAGGCGTCATTCATGCCTGGCTGGTTGTGCGACCGACTTGATACTAGCTAGGGCCACCGCACGTCTGACTGGTCAGCTATTGACTGGCTATACAGACACTACCAGTAAGCGTTGCCGATAGTCCGCACTGATTGTAAGAGTTTACAAAACTATCAAATTGCAGTACGTTTTTTTTAACTACAAAATTATAATGTCGTGCACTGTACCTTTAATGAATTGTGTGCGCGATATAGCATGGTACAGAACATTTGAAACGTTTTAATTTACAGATAAGTATCATGTTGATGATGATCTGTACGTGGACCGAACTGGGCGTGAACACACTCCGATGGAAGATGCTCAGCAGATGTTTCACACGACGAAAGCATACATTACTGTAAGTTTCAATTTAATTAAATATCCCCATTTTATGTCATGCTAGGTATATATTTTATCGCGTCTCTCACACCTACCTGTATATTACCGGTGTTTGCATTTATTAGAATAAAAGTGAAAGCTGGTTATATCGGGAAAACTTCCAGTTGGAACTTTTCAACACGATTTAACACGTCTGCCTTGGAACATATTTCGACATAACCTCGCTTTTATCAACCTATGATGAGGGGATATAATTATTAATGTCTGTTTAAGAAGGAAGTCTGCGATGCAATTTGTAATTGACATTTTCAATACTGGTCCATGCAATGTTATATAAATCTGAAATCACCATTTGACTATCCGAGTTTCTAACCTTCCGATTGCTACACAGGTTCGTCATTGTGTGTGTGTGTGTGTGTGTGTGTGTGTGTGTGTGTGTGTGTGTGTGTGTGTGTGCGGCTGCGTGCGTGCGTGCGTGTGTGCGTGCGTGCGTGCATGTCTGTGTTGCTGCCTCTGGACGTAGCACATTTAAATGGTTTCATTTGCTCTAGGTTTGCAACCGACGCCTCGTTGACTACGCTCCCATGACCATCTCGTACGACATGATTGACGAACTGTCGACAAAGATTCGCAACGAAGTCATCGCATTGGCTGCAGATCCTGACACCCTGGACTCGGTGAAGGAAAACTTAGAAGTCGCACACAAGCGTGACCAACTGACCAAGAAACTGAGTCGACTGCAGCTAGCGTCGACAGAACTCGCCATGTTTCAGCAATGACGTCGCTGCCTTAGCTAGCCCGGAAACAACTACTAGTGGCCTATTCGTTATGTCTAATAAATGCGTTATTATGTTTCATAATCATGCCAGTAAGTCAGATTTGCGTAAATGTTTACGGACATTTCGTAGAGATTTCTAATACGTAAGTAATTGTTGTAAACAGCGAGTGGCGACAAATTAACATGAAACTCTCTTCTAAAAAGGCAGGTTTAATTGCGTCTGAGCGTGTGCACCCGCTTAGCATTACATAATCATGCTGCAGCCTCAGTTCTAAAGCGAAATTTGAATTTTAAAAAAATGACGATATGCGAACAATGTATTTCAGCTGGAAGGCGATATAATGTATCTTTGCTTCCTGAGGCGTAGGTTCTGGTCGCCTTATTGTCCTCGATGATGAAAGACGACATATGTAGAATCTGAAAAGATCAAAGAGTATGTAAAGAAGTTGTGCAGCAAATACATATATTACGCTACGTGGGTAAAGTCGAAGGAAAAAACAAACAAGGAAGAAGACGAAACGCCTGGATCGACGATGTGAGGCAGTGGACAACTGGAGCCTGCATATCGCAAGGGAAACGGCGATAACGAGAAATGGAAGGACGATGTCAAAGCTATGGCTGAGATGTCAACGGCCCCCACGGGCTACGGCTGAGATGTCAACGGCCCCCACGGGCTATGGCTGAGATGTCAACGGCCCCCACGGGCTATGCCTGAGATGTCAACGGCCCCCACGGGCTATGACTGAGAGGAGGATGACATATGTAGGTATATTTCTGTGCAAGAGACAATACTTATACAATAGCGGTCGACCAAACCATTCTGTTACCTTTGGTGGAACGAAAATATTTTCATACTTGTCTAACAATAATATTTGTTTAATGTTCCATGGTTATACATTATGCAGAATCGCTTGACTTTTCGTTTGGCCTGGAATGTTTCCTAACCGAGGTATTTTGAGTAACTGTTTTTCTTGTTTAATTCTGTGCGCAAGATCCGCCATGGCTTTCTTTGAATTATTTCTAGAAGTTTGATGGCACTTAGCTAGATATGGACCATGATGCTTATATTGTATTATCTTGTTTGATTGGGGCTAGGTTTATGTGTGCAAGCGTTTTATTTTATCGCTGGCTAATTTGTTTTTAAGATTTGTAGAAGGTAGTCTTAATGGTCAATGGCTAGCGAATGTTGATTGCAACAGGGTTTATCGATGTTGCATGCTACACAGTTTTGAAACTGATTTCAACATGATGGTGAAGGGTTTATATAATACTATTTTACTTACAATAACTGTGACTGTTGCACTGTTGTACCTTATTGGTATTTTGGTGGATGTCTGTTATCTACTAACAGTGGCAGCACGCATATAATCGCAAAGGCTGTTTCTAGTTTTTGTAATTAAAAATTTGCATTGAAAATAACATATATATTTGCGTCTGTTCTGCTTTATTATATAAGGTGTGTGTGTGTGTGTGTGTGTGTGTGTGTGTGTGTGTGTGTGTGTGTGTGTGTGTGTGTGTGTGTGTGTGTGTGTGTGTGTGTGTGTGTGTACGTGCATGCGTGTATTAATATCAAAAACAAATAAACAAACAACACAACGATATTTAATTACCAGTTCAGCAGTATCTGTACCATCGAAGAGAGCAACATCATATCATTCATAAGTGGAGAGCAAAAGCCTGCCACTTGACGGTATCGCCATTTGGTGTTCACATCCAACCAACCAACAAACCAACCAGACTTCTGGATAGAAGCAGTGCTTATTTATTCTATTTATGCTGCTTAAATTAGCCCAACACCTGCATTGATCTTCCAAACAACAGGGTACAAAACTAGACGATTGGAAATTCGCTGCTTCAGCAATAGTCTATACCATCACCACTATAATGAATATGTTCAGGTAAAATCAAGTATTCTAGTCATTCACTTGCCGTTCGTATTGGTAAAGATCGTTAATTTGTGATATCAATGAGCTACGCTTGTACCTTTTCCGAAATAAGAAGGAGGATGTGGAATATGGCCAGGGTCCTCCTTGTGCAGATTGTATCCACAAACATGTCCTTTGAGTTGTGGTGTGGCATCGTACCCTAGACAAGTAATTTCTTTTCATGATGGTTATGATATAAAGCTGCCAAAGTCATCATCTACTGGATGACTAAATGACCAGCTCCAGTCCTGGGGTTGTTTTCAAGCGAGTCTGCCAGGCTCCAGTCTTCTAGTACCACGGAGTGGAATGAAAAACACAACTACTAGTTGTCTCCAAGACTGCTCTAACAAGAGATCCAATGGCGGGGGCAGAAGGAGGAGGGTAGTTCAAATTATAGAATGCTACTTGTCTCCAGGACTTTGCAAATTTATTGTGTTAGAATTATTGAACTCTTTCTATGTATGTCCCTAAGTCCCTCTTAAATATTAAAAGCCAAATAAAATATTTCAGTGGTAGAGATAATAATATAAATGATGACTCATGTTAAAAGTTCCATTAGTTGTGTATGTGTCAGGATATGCTGGTAATCTGTTAAGACACTGCACAATTTCAAACATATATTATAAATAAGTATACAATACATGATGTACATAAATAACACAGGGATATTTAGGCAATTCACAGTAAAAGCAAAATGGTGCATGCATGCAACATTTCACTGTCGAAATACATTCCCACAATATTCTTTGCTCCTGCTGGAGTAGATCTCCTCACAGCCTTGGGTGAGCTAGCTCAGTCTTCGCAGCCAGCTTCATTTCTTCTACCACATTTTTCCTCTAGGTGGAAGATGGTCTGCCTCTTCTCCTTTTTCCAGATAGCGTCGACGTCAAAGCGGCATGTGGAAGAATGTATATGTTCATGCGGAGAACGTCTCCGTCTCCACCTTCTTTGTTTCACCTCATCGACGATGCTGCTTATGTTGGGGCGTTCGGAGATTATCTTTTTGATCACTCTCTGTTCTTAACGTATTCCGAGGATTAATCTGTGACACATTACTCAATATCTCTGAGTGATTGAAATAATATTATTTATTGATTTCAATATTCTTCTTGATCTTCCATGTTTCGGGAATATACAGTTGTGCTGGGCGGACGTTCGATCTGTGTTGTTTCAGTTTGGTCTGGGTGTGGAGAGTAGTGGATTTCCAGATGTTGGTGAGTAATTTCATCCTAGTGTAACTTTTCAAACTACGCCTATAGAGCTCTATCACACCAGTTCATGCTCCACAGACACGTAGCTGATAAAAAACACTTTGTTCAAGGGTGTTTTCGAGGACGTAGTTGCGAATATAAAACAAACCTTAACCAATATCCGCTGCGAATAAACAATTTCAAAACGGCGTGTTCTACAGTATAAAAAAACAATCTAAATTTGGCGACATTTTCTCTTACTATGCAGTTATTAGCTACTTATATTAGCTACTTATTACGTCGACACATGTATTCGTTAGATCAGACGAGAGTGGAATAAAGGGGATTTTAAACATGCAAACATACTACGACATAAAAATATTTAGTTATTCGTTAAAACACGAACATCACTACAGTAGTTTTTGTTTATTTGAGAAAATGTAAATGAAAGTATTGATCCTCAGTTAACATTGTGACAACGTTCTGATCCTCGATCGACAATCTATTATGACGATTCTTGATCCACAATCAACATTCTGAAGATATCCCAATCATCAATCGACATTCCATTCTGACAATATCCTGATCTTCAATCGACATTCTGACAACATCCTTATCCTCGATCACCATTCCATTATAACGACATCCTGATCGTCAATCAACATTAATTCCAACGTGTCGGCGTGGCAGTATAATAATAATAATATATTTATTCGTACTTCAATGTGTACACGAAAGACTGATACACCAATGCATAAAACCACCCGCGTATAATACGTATATAGCGACTGTTACGTTTACGAATGCGTACCAAATTATTGTGCGCTGAAGCCACCTCGGTTAACACATATAGCACTCGGCACGTGGTCAATAAAACATTATCTTACGCACAGATGCCGTATGCAAAGACGATATTGGAAGTAAGCAAAAGAGCAAACAAAAACAGAAGAGTATAGATATGGCTGTTTTATAGCCCTATCTAAATAGCGCTGTGATTACAAATTTAATGGCTACTTTCGTAATGTCAGCGAAAAAGAGCAATACAGTACACACAAAAAACAAATGACAAAAGTAACGGTGTGATATTTTGTCGCCCGATGCCTCGAGCATCTTCATCGAGGCACAATCACTGAATTGTCTCCACTTTGTTTCGATAACTAGAAAAAGCTATGAAAAATTCTGTTTCTCTGAGCGCTAAAGCTTGCTCAGACACCACAAGTTGAGTTGTATGCGTCACAGTGAACATGAACAGCGAACTAACAATTACAGAAAACATTAGCGGACCTGTAGCAGAAAAACGACAGTGTCATGAACGGATGCATCGGATTGCTGGGAAATCTGACGTGGTCATAATAATTTTTCGCTTCACGAATCGCGTGAATAAAGTTACGTCTATTAACATCATCAACCAAAATTTTATAGACATTGGTGTTGCTGTTCTTATCCTTCTGGCGGATTTCACAGACAGCCACTTCATGCCGGCCGACGATGAAGTGAAAGGCTCTAGAGAGTTCTGTGACAAAAGGTCAGTTCTAGTCAGTTCTAGGACATATGCAGTCTCAATCAATTCTTGGGATATTTTATCCACGTTTCAGCCAAATCGGTAAGAGAAAAATTAATGTAGGTGATGTAGGGACAATATACACACATTAGTTAACTAACGTTTTGTATGTATTGGATTAATTCTTCTTGTTCTTTGCATTGACCACGTAAAGTCAGAGTGATTGAAATAATATTATTAATTGTGTCATAGAATATACATTGTAAACAATAATGGGTTACTATAATCACGATGATCATACATAAGAGCTTCATAGTTATTTTACTAAACCTATAAATAAATACATATATTACTGTCTCAAACGTTAATATCGAGTAACCCGACAAGAACACACAGCGGAACAATTCAGCAGGCTTTCAGTCACACAAAGAAAAAACCAATGCAGCAAGATTAGCACTATGTTAAAAGCAAATCATAAAAACCTACACTGTCTGTGTGATGCTTCAAAACAACGGCGTGTAAAATATGTGTGTGTTCGTTCACAATCTTCAATTTGTAAAATATGTGTGTGATCATAACCGTTGATGTAAAAAGTGTGAGAACAGAACGAATCGCATGTAATAGTTTATTATTTCATGACAACAACAAGCGAACAATTACAAAGTAAAATGTTTCGCCCTTACTGATATCTAATGATTTTAGCGATATACCCGAGCGACTAACTGAAACTAGCGCGAGATGATATATCCAACAAATAAGCGATTGGTACCATAAGATACTACAGGCAGGCATACTGTCATCAACAACGTACACATGTTGCAACGACAATGATATCAGTGTGATATTAAATCGTTATATACACGAACCATATTCAAAATTTATCAATGTGAAAATCCGATTTTTTGTGTAAATATTCTTGTAAAGACGTAAATATCCTTGTAAATGCGTAAATATCCCTGTAAAGACCTAAATATGAAAGTGTTTGACTAATTTGCACAATCACAACATTTAAATGCTTTGGGTTCGAAAACACGCTTAAACCGAATACATAACGAAACAATGAGTTTCAAAGCACATGGCAGAGATTGTGCGTTGTACAAGAACCTGTCGAAACATCTGGCGTCTTACGTTTTCCAAGTGGAACTCCATCAAATTCATTACAAGATCACACTTTTCTATGTTAATGCACAATGTTCAACAACATTTGAGCAGGAAAAACCACACACTTTTAACAAGATTTAACAAGATTGCCATCCCAAACAACAAGTTCCAGATGGCAAGTGGACAAGGAAGAAATTGGCTTATCGAGAGTCCAACAATTTTCTCATCTATGTGTAACCCTGATCAAATATCTGTGAATTCTATTTTAAACATATTCACACTACTAGCATTAACACAATCATTTGGCAGTTTGTTCCATTCATTTATCACCCTCTGTGAGAAAGAGTACTTTCTCATGTCCAACCTACACTGTTCCTTAACTAATGCTGCTTTGTGTCCTCTGGTTCTACTGCCTTCTTTAAGTTTGAAGAACATATTCCTATCAACATCCTCATAACCTTTCACTATTTTAAACACTTCTATTTGGTCTCCTCTTAGTCTCCTGGTCTCTAGTGTTGTCAAACCACATTGTAATAAGCGGCTTTCGTAGC
The DNA here is from genome assembly GCA_033239005.1 of Lamellibrachia satsuma. Taxonomy (NCBI): domain Eukaryota; kingdom Metazoa; phylum Annelida; class Polychaeta; order Sabellida; family Siboglinidae; genus Lamellibrachia; species Lamellibrachia satsuma. Next base: position 1,734,206 of record BSQZ01000023.1, read on the forward strand.
TAAAGTCTCTCAATTCTGGAATCATTTTAGTTGCTCTTCGTTTTATTCTGTCTAGCTTGTATATGTCCTTTTTAAGATAAGGCCTCCATGCTTGAATACACTATTCCAAATGTGGTCTAACTATTGCTTTGTACAGGGGTACAATTAGCTGTTTTTCGCTGTGGTACCCCACTCAGAACAGATTTCCAGTTTGAAATATCACCATCTACTATTTGAAATATCACCATCTACTATTACTCTCTGTCTTCAGTGTGTAAGCCACTCTTCTACCCAGTTGATTACATCATACATTAAAGTAACCACTGGGGTAATACAAGGCTATATACTGAGGAAATATGTACTGAGGAAACGAAATCAGGAATTGACTGGACAGATGAACAAGTGCTGGGATACGGTGAAACGTTTATGTTGAAGAGCTGCAGTCCGTGATAAACAGTTTGCCAAGCCTCCAACACTGAAGTCAAGAAAGCAAACTGTGATGGAAAACCACATTTGCTAAACGCATTGTTTGACCTATTTTGTTAATATTACGTCCAAAGGTGGAGACTGATCTAATGACATCAATAATATGCTTGGAAATACATGAGGTTCATTTCAGAAACTCACAAAAACTTGCCGGTCAAAGGGTATAATTACAAACATCAAAATAAAATTGTCAACAGTTATTTGATACCCGTGCTTCTCTATAGCTCTGAAACATGGAAAGCAACAACAACAACAACAACAACAACAACTATTGGGCAGAAACTAACCACTTTCCAGATTATATGCTTGCGCAGATTTCAACCATCAAATGGCACGAATTCATCACCAACAAGGAAATCTTTAAAAGAACAAATACAGAGGTAATCATATCAACGATATTGAAAAGAGATATTTGAGCCATGTCCTTAAAATGCTGCCAACGAGAACTCCAAAGCAGACGTGCTACTGGAAACCATCTAAAAAAGGAAAGGAGGACGCCCAGAAAGAAAGGTTCCACGCAAGGGAAGGTACCCACTCAGAAAATAAAGACAAAGGATTTAGAAAGAGTGAGTGAAGATATAAATAGATCGCGTCGGTTACTATCTGCTTGTTCGCGAGACGGCTGCCTTTTACGAACCATAATAGGATGATAATAGAACCATAATACAGATCATAATAGGTCAAACAATTACGGTCTTCGTTGCATTTTAGTAGAGTTGAAATAAATTCCTACATTGTCGATGAACATTATGTGGGATCTCTAGCATGAACACAACTTACTACAAAATACATTTCATTATGTTATTCTGGATTCTAACATTTGTGGACGATGATGTTCTTTCTACTATATATTTTGGCGTACATGCATCAGAAGCGACAAAAACAACATTTCTAATAGTAATATGAAATATACATATTTTAGACACATTTGTCTAATGGCCGTGTGGCTCTTTCAACAAGCATCGACTGCGCCGTCACTCACGCTGTCGCATGTCTTACATAGATGAAGCCCGAGTTTGCGGAGTCCTTCCTGGAATTCGGCGTACCTGGCAGTGTAGGTGAACGGATTGACGCAGCAGTGGGCGAAGACAAGAGTGGCAGGAATGATCCAGCACAATCCACATTCGCCTATTCCGTTCAAGTGGAACAGCAGCAGGCGCACTTGGTAAGGCAAGAAACAGATTACATAGCAACAGGTGACGATACTCAACGTCTGGGTAACTGTCTTCTTCGTCTTGACGACATACTTCGGGGTGCCCGCATCGATGGACATCTGTAGGCGGGAAACGCTGGTCGACACGGCTGGGCTCGCGAGAACGTCGACGGCAAAGAGCGTGGGCTCCGGAGGTCGGGATCGATGACGAAGGGTGTACATAATTCTGCAGTAGCAGAAGGCGTGTACAATTAAAGGACACATCATGATGACGCAGATGTTGACAATACTATCCACCAGACGGAAGGGCTTGCTTGGGTAGAAAGCCATGGGATAGCATCGTCCAGCGACAGCGGCACTTTGTGGAATGACAAAGATTGCCGTATAGGTGACGCCAAACAACCACACGAACGCGAGCGATGCGACCACTTTGTTCTTCGAGAACGACGCCTTGTAGCGTATCGGGTGCACGACAGCGATGTACCTCTCGATGGACAACAACATCAGGTTGACGGTGGATGATCGAATGAACCCCCACTGCAGCGTCTGTGTCAGCCAAACCCGGCAGTAGATCTGAGCTAACACGCCATCGTCAGCCGGCATGAAGCGGCTGTCTATGAAAGCCGCCAGAAGGATAAGAACCGCAACACTAAGGTCGATCAAACTCTGGTTGATGATGTAGATACATGTGACTTTCTTCGCGAGATTCGTGAAGCGAAATATTACTACGACCACGAGCAGGTTTCCCAGCAATCCGATTACACCGATCGTTCCAAACATACACTTCGTACGCACACTGTTCGGATGAAATGCGTACATCGACATAACAGCTTCCGTGGCACTGTCGTTGTCTGCGACAGGTTTCCTGTAGTCGTTAGTTCGTTATTCATGGTCATCGCCACGCGTACTACTCGGTATGTTTGGTCGCTGAGCTTGTTTTAGTGCACCGCAAAACAAAGTCAGAATTTGCAACAGGTTTTTGCAGTTATTGAATCGACGGCCAGTACCCGGATAAAGAGGAGAGCAACGACAATCTTAATGGAGACACTGCAATGACACTGCCTAGACGACGACACTTCTTTATTCCGCAATCACCAGCACTTTTATGCGTACGGTCACTAAGCAGACGGAACTACCACTGAGATTGCTACATGTGAAGATATCCGATTTGCTCGGTATATTGGACGACTAATCAACGAAGACAATAATTCCAAAAGCAGCATATTTTGTAATGTCAACGGGGTTGTATATCGGGCAACGCAGAAACTTGGCACATATTTTCTTTATATGCGATGTCTCAAATAAAAACTAAACCTCAGTAATAAGAAAAACAGTACAGCCCCTGTATAATGTTACTTTGTGGATTGTTCTTCTCCGCTGATATTAGTTTTACGAAAATAACCCAAATGGACGTTTTACTCAAGGCGCTATTCAGAAAGCGCTCTCACATAGCCATATTGATTTTTTCGTATTTGGCTCTTTTACTTACTTCCAATATTGGCTATACACACTGCATCTTCCTGTAAGATAACATGTCGTAGACGCCATGTCGCTTGTAGGTGTTAGCCGATGTCTCGTAGCCCCAGCGTAGGCTACGATTACTTCAAATGTACACATTGTAGTAGTAACGTGGCACGTTCACGTTTTAGAACTGTTGGCGGTGTTCTTATGTGTTGTATAGTGGCCCTTGCAATGCCACACCTAACCACGTCATTACTGTACTGTTCCATTAAGTTAACATTATAGCTGAGTCTGCCTTACCGAGTTTGTATTCGTGTCACGCAAATGGCAAACGGGTTTCTCGTTTTATGTTGTAACGTGTATTGTAGAATATACAATAGATGTTTTAGAATGCACATGCATAAAACGTGTTTAGTGTGTCGCATATCTACGGTATTATACTGTACATAAATTATATGGAGTGCTTTCGTAATAAATTACAGTAAACATGCATAGTACACAAAGCTTTCGGATAAATACATGTTGAAGTTATTATACTTCATGCTGAGGCTTCATGACAGAACCCTGAGCTCAATTGTCACAGGAAAACACAAAGAATGTTGGTACAGTTGGTAAAGGTCATGTAATAATTGTACTAACATAAATAATATACACGTACATCAATGAGCTTAACAACAAACACAAAGGTGCTCATGTACACGTACATCAATGAGCTTAACAACAAACACAAATGTGCTCATGTACACGTACATCAATGAGCTTAACAACAAACACAAATGTGCTCATGTACACGTACATCGATGACCTTAACAACAAATACAAAGGTGCTCATATACACGTACATCAATGAGCTTAACAACAAACACAAAGGTGCTCATGTACACGTACATCGATGAGCTTAACAACAAACACAAAGGTGCTCATGTACACGTATATCGAAGAGCTTAACAACAAACACAAAGGTGCTCATGTACACGTATATCGAAGAGCTTAACTACAAACACAAAGGTGCTCATGTACACGCACATCGATGAGCTTAACCACAAACACAAAGGTGCTCATGTACACGTATATCGAAGAGCTTAACAACAAACACAGAGGTGTTCTCTTTTACACGTACATCGATGAGCTTAACAACAAACACAAAGGTGCTCATGTACACGCACATCGATGAGCTTAACAACAAACACAAAGGTGCTCATATACACGTACATCAATGAGCTTAACAACAAACACAAAGGTGCTCATGTACACGTATATCGAAGAGCTTAACAACAAACACAAAGGTGCTCATGTACACGTATATCGAAGAGCTTAACTACAAACACAAAGGTGCTCATCAATAAGATAATTATTAAACGACAAATAGCAGTAGCAAAGGTGGGCCAGTCATTTGTCCCACCGCGTGGCAGAGAAATCAGTATAAAATAATGTTGTTACAAAGAAATTATACGTATTCATACCAAAACCTTCAAAAAACCATCTATGGGGAAAAATTCAGGCATGACATAGTTGAAGATTAAACAGTTCAACATATGCATAGTAATAATCGTACATGCACAAAACCCTTCATAAAAACCCTAGGAGGGGAATTAATGGGAAGGAAAGTGTCTAATGTAAATTAAATAATTCAATATGTTGCATATTATCCATAATTTGATAATGATATAAATTCAAATATACGCACTAAAAACCTTCTAAAACCATTTATGGGGGAAATTCACCAGAAGGAAAGCGTTAATTGGGCACACAAAATATTACATCCGATGTTAAGCCAGTGAAATGCCAGCAACTGTATAGGAGAGTCATATTGAATGTGCCTTGAAACTCTTAGACAGGAAGCAGTAAATGTGCTCGCATGCAGAGCACCATTGTCTAGAGAAACATTGAATCTGCTATGAACTCAGTGTCTGGAATTAACCTACTAAAACACAAGATGAGAAACATTGAACACCGTCAACGTTTCCATCTCATTGCTATAAATAAACCCGCATGCAGATCAACGCAGTATCCTAAAGAAACGTTGAATCTGGTATAACTACAGTGTTTGAAATAACTAACATAATAAAACACAAGATGGGAAACATTGAAAACTATAAATTTTCCACACATACAATGTAAAACATAATATAACATAAATACTCACACGCAGATCTACACCATTTTTGGAAAAAAATCAAATATTCAGACTGTGAACTGCCAGCAACTCTATAGGAAGGTCGTGTTGAATCTGCTGTGAAAATACTAGACGGGAAACACTGAGCACCATCGACTTTATACATTATAATTTTCTAGCATAACATGCATTGAATATGCTCACATACAGAGCAACACCCTATTCTAGAGAAATGTTGAATTTGCTATGAACAGTGTTTGAACTAATTAACTTACTAAAACACAAGAAAGGAAACATTGAAAACCATCACATACACTTTGACTGCAGTAAATAGACTTGCATGCGAAGTAAAACACTGTCCTAAAGAAACGTTGTATCTGGTACAAACACAGTGTTTGCAATAATTAACTTACTAAAACACAAGAAGGGAAACATTGAAAACCATCAACTTTACATACTCTCACTACAGTGAATATACTCGTATGCAGAGCAACGCTTTTTGGTCCTGGCTGTGCTAAGTTACTAGAATACATATTATTGTTATGTAATAAAAATGTATCTTGAAACGTTTTCCCGGATTGTCTTAGAATCACTCAGAATGCATCTCAGAGCCTCAAATTAAAAAAAAAATAGCTGGCTTCGCCTGCAGCAATACGTGGACTGGCAACAATTTAAATATTACACTTTTGGATTGGTAATAGTCAATTTCTGGCTGTCTGTCTGTCTGTCTCGAACCCCTCATGCCCACCGGGTCACACCGTGTCATCAGAAGTTGGCATCTTCGCTTCTGTCTTTCAGCCATTATGTATCAATTTGTTTCATTCAAATGCAAATGAAACGCATATAAAACCACTGCGTTTAAATTAAATGCAGCATTTGAACCCAAACCTGATTTTATCTGAGTATTTTATTTTTTTATATTTTTGTATTTTCATTTAAGTTAATTAATCAATTATTATATCTAAATGCCAAGAAAGTACATTGAATTAGGCGTGTTTAGATTTACTGTATGTCTGTTACAACAAACCACAAACAACCTCACTACAACTATAGTTATGAGCAAAATATGATACATCTGACTGAATTCCAGTGTCGAAGACGCACCAATTGGAAATTTAATATCGAAGACAAAAAAAGCGGTAAACAGCATGTTGACTCCAACAACCGTGTCCTCTATGGCTGGCCTCAACCAGCTGATTCCCAAAACCGTGTCCTATACGTGGCTGGCCACAACCACCTGACTCAAACAACCATGTCCTCTACAACTGTGGAAATTTATCTATCAAACCAAAACTAAATTAGCAAATCAGATTAAGAAAATATGCATGTTTTTCATAAACGACCTAATGGTATATCAACAATCGATTCAAACTCTTGAGTGTTAGTGAATGATTCAAGTGTTAGTGTATGATTCAAGTGCCATCCGTTGTCCAGAGCACGCGTCATTTAGAGGCTAACATCATGTGGTTTATGGTTGCCGTCTAATCATATGTACCGATGTGTTCTGGTTGCCCGTCTACTCAAATGTACTCATGTGTTCTGGTTGCCCGTCTAATCATGTGTACCGATGTGTTCTGGTTGCCCGTCTACTCAAATGTACTGATGTGTTCTGGTTGCCCGTCTAAACATGTGTACTGATTTGTTCTGGTTGCCCGTCTAATGATGTGTACCGATGTGTTCTGGTTGCCCGACTAATTATGTGTTCCGATGTGTTCTGGTAGCCCGTCTAACCATGTGTACTGATGTGTTTTGGTTACCCGTATAATCATGTGTATTGATGTGTTCTGGTTGCGCGTCTAACCATGTGTACTGATGTGTTCTGGTTGCCCGTCTAACCATGTGTACTGATGTGTTCTGGTTGCCCGTCTAACCATGTGAACTGATGTGTTCTGGTTGCCTATCTAATCATGTGTACTGATGTGTTCTGGTTGCCCGTCTAACCATGTGTACTGATGTGTTCTGGTTGCCCCTCTAACCATGTGTACCGATGTGTTCTGGTTGCCCGTCTAACCATGTGTACTGATGTGTTCTGGTTGCCCATCTAATCATGTGTGCTGATGTGTTCTGGTTGCCCGTCTAATCATGTGTACTGATGTGTTCTGGTTGCCCGTATAATCATGTGTATTGATGTGTTCTGGTTGCCCGTCTAACCATGTGTACTGATGTGTTCTGGTTGCCCGTATAATCATGTGTACTGATGTGTTCTGGTTGCCCGTCTAACCATGTGTACTGATGTGTTCTGGTTGCCCGTCTAACCATGTGTACCGATGTGTTCTGGTTGCCCGTCTAACCAAGTGTACCGATGTGTTCTGATTGCCCGTCTAACCATGTGTACTGATGTGTTCTGGTTGCCTATCTAATCATGTGTACTGATGTGTTCTGGTTGCCCGTCTAATCATGTTAACTGATGTGTTCTGGTTGCCCGTATAATCATGTGTACTGATGTGTTCTGGTTGCCCGTCTAACCATGTGTACTGATGTGTTCTGGTTACCCGTCTAATCATGTGTACTGATGTGTTCTGGTTGCCCGTATAATCATGTGTACTGATGTGTTCTGGCTGCCCGTCTAACCATATGTACTGATGTGTTCTGGTTGCCCGTCTAACCATGTGTACTGATGCGTCTTCCTTCTGATTGTCCCGCGTTAGTACGGTCTCCAGCGTGCAACATTAAGGCATACAACATTAAGGCATACAACATTAAGGCATACAACATTAAGGCATGCAACATTAAGTGTTCTGGTTGCCCGTCTAACCATGTGTACTGATGTGTTCTGGTTGCCCCTCTAACCATGCGTACTGATGTGTTCTGGTTGCCCGTCTAATCATGTGTACTGATGTGTTCTGGTTGCCCGTATAATCATGTGTACTGATGTGTTCTGGTTGCCCATCTAACCATGTGTACTGATGTGTTCTGGTTGTCCGTCTAACCATGTGTACTGATGTGTTCTGGTTGCCCGTCTAACCATGTGTACTGATGTGTTCTGGTTGCCCGTCTAACCATGTGTACCGATGTGTTCTGGTTGCCCGTCTAACCATGTGTACTGATGTGTTCTGGTTGCCCGTCTAACCATGTGTACTGATGTGTTCTGGTTGCCTATCTAATCATGTGTACTGATGTGTTCTGGTTGCCCGTCTAATCATGTGTACTGATGTGTTCTGGTTGCCCGTATAATCATGTGTACTGATGTGTTCTGGTTGCCTTTCTAACCATGTGTACTGATGTGTTCTGGTTGCCCGTATAATCATGTGTACTGATGTGTTCTGGTTGCCGTCTAACCATGTGTACTGATTTGTTCTGGTTGCCCGTCTAACCATGTGTACTGATGCGTCTTCCTTCTGATTGTCCCGCGTTAGTACGGTCTCCAGCGTGCAACATTAAGGCATACAACATTAAGGCATACAACATTAAGTGTTCTGGTTGCCCGTCTAACCATGTGTACTGATGTGTTCTGGTTGCCCGTCTAAACATGTGTACTGGTGTGTTCTGGTTGCCCGTATAATCATGTGTACCGATGTGTTCTGGTTGCCCGACTAATTATGTGTACCGATGTGTTCTGGTAGCCCGTATAATCATGTGTACTGATATGTTCTGGTTGCCCGTCTAATCATGTGTACTGATGTGTTCTGGTTGCCCGTCTAATCATGTGTACTGATGTGTTCTGGTTGTCCGTCTAATCATATGTACTGATGTGTTCTGCTGCCCGTCTAACCATGTGTACTGATGTGTTTTGGTTGCCCGTATAATCATGTGTACTGATGTGTTCTGGTTGCCCGTCTAACCATGTGTACTGATGTGTTCTGGTTGCCCGTCTAACCATGTGTACTGATGTGTTCTGGTTGCCCGTCTAATCATGTGTACTGATGTGTTATGGTTGCCCGTCTAACCATGTGTACTGATGTGTTCTGGTTGCCCGTATAATCATGTGTACTGATGTGTTCTGGTTGCCCGTCTAACCATGTGTACTGATGTGTTCTGGTTGCCCGTCTAACCATGTGTACTGATCCGTCTTCCTTCTGATTGTCCCGCGTTAGTACGGTCTCCAGCGTGCAACATTAAGGCATACAACATTAAGGCATACAACATTAAGGCATACAACATTAAGGCATACACAATACTTAATATTTCCCGCATTTTTTTTCTTCACGCACACTATCATATTTTCTGTTTCTCATACACGTCACGCACGCATCGTTTATAAGTATTGACGAGGGGGGTAGCTCTTATCCAGAAGAACGGGGAAATTGTACCAGGATCAGGCAGCTAGTGTTTTCCAATAGCGATGAAGGGTTGTAAGTGACCGATTGCCTGATCCAATAGCGATGAAGGGTTGTAAGTGACCGATTGCCTGATCCAATAGCGATGAAGGGTTGTAAGTGACCGATTGCCTGATCCAATAGCGATGAAGGGTTGTAAGTGACCGATTGCCTGATCCAATAGCGATGAAGGGTTGTAAGTGACCGATTGCCTGATCCAATAGCGATGAAGGGTTGTAAGTGACCGATTGCCTGATCCAATAGCGATGAAGGGTTGTAAGTGACCGATTGCCTGATCCAGAAAATTCAGCAGACACAAAAACGGTTGCATCGGTCTCATTTCAAGGACGGTTGGACAAACGACTGGCCAGGGAAGATTGCAAGACGTCATAAAGGCGATACATATGCACTTTGTTGACGGTGCCTAAGCGATTATTTAATTATGTACAATTTATTTTCGGTTTGCAATTGCAGTGGTTTGTTGACACTATCATGGCGAACGTGAAGTCATCACATAGTGTTCTACACGTGTACTTGAAGTCAAGTGAAATCCCTTAAAAGTCATAGTTTGATGTATACGCATATCAATCGCCTAACTGTTGTATGAGCATCATTGAACACGGTTATTAAAAAACTACTATTCCCCATATATATTACAACAACAACAAAACTCTACAACGCCAAGTTTCACTCCTGTTCCATTAAAAGTTGTGTTTATCCAGTTTGTAACATATAAACGATACATACAAACACCAGAAATGCCCTGTATGATGATGATTTCTGCATCCCAGGATCAACCCTTTGAACAAGTGGAGCAGTCACTGATGCACTCGATGGGTTAAAACCAACTACTATGCCGTCAACCGTCCGCGGGCAAATTTAGAGAAGTCAATGCCTTTTGACGTAAGAACAGGGATACAAAACGAAACTGCTGTAATGGGAGAAAACGCATGATCCCAAGCCAATGTACCTTAGAGTTGCCCTGGACCGCACAGTCAACTAGATCATGCCAACAAAAGCTAAGGGAGGAGCCAGGAACATATTGATGACGCTGTCCAACTCCAAATGGGGAATATACCCGGAGCCATTCCTCACTCACTCACTCACTCACTCACTCACTCACTCACTCACTCACTCACTCACAAATCCACTCACTGAAGCTATTAATACGTTAATCATTCACTCATCCATTAACTGATTCATTCACTCCGTCATTCACTCAGACTCACTCACTCACGCACTCACGCACTCACGCACTCACGCACGCACTCACTCACTCACTCACTCACTCACAAATCCACTCACTGAAGCTATTAATACGTTAATCATTCACTCATCCATTAAATGATTCATTCACTCCGTCATTCACTCAGATTCACTCACTCACGCACTCACTCACTCACTCACTCACTCACTCACTCGCTCACTCACTCATCGTGAACAACGCAGAGATACACAAAAGTGTAGCATTTTATTTATTTGATTTGATTCAGATGAAGACATCGCAATAATAACTTGTAAAAACATTAATTATAACTGAGAAGCTTAGCGTTATTCCTATGATATCCTCAAAAGCTATCGTTGCTTATTCCACTGAGGTCCTCGGGATAGAGATGGCCGGCGTAGACTGACTAGAGGGAAAAACGAATCTACAACGAAAATATGTCGATGTCATTGGAAACATTGTAAACGAGATCACATGAAATGATGAAATATCGACTCGTGGAAACGTAGACTAATTAGTTATTTTAATCTGTTTTCGTCGTGCGAAACATCATTTTTATTATTTAATCGGGAGTGTAATTCATGGAATATAGAAAGAAAGAACAAGAAACAGGGAAACGGATGTTGGTTAAACTTACAGGAAGAAAGAAGGGCCTCGAAACCCCAAAGGGGAATAGTTCTGCAGGGTAAGGGGGTCTAAAAGTAGCCGTGAAGCGCCGTATTGCCGGTGAAATGGGGGATGTGCATAATATAAACTCCGTTTGCTTAATTAAAATGTATTAAAGGGTATAATACCAGATAAATTACATATTTATAGGAGGTGTGATTTCAAGGAATAAGATCCAAGAAGTGGGTTTATGTTTGATATGTGTCCCGGTATTAACAAGGATCCCCGTAGATCACGTTAGTGACGTCATCACGTGGGCTGTTTAAAGTGGCCAGGCGCCGTAGATACACGAAATCGAATGCGAGATCTTGAAGTGCGGAAACATACACAGAGACAACCAGAATATAATATCACCTGAATGGCAAATTCAAGTCAGTTCGGTCGCCAAGAAAGTATGTAAATCATACCAGATTCAGGTACGTTATTTGCGCATAGATATGATTATTACCGATCATAATTTAATACGTCTTCATCGTGATCCGTGCGTGACATTTACTGTTAGTAAACACGCATGTATAAGTATTACGTCTGTTGTTTATTAAAAGTTGCCGATTGTACAAAACTGTGTGCCACAACGTTATTTAGTTTATTGTAGTAGTAAACATTCAAATATTTTCGTTTATTTATTTTAATCATCTTTATCATCATCACCCTCAATTCGATAAATATGTTTCTTCGTTATATCCCCTCCCCTAGGGAAATCTTGAAATTGGTGCATGCATGAGTGCTTGTCCACCAGCGGGTGTGTGAAATCGTTCTCAACGTATAAACTACAGTCAAATAACTGGTGTTTCCCTCGCACGTTATATGTGGTCTTTTGTATCTAGATTACATCGCATGCAAAACTTAAGCATGCCTTCTTTGAAATAACGTCTAAAACTGGTAAGTAGCGTATTCACTACTTGAGGCCATTGCAGAACATGGCGCGAAACTTATGAAGAACATTTGATGCAGTTGATCACTCCATTCTGATTAACCGTTTATCTCTTTGGCTGGCGTATCTGTAGGGAACTGCCTTCCAGTCACCACGGTTATTCAGATGACACACACACTGGTGTATCTGTAGGGAACTGCCTTCCAGTCACCACGGTTATTCAGATGACACACACACTGGTGTATCTGTAGGGAACTGCCTTCGAGTCACCACGGTTATTTAAATGACACACACACTGGTGTATCTGTAGGGAACTGCCTTCCAGTCACCATGGTTATTTAGATGACAAACACTGGTGTATCTGTAGGGAACTGCCTTCGAGTCACCACGGTTATTCAGATGACACACACACTGGTGTATCTGTAGGGAACTGCCTTCCAGTCACCACGGTTATTCAGATGACACACACACACTGGTGTATCTGTAGGGAACTGCCTTCGAGTCACCACGGTTATTTAGATGACACACACACTGGTGTATCTGTAGGGAACTGCCTTCCAGTCACCATGGTTATTTAGATGACACACACTGGTGTATCTGTAGGGAACTGCCTTCCAGTCACCACGGTTATTCAGATGACACACACACTGGTGTATCTGTAGGGAACTGCCTTCGAGTCACCACGGTTATTTAGATGACACACACACTGGTGTATCTGTAGGGAACTGCCTTTCAGTCACCACGGTTATTCAGATGATACACACACTGGTGTATCTGTAGGGAACTGCCTTCCAGTCACCATGGTTATTCAGATGACACACACACACTGGTGTATCTGTAGGGAACTGCCTTCGAGTCGCCACGGTTATTTAGATGACACACACTGGTGTATCTGTAGGGAACTGCCTTCCAGTCACCACGGTTATTCAGATGACACACACACTGGTGTATCTGTAGGGAACTGCCTTCGAGTCACCACGGTTATTTAGATGACACACACACTGGTGTATCTGTAGGGAACTGCCTTTCAGTCACCACGGTTATTCAGATGATACACACACTGGTGTATCTGTAGGGAACTGCCTTCCAGTCACCATGGTTATTCAGATGACACACACACACTGGTGTATCTGTAGGGAACTGCCTTCGAGTCGCCACGGTTATTTAGATGACACACACACTGGTGTATCTGTAGGGAACTGCCTTCAAGTCACAATGGTTATTTAGATGACACACACTGGTGTATCTGTAGGGAACTGCCTTCCAGTCACCACGGTTATTCAGATGACACACACACTGGTGTATCTGTAGGGAACTGCCTTCCAGTCACCACGGTTATTCAGATGACACACACACTGGTGTATCTGTAGGGAACTGCCTTCGAGTCACCACGGTTATTTAAATGACACACACACTGGTGTATCTGTAGGGAACTGCCTTCCAGTCACCATGGTTATTTAGATGACAAACACTGGTGTATCTGTAGGGAACTGCCTTCGAGTCACCACGGTTATTCAGATGACACACACACTGGTGTATCTGTAGGGAACTGCCTTCCAGTCACCACGGTTATTCAGATGACACACACACACTGGTGTATCTGTAGGGAACTGCCTTCGAGTCACCACGGTTATTTAGATGACACACACACTGGTGTATCTGTAGGGAACTGCCTTCCAGTCACCATGGTTATTTAGATGACACACACTGGTGTATCTGTAGGGAACTGCCTTCCAGTCACCACGGTTATTCAGATGACACACACACTGGTGTATCTGTAGGGAACTGCCTTCGAGTCACCACGGTTATTTAGATGACACACACACTGGTGTATCTGTAGGGAACTGCCTTTCAGTCACCACGGTTATTCAGATGACACACACACTGGTGTATCTGTAGGGAACTGCCTTCCAGTCACCACGGTTATTCAGATGACACACACACACTGGTGTATCTGTAGGGAACTGCCTTCGAGTCACCACGGTTATTTAGATGACACACACACACACTGGTGTATCTGTAGGGAACTGCCTTCAAGTCACAATGGTTATTTAGATGACACACACTGGTGTATCTGTAGGGAACTGCCTTCCAGTCACCACGGTTATTCAGATGACACACACACTGGTGTATCTGTAGGGAACTGCCTTCGAGTCACCACGGTTATTTAGATGACACACACACTGGTGTATCTGTAGGGAACTGCCTTCCAGTCACCACGGTTATTCAGATGACACACACACTGGTGTATCTGTAGGGAACTGCCTTCGAGTCACCACGGTTATTTAGATGACACACACACTGGTGTATCTGTAGGGAACTGCCTTCCAGTCACCACGGTTATTCAGATGACACACACTGGTGTATCTGTAGGGAACTGCCTTCGAGTCACCACGGTTATTTAGATGACACACACACTGGTGTATCTGTAGGGAACTGCCTTCCAGTCACCATGGTTATTTAGATGACACACACTGGTGTATCTGTAGGGAACTGCCTTCCAGTCACCACGGTTATTCAGATGACACACACACTGGTGTATCTGTAGGGAACTGCCTTCGAGTCACCACGGTTATTTAGATGACACACACACTGGTGTATCTGTAGGGAACTGCCTTTCAGTCACCACGGTTATTCAGATGACACACACTGGTGAATCTGTAGGGAACTGCCTTCGAGTCACCACGGTTATTTAGATGACACACACACTGGTGTATCTGTAGGGAACTGCCTTCCAGTCACCATGGTTATTTAGATGACACACACTGGTGTATCTGTAGGGAACTGCCTTCCAGTCACCACGGTTATTTAGATGAAACACACTGGTGTATCTGTAGGGAACTGCCTTTCAGTCACCACGGTTATTTAGATGACACACACTGGTGTATCTGTAGGGAACTGCCTTTCAGTCACCACGGTTGTTCAGATGACACACACTGGTGTATCTGTAGGGAACTGCCTTTCAGTCACCACGGTTGTTCAGATGACACACACTGGTGTATCTGTAGGGAACTGCCTTTCAGTCACCACGGTTATTTAGATGACACACACTGGTGTATCTGTAGGGAACTGCCTTCCAGTCACCACGGTTATTTAGATGACACACACACTGGTGTATCTGTAGGGAACTGCCTTTCAGTCACCACGGTTATTTAGATGACACACACACTGGTGTATCTGTAGGGAACTGCCTTCCAGTCACCACGGTTGTTCAGATGACACACACTGGTGTATCTGTAGGGAACTGTATAAAGAGCATAACAGTCTGTGGTATAAAGAGGAGTACAGTCTGTGGTATAAAGAGGGGTACAGTGTGTGGCATAAAGAGGAGTACAGTGTGTGGTATAAAGAGGATAACAGTGTGTGGTATAAAGAGGAGTACAGTGTGTGGTATAAAGAGGAGTACAGTGTGTGGTATAAAGAGGAGTACAGTGTGTGGTATAAAGAGGAGTACAGTGTGTGGTATAAAGATGCTACATGTTTAGCCACACTTCTTGGTACATCCATCTCAGCACCAGGGGCACCCCGATAGTCCCGACAGATGCAAATAGCCAATGCCCCCAGCACATCCCCACGGGAGCACTATCTGCGCAATCTGGCAATCCCGTTTTGTGACCACCCGTCTGCAGAATTCCACAATCGATTTAACCCAGAAAGCAGGAAGGGTATAGGTATTCTTGTTTTACTCCCCGGGATCTTTACAGAGACAGGAAATGTACAACATGTTGTGGACGGATTGATGTTCTGGGAGTCAGACATAGGAGATCCACAGAGCCCACACAGTCATCGTCCTCGCCTAACCTGGCTGAATGTCTCGAGCACGCAGATGAAGACATTGTGGAGGATCAGTTGCACTCTTATTGTGAGGCAGAGTGTTCATTCTCCTACTTGTGGAGGATCAGTTGCACTCTTGTTTTGAGGCAGAGTGTTCATTCTCCTACTTGTGGAGGATCAGTTGCACTCTTGTTGTGAGGCTGAGTGTTCATTCTCCTACTTTTGGAGGATCAGTTGCACTCTTGTTGTGAGGCAGAGTGTTCATTCTCCTACTTGTGGAGGATCAGTTGCACTCTTGTAGTGAGGCAGAGTGTTCATTCTCCTACTTGTGGAGGATCAGTTGCACTCTTGTAGTGAGGGAAAGTGTTCATTCTCCTACCTGCGACGGATCAAAGCCTACCTACGCAACAGGATGGGGGGAAGATTGGCTTTATGGGCTCACAATGAAGAACATGAACCACAACATGGAGATTGATCTGGAAACACCTCAAATCAGGTGTGCTAATATAATCACTATGGAAAATGCAACGTGTAGTGAAGTTTGTTGTTTAATGATTAACAGATCTGTTGATGAACAATAGTTATTAATACATAGCTGATATAAACAGTTTCTAGTATCTAGTTATTTCCAGCACCCGGCAACGTTCTATTAGCTGACTAAAGTCTTCATAATTATATTATGGTTACAATGTTATGGTCTTTTGAGATCTCATTGAGCAGAATGTCTCCCGATTCAAATTCAGACCATGAATCGAATGGTACACTTTATACAGAGTTGCTTTAAAACGCAGCAACAGTTTGGATAGGCTCTCTTGAGAGGGCAATCTAGCCCTTCGCGGTATTGGTTCACATGTCTAAAAGTTTCAATTACACCTTGTCTTAGTTCAAACTTGATGCCACGACTTTCTGTAATATGAAACCTAGCTACTTTTATTATATCATTCAGAACCAGTATCAGAAGGGGCTGGATGAGAAACTATTAAAAATATTTTTTTTCAAAGACGTGTTAGTCTCTTTGTGTGCAAAATACTTCAATTGTAATTGAATTGTACACGTTGTCGTACGAATAAATATATATTTTTTAGTATTACTACACTGCCGTGCCTCCAGTTTCAGTAATGCCGATACAGAGTTAAGACGATTAGATCCTATGTGTTGTTTTAATCAATTGTAGCATACTCGATTTTATTATTAAACATTTGTATTACTACAATTGTTTTAGTCAATATGCCAATAAATGGCACATGACACATGTTTAATATTGTCTTTTCGTTTGGACATACAAGAAAATGCACAGGACTACTTTATCACGATATTTTCAGCAAATCCGTATAAAAACGGGACACAATCGAAAGCCGTATTCCTCCCAAAAATCCGTATTGTTTACGGAAAATTCGTACGATGTCGCATTTCTGACTTTTGGGTTGATTTCATTATGCCCTATCTCGCTTAAAACCAGATTATGGGTGTCCCAAGTTGCGCCATTTCAAGTGTTTTGTCTAAACAAAACATCAAACGTCGCACCCCTCCCCCGAGGCAGTT
This sequence comes from Lamellibrachia satsuma, assembly GCA_033239005.1. Taxonomy (NCBI): domain Eukaryota; kingdom Metazoa; phylum Annelida; class Polychaeta; order Sabellida; family Siboglinidae; genus Lamellibrachia; species Lamellibrachia satsuma. Next base: position 1,751,738 of record BSQZ01000023.1, read on the forward strand.
ACGCCTCGTTACGCGCCTTCGGCGTTTCATACGTTACCTTGGACCCCCCCTTTTTCTAAATCCTGCATCCACCCCTGCCAAGTAATCTTTACCTGATAGAAACACCTTTGTTAATATAAACAATAAACTTGACCACAACCTGACATGCGACAGGCATCATAGAAATACAAGCAAGAACAAAGAGCGCATGGAACAAAGAAGAGCGTGGCAGAATGAGAAGATGAACAAAACTAAGAGGGAGAGACGGTGTTAAGAGATCGCAAAAAGGGCAAAGGTGAACAGTCAAGAGTGGGAGGAAATGGCAGAAGACCGCGATGGATGGAAACGACTTGTTGAGAGGGCGGAACAGATTAAATGATATGAAATGACTGAGCTCTCCCAGCCAAAACACTTCGTAGCAGGGTATTTGTTCTTTCTTTTTCTTGGAAAGAGGATGAAACTTCAAACTGGTCATGATCTTAGAGATAGATTTTGCTGCTTCTTTCTGTTTTCGTCTCTTTTTCAAATTCGCGAACAATAAGCTGTCATCTGTCTCACTGGTGTTCTAACTTAAACTTCCCAAGCTCTATAGACTCGAACTTAATTATAACTAAAGTACATTTAGGATGGAAATCCTCATCAACCAAATGTTGAACAGCAATATCCTTAGTTTCTGTCCTCTTCAAGAAACCCTTTAATTGCTTCATATGATTAATAATCAATTACTCAAAGAGCCTTGATTTGGTTCCTTGTTTTTTCTCACCTGCCACTGTCATATGGTGATTATGTGTTAGTTTCACTAGCACAATACAGTTAAAATAATACAACACATTACAAAATTTCAACAGTCTGCGAATTTTAAACCAGAATGTGTCTATCCTCATTATGGGTGAATTCCACAACTATGAATTAATTCACTCCTATAAGAGCTCTGCAACATGGAAAACAAACAAAATATTAAACAGAAACTAGCACATTTCCAGATCAAATGATTGTACGTCTAAACATCGCATGGAACGAATTCATCACCATTGAGGACATTCGTAAAAGAGCAAATGCAGGACCAATCAAGTGAACAATGTTGAGAAAAGAAGATGGAGATATTTGGGCCACATCCTCGGAATGCTGCCAACAGGAACACCAAAGCAGGTATTGAAAACCATCATCTGGAAAATGAGGACGCTTAAAAGAAATGTACCAATGAACCATCGCAAGAGAGACACAAACCCAGGAAAAAGACACAGAAACTAGATAGAATGGCTGATGATAGAAAGGGATGGCATTGATTGTTCTGTCTCATGTGCCTGACGGCACAGATAGTTAGTAACTTGATTTCGTTTAAACAGAACGTGCATAATTAATAAAAATCAGGAATCTACAATGGCACAGACACATCACTCTTCACAACAGCATCGCCAAAAAAAGTTATAAAGGGCACTTTGAAAGGAAAGAGAAACCAAAGATCGTCTCGGCACCCCAAAAGATCGTCTCGGTCAAGGATTGGGTGTGTGGGTGATTATCTCAGTGGGTGAAACATTCAATAAAAAAGCATGCAGTGGTATTCCTGCCCATGGATTATATATTTTTATACGACTTAGTAACCAGACTCTTGGGTAGATGTTTGTCTGTCAGTGGAGTAAGTTTTCGGGTTACTCCACTTAACTCAGTCTTGGAATAACAGTTGTGATCTACTCCAGAGTGGTATCAAACTGCCTCAGGTTCTGATCGATGTTCTCAATCCATATTTTTTTGGTCGTCCTCTGGATCATTTGCCATCTATTTTACTACTCACTGCAACTTGTACGACGTGATCAGGCCAACCCATCTCGGCTGGTTGTTTCTGATCACATTGGCCAAGAGGGTTACTTATAGTTTCTTACACAGCAATACAACTACACACAACGAATACTATAACTGGACCTCGTAAGTTTTATTCAACATCGCCAACCTCTCAACATGTGTAATACATAAACCATGCGTAAGACAATTTGATTATGAGACAACCAGCAGTGTACAACAATGGCAGAACGTATCCATAACAGTGAACATACAACACATTTATAATGCCTGCATTAATATTACCTAGATATGTACATATCACAGTCAGTTTAAGTTCGGTATTCAACATTCAACAAATATAGCCTATACGGGTATCAGGAATACATGATGTCAGAACGCATCGGGTCCAAATGTCTATATTCTACACTCAACTTCATTTTGTAGTTATCATATATGCTCGCACGCACGCACACACGCATGCACGCACGCACGCATGCACACACACAAACTCATTCTCACCTGGGCTACTGTGCTATGGTACCTCTTGAATATAACTTACATTACACGTCTAGTTCAAATTTACTTGTCGTTTTTATTCAATGTTTGATTTTCACTTCAATTTGTTCAGTTCAACCCACACATCACACATACCAACCTATGCAGTGTTGCATTTAAATAGTATAAAACATAAAAAAAATTGCAATACAATACAATACACACATATATCGTCAAGAAGATTAACTGTCTACCGTGCACATATTGATCTAAACACCATCCGATACTCACAGTTCTTACCATAACAACAAAAGAACAGGAAACACACGCTTGTATAAAAGTTAGGAATATTCATAAAATATATTAACACATGCACCAATAATCAACAAATGTCACCATTTGCTCAGTGAGTAGTTTACAATGTGCGATGAATTTATAAGTATAATCCTGTCCCATTCTACACAGGAATGAAACATGTCAAGGTAGGAGTTATCACATCTTACACACGTCAGATCTCCTCTTCCTCAGTCCTTGACCCTGACCCAGTTCAGTAGAGTTGACCTAATTACAAAAAAAATATTCTGCTATGGTAAATGCTATTAGGAATGTTGAACTACTTCAAAACCCTTAATATGAAACTATTTAAAATATACTAAACGTACGCACAGTTTTACTGTTGTCAGATGACAGAATCACATATATTGAGCTGCACAACGTCATTGTGTCGAATAAAGACCATCCGTCTCAGAAGGTGTCTACAGAGAGCGGAACGGATGAGTAGATGGGGTAGCCGAGTGGTGGGTCAGCCGCCTGCACTGTCAGGTTGCGCAGTAGAGTTGTGTGTGCCTGGATGCTGTACCGCTCCTCGTCGTCGTTCGTCATGTACAACATCTCCAGACCGAGGTTGGCCCACTGAGCCCGCACGCTCTCCGCATTGAGGGCGCTCACGTAGATGGGGATGTCCGTCATGGTCAACACACGGCTCTTGTAGACGCCCTGGGGATGTACCGACGAAACATAGTTCATTCATTCATTCGCTATACGTTTTAGTTTGTCTAATTCAGTTTTAGTGCAGTCTTAACACTTCTAGTATTTGTCAAAGTTAAAGTGTTCAGTATTGAATCGTAATTCTTAGTAGCTATATTAATCAGTATTTATAGTATTTAAATCTTAGCATTTTAGTCAACTGTAAACTCTCCTGAACAGGGTCTTACTCTGGAAATGACTGTATTAGTATTTATTATATATTATTATGATTCGCACTACCTGGCTTTGTGCATATGGCAGAGGTTTCTATGTGGGTAAATGTGACATTGTCACCAAAAGCGCAACCCCTTCATTTTTTTAGATAGATAGATGCCAATGATGACGGATAAGAGACGGCAATGTTATGAAGTTTTGTCTGCAGAAAATAGTTCCTATGTTGCTGAGTGGGGTGCGCATGTTGTCAGCAGCGTCATCAGTATGATATCATTAATAATAGACAGGTTTATTTGAATGTAGTAAAGTGTTATTGCTGTATCTGCTTGTATGTATGTCTAGGTTCTGTACATAACATATTGCTATGACGATATCTTAATCATATATCAAACAGTAGGGCCGGAACGATACACTACTTCGCGTTACGATACGTATCGCGATACAGATTACACTGACTAGAATGATACAACAACAGCAAAACACAGGTTTATTTATCACATGGACAAGACAACGCTACAGCAGACGTCACGTCATCACACACACGAGGTCCAAATTGCACGAGCGCATTGAATAAATATTTAGTTACTATAGTTATTATAGTTATTAGTTATATTTTGTAATTTTAGTTATTAGTTATATTTTGCTATTTTCTCGATACACAGTCATGTGTGGTTCACATTGAATGTTTATTGCTTCACACAGGTGATGCGAATGTTTTGCCTACCGCTATCGCATATCGTACTTTATCGCGATACGAATATTGTGTATCGTGTACCGTATCGTGTACCGTATCATGCGGTGTGTATCGTGACACACTGGTGCACAGTTCCGGCCCTATCAAATAGTATCTTGTTTGTATGTAATCAGCCTGTATAATAATGTAGTAAAGTGGTGTTGCTGTATCTGTATTGTATGTATTGTATGTATTGCATGTATTGTATGTATTGCATGTATTGTATGTATTGTATGTATTGTATGTATTGCATGTATTGCATGTATTGCATGCATTGCATGTACTGCATGTATTGCATGTATTGTATGTATTGTATGTGTGACAATCAGACTTATTGGCAAGTTACAAACTGGCAAGTCAATCACCTGCAAGTCAAGTCTCAAGTCAATGACCTCGAAGTTCAAGTCAAGTCTCGAATCATCTCTCTGAATTCCAAGTCAAGTCACTAGCGTTCACCGTATGAGTCACAAGTCAAGTCAAGTCTAGTCACTGGCGTTCACCGTTCAAGTCACAAGTCAAGTCGCACTCAAACACATCACAAACGCTCTTCATATATAGTGAAATATAAATGATAAACAGGTGAATTTATTAACGGTATTATTTATTATGACTATGACTAATACGATACACGTAAAGTGTATACTTACGTGTAATATTAGCAATCTAGGTTACAGTCATTATCAAAGTGATGAAATGTTGTTCAAAATAGTAATGATAGTAAACCTTGTTTACATTAAAACAAATTATCATTATGTTCATATTTGGACTATTGTATAACACCTAAATTTGTACTGTGTATCTTGCCATTAAACGAGACTTTCAGCAGCTAACAACTGGCTTGTGCAATTACATTTCTAATAGGCAACACACACTGTGTAATCACTATCAGACAGCAGACAGGAGTGATTACTGATTAGTTTCTAATAGGCAACACACACTGTGTAATCACTATCAGACAGCAGACAGGAGTGATTACTGATTAGTTTCTAATAGGCAACACACACTGTGTAATCACTATCAGACAGCAGACAGGAGTGATTACTGATTAGTTTCTAATAGGCAACACACACTGTGTAATCACTATCAGACAGCTGACAGGAGTGATTACTGATTAGTGATTACACTTCAGAAAGATCAGATCCGAGAGCATCGCATCTTCAGTGCGAGCTCCGTGTGAACCAGCCTTGTTAGCAAGTCACAAATCATGCCAAGTCACAAATCAATGACCTGCTAGTCAAGCCAAGTCTCAAGTCAATGACTTCCAAGTTCAAGTCAAGTCTTGAGTCATCATCTATCTGAATTTCAAGTCAAGTCAAGATGCGCGACTTGAGTCCAACTCGAGTCAGCCTCTGTGACTTGAGTCAACAAGTCTGATGACAATACTGAATACTGCAGGTGTACACTCTGTACATGTCATATTGCGGTGACACCAATGCAAAGGTAATGGACTATTACGTTAAAAATAAAATATCTTAACCAAATGTTGTGTTACGTACGTAGTAAACTGTTTCATACAATAACAAATCTCATTGTACACCATTGAAAAGAGAGAGGTTGCACAGTCTCACCTGTATCGGGTCATGCGAGAGAGAGAAGAGTTGACCAACACCATCGGTGACTGCCTGCGTCCACTCCGGGTCAGCCTCGGAACCGATGTACCAGTCATTGTCGTATTCCGTGAAATACTCCTCGACCTCTGAATGCGACGTTGCCTCCCCCAGCACTGCCTGGTCCACGGCCAGTTTCAGGGCATACCTACAAGGAGAACTTTACTGATGCGTCACAACGCCAACATGACGTCCATCAACCAACTGGTGGGGAAATACGTAGGAGTGGTCAGAAAGTGGTCAAACATTTTTTAAAAGATGTCTTTTTAACAGCTGGTTTTCAATTTAAAAAATATTTTTACTGAAAATAACACGTGAAAATACCAGTATGCATATAAGCTGATAGACAAATGGCAGACAAACAGAACACATAGAGTAATAGTAGATGGGGAGATTTCGAACTGCAAATCCATCTATAGTTGGGTATGTAGCACAGGGATTAGGACCTAAATTAATTTTAATATGTATTATACACCACACCCAACCATATTGAAATGTTACGAGATATTGTCTTCAAACTATTTAAGGAAGTTAGTACAATTACAAATAACAAATATCTGGTCAGGGCTGCACATTGGTGACACATTGTTGGACACCCAATAAACCAATGGTTTCCTTGACCACTCGCATTCTGGAGTGTGTAGTTTTCCTTGTCAATCTTAAGTCAACAAACATAAATCAAAATGGGTGTCGTGGTTGGATGTTACTACAACCCTTCCTACCTGTAGGCTTTCAGCACAAGACTGAGCAGCTGGACGTCCTCTGTCAGCCAGTCGGACGTTGGCGACCAGGGAATGACGCCATTGTACAGTCTGTACACGTGACTTGGTGTCAAAGTGGCCCCACCTGCCAGGCCTTCAACAGATGGACAAAGACTTGTGAGAAAGAGACGAATGACGGGATATATTGGCAGGCAAGTGAGCGTATTTATTGGACAGTGCGTTAGCACATGCACAGGTACCACTGTAACGTCGTGGGCATGTGTGCATATACCATAGTCCACGCCCACCAGTCCAATGTATTACATGCAAGTAATCAGAACCCTTAAAACAGTATCTGAGGAAACAACTGTGAACAAGATCAGAAGAGACAAGATAATAAAATTAATTAACATATCAGAGAGACGGTTGGAAGATGACCAGTCCTTGAACATATAGAAACACAAAAACGTGGTTTGGTCACGTAGACGCTATGCAGCTAAACCAAACGGCTGTACGAGCACAGAACATAAACCATGCAGATACAGGGCAAGAGGCGGCTGAGAGAGCGGTGGATCGATGATGTTACCAAGAACACACAAGCTCACACCTGCCCAGGACTCCCACCGTGCTGCTGGCCAAGTTTACATCTCCAACGATGCTTCACAGCAGAACGATGAAGAGAAACCCAGTCATTATTAAAACTGAAACAGACAGGGAAGGGCACATACTGACTGACAAATCTCCAGACAGACATACTCACCTAGTACGCTGACACATGACATCACCAAGTGTGAGTAGACTGTTGCCAGGACGCTGTCTCTCGCTACCTCACTGACTATGTCCACACTGCTCATCTGATTTGTACACTTATATGCGAACAGTGACAACACGTGTGTGAACCAATCTTGTGGAAACCGATCCAACAGAGACGTCAAAGTCTGCTGAGAAATGGGACCATCACGCCAAATAGAAGGCACTGTGAAGTGAGACGAATGTGGTGACGCGTACGCAGCAGACTTCAGGAAAGTCGACTGCGGCTGCGCAAAACGACTTGGCATCTTCTGCGAAATGTCAACCGTCGGCAAGCCAAAGTCAAGCAGGTCGAGATCGTTGGCATCGCCAGAGCTCATCGTGGCTCCCGGCGGCTTGAAGGCTTCCGTCACGGCTGGAGTGATGCTTGTCCTCTGCCTAGTCATCAGGTTGATCTTGCTTTGAGCAGGCGACTCCAGCGCTTCCAGTTCATCGTCCAGCCACCCGCTACCCATGGACGACGCAAAATCACTTATACAAGACCTGGCGCTGACTGGACGCACCGTTGTGACATTTTTGTCATCTTTCTTCAGCCAGACGTCACAGCCATCCATCTTCTCGGTGACAGGCCACTGTTTGTGGCGCGGAGTCTCTACGTGCTGACTGCGTGTCTCGGCGTTGTTGTTCTGCATGCAGTTGTGTGATTCCCACGTATGGTGCAGCAGAACCCACACGAGCGACATCGCGAAGCCTGGCGCCACCGTCTTGAGCACATCGGGCGAGTCTATCACCCCGGTCAGCTGGTTCTTGGCGTCGGAGTATGTCTGTAGAAAGATGGCGTCACACGGCCGCATCACGTTCAGTGGATGTCTGTTCCACAAACAGCAAGGGATGTGAGGCTTTGTCTCGGGAATTTCAAATGCCTCCTCGATGATGTCATCAATGCGACTCGCCTCCACCGTGTGGCACGACGTCTCCTGCAGCTCGAGACCTTTCACAGAGATTTGGCAGTAGCCGAACCCGCGCTCTATGATCTGTAGCCAAACCAGTCGGTCCTGGTAGCGCAGCAGGTAGTAGCTTCCAGGGCTCATGTCACCTACAAACACCAACCGAATGTTTACATGGCATGGCATGATCAAACAAGGACTGGTTATTAAAAAGAAACATTTATTTCTTGTTTAAACTGTTTACATGATAAAACATATTAAACCAGTTTACTGACAAGACATTATAAAAGTACATTATGTCTATTAATTTTTTAATAAGTTAATACGTATACATATCCACATGTCAGTTAATCTTATACCCAAACATTTATCTCACCCCTTTCTCTATATCCCACATTTTCCCTCTCCCTCCCCCCCTCTCTCTGTCAACCATACACCCTTAGACATGATGATAATTTGTATGTTTTATTATTTAAAAAACGCACACAAATTAACGTTCGGAACAGCTTACCAAGACTTCCTCGAGCAAAACTACACTGCAGAGCCTTTGTCAACTCAAGCGCAGCATGTCTGTAGAAGGCCGTGTCTCCGCATTCGCTGGCAGAGTGCCCCACCGAACCGGGCCATGACCTCAGAGGTCGCGGGTATCCAATCAAGAATATTGGCAGGGTGAACAACGGAAGAATGGGCGCAGCGAGTGCTGCAGCGACCAAGATGGTCGCCAGTAACAACGGAAACAAGATGGTGTACACAGCAAGTGTAGGAATGGTCGAGCGGTGACGTTGCTTCTTGTCGAACCAGGACATCAAAAGAAGTGTGACACAGAAGTACAACTTGTTGACGACCTGTTCCAGTCGGTCGCGAATCACGCTGATGATGAGCAGCTGAAGACCGATCCCGAGCGACTGCCACGTTGTGTGTGTGACAAACTTGTTGACGATGAACGTGATAGTGACATCATATAATGACAGGTGTGTGCTCTGCCATATCTGGAAACAACAAATCAATTTTACACACCATCACCCCTGGTGCAGTAAAACAGAACCAATAATAAATTATACTTTTACATAGCACAGCTTCCTTGAAAACTCAATGCACTTTACATAAAATGCATGAAAATAAAAAAAATTCAATATAGAAAAACATAATTATATTACCATTAACATTTTTCATTCTTTCTGATATCTAGGACACAATCATATTCCTAAGTAATTTTTTTTTTCTCACATAAACTATGATTATTAATTTATTAGATCATTTTGCCCAAGGTAATTTCTCTAGTACGCATAGTTGGTAAACTGGCTAAACTAACACTTGCTGTGGCATAAATTGAGCCACAATGGGTAAATGCTAAATATTTATATAATTTGCATAGGCTTTCTACTAAAACTTCATCAGAACAACTCAGCCAACACATCTAGACAATGGGTACAACACATCTATGCAATGGGTACAACACATCTAGACAATGGGTACAACACATCTAGACAATGTATACAACACATCTAGATAATGGGTACAACATGTCGATGATAAGTCTAAGTCAACACGCATTAATTAATAAATCAACAGACTTAATTAATAATTAACTTATAGGCCCGTCGCAACCAGTCTGACTAACTGCTAATATATTGCCTTGTAGCTATCCGATCTCCCAATCTGCTCGGAAAAATAAATTCCATTATGTATTTTGAAGAAAAACAAGACTCAGCACTCAGCTTCGTTTTTTAACCACTGCCCAACTAACCCCCCCTTGGGCAGCTCAACTAGCCCTGGTTAAAAAACATGCTTTTGTAATTAACTACTCATCAAAGCATGAAGTGAATAAAATAATCTTATTCCTTGTGCATAGTTAGACCATTTGTAAGTGCACAGACAATAAAGTCTAGTCACATGCGTTGATAGTTTAACAATAACAACACCAACAACACCAACAACACCAACAACACTAACAACACCAACAACACCAACAACACTAACAACACCAACAACACCAACAACACAAACAACACCAACAACACCAACAACACTAACAACAAAAGTTACGAAAAGCTTCAAAAACAAACTTTTACCTCACATTTTCTGACCGTTGTGACAAATAGCACTTATTGTACATCAATCGTGTTCTAACAACCTGTTCAATCACTGAGTGGTTCCATGTAACTGTCGCTGCTGTAGTTTCCTGGGAAACATGGGTGGCTCAACTAACCCAGTGGCTCAACTAACACTGCCTTCCTCAATATTACTGAGAATAGGCCAGAGGAAGGGTTCACCTATCACTAACCATCACTTTAGCCTACTGTAGTTATTTATTATTTAAACATAGTTTGTGCAGTGTCATTCTTCAAACTACTGGCTTATATAACCAGAATTACACATAGGCTGCATCATGTGTTAGTACACAGAACACAGAACACAATATTCAGGGTCATCTGGTGGAGGAGGCAAAATTAAAATATAAATAATCTTGAATCCGACCCACAAAAGAACACATTTTTTTCATGCTATTTTACAATAGCTTATTAATTCTGAGTCTCATAAGATGATGTAAATGAGGATGAATATATACTATAATATATGACAAGCTTGACAACACTTGTTTGGCTGTTTCTGGAATGTATTCAACACATTCACAATTACAGGTTCTTCCTCAATTCCATGTTTTCTGCTCACCTCATCTTAGAATAATGTCATGAAATGTTGTTCAAATGTCATTTGACAAACTAATAATTATTTTTTCACTGGCTCAAGTTAAAATTTGGCAGAACGGCAAAAGTGGCCCAGTTCTATACAAGTATAAAATAAGACTGGACTTTCACAAATTACTCAATCTAATGATCAAAGTTAATTAATCTCTCGTTACCAAAAGTACCCACTCTTTTATTAAACCAACTGTGCATATTACTTAAATAATTAACACACTACAAATCTGAACATCAACAAACCTGATTCACGATGACCTAAATCAGTTGAGTTTTTTAATCGCAATTACGACATGTTATTATGTATACACGTTATTATGTATACACGTTATTATGTATACACGTTATTATGTCTACACGTTATTATGTCTACACGTTATTATGTCTACACGTTATTATGTCTACACGTTATTATGTATACACGTTATTATGTATACACGTTATTATGTCTACACGTTATTATGTCTACACGTTATTATGTCTACACGTTATTATGTCTACACGTTATTATTTATACACGTTATTATGTCTACTTGTTATTATGTCTACATGTTATTATGTCTACATGTTATTATTTATACATGTTATTATTTATACATGTTATTATGTCTACTTGTTATTATGTATACATGTTATTATGTATACATGTTATTATGTATACATGTTATTATGTATACATGTTATTATGTATACATGTTATGTATACATGTTATTATGTCTACATGTTATTATGTCTACATGTTATTATGTCTACATGTTATTATGTCTACATGTTATTATGTCTACATGTTATTATGTATACATGTTATTATGTATACATGTTATTATGTATACATGTTATTATGTATACATGTTATTATGTATACATGTTATTATGTATACATGTTATTATGTATACATGTTATTATGTATACATGTTATTATGTATACATGTTATTATGTATACATGTTATTATGTATACGTTATTATGTCTACATGTGATTATGTCTACACGTTGATCACGGAATGGAAACAAATCACCTACCCATCTGAATGCACGGCCAGTACCTAAGATCACTGCTGCCATGGCAACCTCTGTTGTGTTGCCGTTGGTTGCTTGTGTGGGTGATGATTGAAAGTCAACCGAGAGACTAAGATAAATCACTAAGCAGAGCGGCGCAACTGAAATAAATTATACACGTGGCTATCAGTTGATAGTTTTACAAGACGCTAATAAAGGCAGTTGATCTCCTGAGACTTCTAAAAGATTAATCCCACAATGAGAGACGAGCTGTCTTGGCGCACTCTTCTTGATGCTGTACATTTAGTATTAATTGAAACCCACTAGGAACAATAGGCATAAATATAATTATACAGATATTTTATGTTGAGATCTGAACTAAATTCAAGCCAATTTGTTTATTTTCCATCAACAGTTTATGGGCATTGTAGCATGGTACTTAATAATATTTGCATTGTCATACATGAATTACAAGGTTTAAATTTTAACAATAAATATTGAGATATTTAAAGTAGCATCCAAATGTAAAAATGAGGTTTTCACCGATCACATTTATTATGCTATGATAATTTACATTATTTCCATTTTTTTATTATGGTGCTTCAAAAAACTTGTCAACAAAATACAAAAAACTAACATGTTTTTGGGCATTTTATAAGAAAGAAGGAATACAACGTGAATTATTGGAGGGAATGGCAGAGGACAAAAGAGGTTAGGGAAGGCCAAGAGACACATTGGACAGACAACATCAAGGTGGGTATAGGAAGTCTTAGGAACAACAACAAGAGACACATTGGATAGACAACATCAAGGTGGGTATAGGAAGTCTTAGGGACAACAACAAGAGACACATTGGACAGACAACATCAAGGTGGGTATAGGAAGTCTTAGGGACAACAACAAGAGACACATTGGACAGACAACATCAAGGTGGGTATAGGAAGTCTTAGGGACAACAACAAGAGACACATTGGACAGACAACATCAAGGTGGGTATAGGAAGTCTTAGGAACAACAACAAGAGACACATTGGACAGACAACATCAAGGTGGGTATAGGAAGTCTTAGGGACAACAACAAGAGACACATTGGACAGACAACATCAAGGTGGGTATAGGAAGTCTTAGGGACAACAACAAGAGACACATTGGACAGACAACATCAAGGTGGGTATAGGAAGTCTTAGGGACAACAACAAGAGACACATTGGACAGACAACATCAAGGTGGGTATAGGAAGTCTTAGGGACAACAACAAGAGACACATTGGACAGACAACATCAAGGTGGGTATAGGAAGTCTTAGGAACAACAACAAGAGACACATTGGACAGACAACATCAAGGTGGGTATAGGAGGTCTTAGGGACAACAAAATATGAATATCTGATAAGACCTGCACAGTGCAGACATGAGCAGTGGTCCATGAGAGCCGACATTCCCAAGGGAGAAGGCACCACATGATGATAAGAACAGTTCATCATAAACGCCAGCTATGAATCACCTACCCACGCTCATGATCACTCTTCTGATGTCTCCAAACACCGCAAGAAGCTTCCTACGTTTGCGAACGAGTCGACGTGACGTGACACATGGGGGGTACATAGGATTTCGCCACAAACCCCCAAACACATACACTGTCTGCACTTTCGCCAGCAGCAGCTCCACAGTGAACAATCCCATAATTCCATAGGCTACATAATCGGCCACATCAGTTGATATAGTGCCTTCAGTGTAGAAATGGTTCGTAGCGACAGACACCCCACATGCTATCACTGGCAGGGTGAAAAGTGTGAGGTAGTATGTCCATCGATGCTGCTTTGAGGGGCTCTGTTTGGGTGACCCCTGACAGAGGTCAAATACCCAGAGTACGATGCCATGTTCACAGCTGAGAATGACACCGAAGGACGCCATCATTGCGACCGTCGGGAGCCCGTGGGGGACGAAGTAACACAAAATGTACGCAAACGTTGATAGAAGTAACATCAACATCAATCTACAAAGACAACACAAATGTTGATAGAAGTAACATCAACATCAATCTACAAAGACAACACAAATGTTGATAGAAGTAACATCAACATCAATCTACAAAGACAACACAAATGTTGATAGAAGTAACATCAACATCAATCTACAAAGACAACACAAATGTTGATAGAAGTAACATCAACATCAGTCTACAAAGACAACACAAATGTTGATAGAAGTAACATCAACATCAATCTACAAAGACAACACAAATGTTGATAGAAGTAACATCAACATCAGTCTACAAAGACAACACAAATGTTGATAGAAGTAACATCAACATCAGTCTACAAAGACAACACAAATGTTGATAGAAGTAACATCAACATCAGTCTACAAAGACAACACAAATGTTGATAGAAGTAACATCAACATCAGTCTACAAAGACAACACAAATGTTGATAGACGTAACATCAACATCAGTCTACAAAGATAAAACAAATGTTGATAGAAGTAACATCAACATCAGTCTACAAAGATAACACAAATGTTGATAGACGTAACATCAACATCAGTCTACAAAGATAAAACAAATCATTAATAAAACAATGAGTATTACACACTTGTCCGGTTACGTTTTCACAGTAATAATGATGCAGTAGTAAAGCCAGTCGTAGTCTCAACAGACCATTGATGCAGTAGTCTCAAGCTCAACAGACCATTGATGCAGTAGTCTCAAGCTCAACAGACCATTGATGCAGTAGGCTCAGTCGTAGTCTCAACAGACCATTGATGCAGTAGGCTCAAGTTCAACAGACCATTGATGCAGTAGGCTCAAGCTCAACAGACCATTGATGCAGTAGTCTCAAGCTCAACAGACCATTGATGCAGTAGGCTCAAGTTCAACAGACCATTGATGCAGTAGTCTCAAGTTCAACAGACCATTGATGCAGTAGGCTCAAGCTCAACAGACCATTGATGCAGTAGTCTCAAGTTCAACAGACCATTGATGCAATAGTCTCAAGCTCAACAGACCATTGATGCAGTAGGCTCAAGCTCAACAGACCATTGATGCAGTAGGCTCAAGCTCAACAGACCATTGATGCAGTAGGCTCAAGCTCAACAGACCATTGATGCAGTAGTCTCAAGCTCAACAGACCATTGATGCAGTAGGCTCAAGCTCAACAGACCATTGATGCAGTAGGCTCAAGTTCAACAGACCATTGATGCAGTAGTCTCAAGTTCAACAGACCATTGATGCAGTAGTCTCAAGCTCAACAGACCATTGATGCAGTAGGCTCAAGCTCAACAGACCATTGATGCAGTAGGCTCAAGCTCAACAGACCATTGATGCAGTAGGCTCAAGCTCAACAGACCATTGATGCAGTAGGCTCAAGCTCAACAGACCATTGATGCAGTAGGCTCAAGCTCAACAGACCATTGATGCAGTAGGCTCAAGCTCAACAGACCATTGATGCCGTTCACAACGACATTGATGAAACAAGTGTTAAACCACTAGTCATGTCATGTGCATATCATCATCATTTGTGTGAGAAATGGCTGGTTCAAAGCTTGAATGCTATGTATAACATATGTACATTTAGTGGACATACCCAGAACAAGCCAGCATTCTCACGTGTAGCAATTACAAAGTAACTTTACACAAAAACTAGCTGATCTACTGTTTTTCATGATTTGAGGGTGGTAGGTTTTTAAAAACCAGGCCTAAATTTCATTCAATATGTATTTTGTTACAGAATTGGCAGATTTTTCTTCCTCAGTTGGATGACGGCTTTACTAACCAATTATTAACCAGTCAATTTTAATGTCATCTATGAATAGTGAACAGTGATAGTCAAACTTAAAAAGGCTGCCCCAATGCACCTAAGTGTGCAAGTAGACCCTGACCCAATGCACCTAAGTGTGCAAGTAGACCCTGACCCAATGCACCTAAGTGTGCAAGTAGACCCTGACCCAATGCACATAAGTGTGTAAGTAGACCCTGACCCAATGCACCTAAGTGTGCAACTACACCCTGACCCAAAGCGTGCAACTAGACCCTGGCCCAATGCACCTAAGTGTGCAACTAGACCTTGACCAAAGCACCTAAGTGTGCAATTAGACCCTGACCCAATGCACCTAAGTGTGCAAGTAGACCCTGACCCAATGCACATAAGTGTGTAAGTAGACCCTGACCCAATGCACGTAAGTGTGCAACTACACCCTGACCCAAAGCACCTAAGTGTGCAACTAGACCCTGGCCCAATGCACCTAAGTGTGCAACTAGACCCTGACCAAGACCCAATGCACCTAAGTGTGCAAGTAGACCCTGACCCAATGCACCTAAGTGTGCAACTAGACCCTGACCCAAAGCACCTAAGTGTGCAACTAGACCCTGACCCAATGCACCTAAGTGTGCAACTAGACCTTGACCAAAGCACCTAAGTGTGCAATTAGACCCTGACCCAATGCACCTAAGTGTGCAACTAGACCCTGACCAAAGCACCTAAGTGTGCAAGTAGACCCTGACCCAATGCACCTAAGTGTGCAAGTAGACCCTGACCCAATGCACCTAAGTGTGCAAGTAGACCCTGACCCAAAGCACCTAAGTGTGCAAGTAGACCCTGACCTAAAGCACCTAAGTGTGCAAGTAGACCCTGATCCAATGCACCTAATTGTGCAAGTAGACCCTGACCCAAAGCACCTAAGTGTGCAACTAGACCCTGACCAAAGCACCTAACTGTGCAACTAGACCCTGACCAAAGCACCTAAGTGTACAAGTAGACCCTGACCCAATGCACCTAAGTGTGCAAGTAGACCCAGTCAGCCCATCTGTATATCAGACACTGTGAACAAAGAAAGGTAATAATCTAATATCCACTCACCTGGGGCTGCTAGCCATGGCAGACCCACCAAACAGGAAGATCGTGGTCTGCTCGGCGGCCCACAGAAACAGGGCTTCCAGTGGGGGCAACAGACCCATGATCCATAGCAACGGGAGGAGGACAAACACAACATGCAGGGTCTGATTGGTCATTACAAAGTCTGCTTTATGTCTGAAACAAAACAGCAGAAACCAATGGTAGAGCATGGCAACATAGTAGTGATATTCTCAGTTCTCACAACTAGTAATTATACAAAGATGCCATAACTGACAAATTGTTTGCTCAAGATCAAGTATGTTCATACATTTAAGAATTTGTCTAGTTGTTTTTACAGTTGAAAATGGGAGAAAATCCAATGCAGTTTACAGAGAACGAGCTAACCTACATGTGCCATACTGAAACATACCAACAAAAGTTCAGATCTTGGCCTAACAGACTTACCTTGCTAACTGATCAAAACAAGCAAAGAGGAGGATATAGAAGGGTCGCATCAGTGAAGCAATTTCCCATGTATCTGTTGTCCGAAATGTTGCCATTTCTGGTGGTGATGAAACAGCCACTGAATATAGAGCCACACACAATGTAACCCACCCAAGTATATACAGGACTATTGTCACGCCAATCCTGTCATTGTAAAGTCCATCCAAAGTCGTTGGTAACAGATACCAGAAACCAAGGGCCCCAACAAGGCCAGCAATCGCTGCATGTATGAAAATATTTGCCTTATATTTCTTGCCAGGAACAACAAATTCAATCGTTCCGACACTGCAGAATGATTCAAAAAATAACTCGTCATCTTCTGCTAACATGTTCTGAGTGTTTGTGGCGAGCGGCGAGATGGTGGTTTCTCGCTGTCGTACCAACATGCTCACCACTTGCGTGGCCAACACAAATATCACAATTACACCACCATAGAGGCACACAGCCACAACATCAGATGCTACTCCTGTTTCCGTGAGCACAGTAAACACAATCCCGAGAATTAGCGGAATGCTAAACAGTGCCACCTGCATCAGATAGACATATGGTGGCGCATCATAGCCAAGCCTCAGCTTTGGCCCTCCCAGCAATGTTTGCAAGAAACGTCGCCAGAAGAACTGTTCCTTGTATTCGTTCAGTAGGGGAATCCCGGAACCCATGTTGATGCAGCCTGTCTATCTCACTCAAGGAAAACACTGCTCTCAGCAAGGCTTAGTTGAAGTCAAAGATACTGTGAATGATTGCAGTAACATTGCCTCCAGCAGGCAGTCAAGCAGTCAAGCAGAACCTGAAACAAAAAACAATACTAAATGTGAACACAATAAGGCAACTGAGGATACAGTTGATTCCACTTAACAGAATCGCACACAATCAGACTCAGTCAGTGTCAGTGACCAGTCTCAGCCCATGCCTCTGGAGGGTCGGCCCATGCTCATGATGGTTTGGCACAGTCATTTTGACCCACGCAAACGGATGGTTCAGCCCACTTGATTGAAATCCGCATCTGTCTTGAATTCAGATATGGTTATTTTAGCCAACACTAGTAGCGCAATTCAAAGCAGTGGAACGGTAATTTCGGCCAAAGTTATATATCATGAATCGATTAAAAACAGAAATTATGATTGCGCACAGACACATATATGCACATGCTCACACACTAATATAATTCTTATAAAATAATATCCATAAAATAAACGAAAGTGCTGATAGTCGAAAGTCAGCCAAATTATTTAAAATTGCGAATGTAATGAGTTCAGTCATTTTGGTCCACGGAGCCCAGTGGTGCTGGTTGCATAACAGTTGGTCCAGCCTATGTGAGCGAAAACACTTGGTTCGGTCAATGGGCCCGTCTTGGGTCGAAACATTCGACACTCCCTCTGCCTAAGGTTCTGGCCTGGCATTGCAAGGGTCAAGGATGGTTTGGCCCATGATGGGTCCATGCCTTTGTCGATGGCCCACACAGATGGATGGTTTGATCCACTTCACTGAAAACAACGTTGCTACTGCTAGTAGCAGAATTTTAAGAGGCAAAATCTAAGAATAGTCGTATATATATATATATATATAGATATATATTATAGTTCTTAATATATATCATAGTTCTTAACGCATACATGTTTTTCAAGATTAGTTAGAATTAATCAAATAGAATATTTGTTCGAAAAAAGGTCATAACTTATCATGACATTTCTCAGTTACAATACGCAAATAGTCAAGTCAGTCAAATTAGCGAAAATAACAAAAGTAATATTAAATAAGTTCCACGGAGATGATTTCCCAGTTAGAATACGATAGTCGTTTCATCCCACGGAGCCTGCTCGATACACGGTTGATTCAGCGCATGCAAGCAAGAACACTACACAGTTGGTTGGTTCGACCCATGGACAGACCCCGTTATGGGCTGAAACTTCCGATACCCCTGGCTTTAGCTTTGCAAGCCATCAGGCTCTGGCTCTGCCCTTGACTGGGGTTTGGCTGCGCCCAAGTTTATAAATTAGCAGCAATCTATGGAGCCATAGTTTAAAGCTAAGGAAGACGTACTCCCGCACAGACATCTGTAAACACTTCTAAGGAGCCTTAGTTTAAAGCTAAGGAAGACGTACTCCCGCACAGACATCTGTAAACACTTCTAAGGAGCCATAGTTTAAAGCTAAGGAAGACGTACTCCCGCACAGACATCTGTAAACACTTCTAAGGAGCCATAGTTTAAAGCTAAGGAAGACGTACTCCTGCACAGACATCTGTAAAGAATCTAAGGAACCATAGTTTAAAGCTAAGGAAGACGTACTCCCGCACAGACATCTGTAAACACTTCTACGGAGCCATAGTTTAAAGCTAAGGAAGACGTACTCCCACACAGACATCTGTAAACACTTCTAAGGAGCCATAGTTTAAAGCTAAGGAAGACGTACTCCCGCACAGACATCTGTAAACAAACTAAGGAGCCATAGTTTAAAGCTAAGGAAGACGTACTCCCGCACAGACATCTGTAAACAATCTAAGGAGCCATAGTTTAAAGCTAAGGAAGACGTACTCCCGCACAGACATCTGTAAACACTTCTACGGAGCCATAGTTTAAAGCTAAGGAAGACGTACTCCCACACAGACATCTGTAAACACTTCTATGGAGCCATAGTTTAAAGCTAAGGAAAATGTACTCCTGCACAGACATCTGTAAACACTTCTTCACAAATCGTGTCATCGATTACTGGAATAAACTTCCTGAAGAAGTCGTGTCAGATTCTACTCTGAACACCTTCAAGAAGAAATTGAGGTCTCTAGCCAACGGGTTCGGCCCATGGGCCGAACTAACCGTTTTCACAACCAGTGAACCGTGAAGTGTTTTTATTGAATGGGCAGAATCAACCATGTATGTAAATGGTGCCAGTGGGCTCCGTGGACTGAAACGATTATCGTATTCTAACTGGAAAGTGGGTAAAACTAGACATTAAGCAGTCAGTTGGCTTAATCGTCAAATTAAACCTGTAATTAATAAAAGCATTTTAATACATAGATAATACCAAATACATCAAAATATAAACATATAAACAAAAACAAGTTTAAAATCTGACAATATTAGCTGACTGGTTGATAACCTTGAATTTAAAAGTAAATTAATAGTATTCTTTAAAATATGTTAATAGATAATATTATCTGTAATAAATAAAACATATTATATGTAACATATAATATCACTATGATATAAATATTCAATGGTCATAGAATTGTCAGATGCCTAATCAAGTTATAAACATTTCCCAACTTTGACGATAGTAGCCGATCAGCTGATAACCTTAAATTTATTATATCATGTTATCCCATGGATATTACTCTATAATAATTATATATTGTAGAGCAATATCGGGAGAATCTTGGTGCAGCAGTGTTTTGAATTTGGTGCAGTGAATTGTCTGAAAAAGCGTAGGATATTCATAAAAGTATTACTATTACATATATATTACACATAAATATATAATAATTTAATTTTGTTATCGAATTTAATTTTTTTTATCGAATCAGGTTGTGGGCCGAAATGACTATACTTAGAATTCCGCTACTAGCGTGGGCTGAATTCAATAGCGACGCGGTTTTCAGTTAAGTGGGCCGAACCATCCGTCTGCGTGGGCCGAAACGACTAGGCCAAACGATCCATCTTGGGCCGAACCATCTGGGACCCAAACTAGCAAAGACAGTCAAAGACTCAGTCTCAGTCTCAGAGACTATACAACCAAGTATACCAAGTAAGACCGGTATTCTGACTCAATATTTTATTTACTGACATTTACTGAACTATTTCCGATTCACATACATTCGTTCTTGTCGTCTGTCCGATTCCCTGTAATACTCATACGTAGAATTCTTGTTGTTTTCTCATGAAAGTAGGTACTCTCCGTTTGGTCCAGTCTCCACAGCAAACGTCAACATACATCACGTGATGCTGAGCTGGCATCTAAGCGGTTAAAAATGTTCATTTAAAAGTGCATTTTTACACAATTATGTATTCAAATAAATTTTTTATGCAGGCTTAGCCACTTTCGTGATATACTCTGATATATGTTGTGTGAGAAAAATTAATATTACACAAAAGGTAAAGTTAATTTCGTACTTCAAAATGGCGGTGCCATCAGTTAGTTCTGATGTTGCTGTCAGCATTGAAGCAATTGATGAGTGTCAGATACAAGAAATAACCCTCGATGGCCAAGAAATATATATTCAGTGAGTATACATTAAGCGTATGACAAAAATAAGACTCACTTTACACATATAGACAGTTTATGCTACTCAAAGTCAGTTGTCCTCTTTTTTCGCTCACTTACATGCACCTTACCTCCAAGTAAATGACTAAGTAAAGGCTAACACGCATAAAAACAGGCGCTTGGAGAAGCCTTACTTATTTTCTTAAATGTTTTCCTCATAGCATAATAGGAAGTCATTACCTCAACATCTGTGACACAACAACCATGCAGCAGTAAAGACAGTCACAGGTCGTTGCAAGTTGTGTCCGTGTCACATTCATCTTGGAAAATGCAGCAGGGGATTTTAACAATCATGTTTCACATCACAGCAGACTGCCTGACGGTGTATGTTTTTTTCAGTGTGAAATCAAAATGTATTTCATCACCATTACGGTTGATAGTCATAGAGTGCTTACCTAAATGGATAATGCTGACTAGACTTGTAAATATCAATACAAGTTACTGTTCTTAGATAAATAAGTCAAATAATATGCATCTATTTGCATCTACCCTGCCATCTGACATTGAAAAAACTCTAATTTCTATGACATTGTTATAAATTGTGCTTTCTAGCCCTCTTTCCATGTCGGAGAACTTGACAAAGCTTGCTCACAAGATCGACTTCACACAGGACCAATGTGATGGGAAGAACTACACGTCAAGCGAAGGCGACAAACCAAATGAAGATGAATCAGCTGTGACACCATTTCAACCATCCCTGTGGCCATGGGACTCTGTCCGCACGAAACTCAGGTAGGTCACTTGCCATGATGGGAAGGTTATTATCATCGATTCGTTAGCAACATCATTGTTGTTTTTATTTGAAGAGTTAATTGTGAGATCTTAATTCAAGGAACACTGAATCAGACCTGTGGTCAATTACATTGTAAAAAAATTTAATAGTAATAGTAATGATTACATTTTTTTAAAAGTAATAGCAATAAATAGAACAGAATACAATGTAACAGTAATTGAGCTATTACATTTCAACACAATTTGGATTGATGCTGGCTTTTTGTATTAGCTCCAATAGCCTACAAAGATAATGCATAAGACAACCAAGGTTAGGAAGCCTTGTACAGTTTACACAGATAATTGTATTGGTCAGCAGAAGCAGTTCAAATGAAAACAATTCTGACAATAGGTGTGACAGTAGTATAACATGAAGTATTGTAAATATAAACTTATAATGTTGTAGGCTAAATGAACAAAACTATCAAACATTTGAAATTACTAATTTTTTTAATCATGATATTAATATTTATTTGAATATGTGTCTGTTCTGTGCTCTGAGGATGGCGTTGACTGAGATGAGTGTACTACAAGATGTCCTCAACATTGCCAAACAGAAGCACTACATGGTCCTAGACACGGTGTCTGCGGACGCTCCAGAAACAAGGAGTGGTCTACACTTGTGTGCTAAGAAAAAGGCAAGGGGTAGTCGCATAAATTATTAAAAAAATGTACAGTGTTCAATATTGTTTCAGACCATCCCCCACCCTATCAATATACAGTATTGGCCATAAGATAACCACCACATCAATACACAGTGTTGACCATAAGATAACTTCCCCATCAACATACAGTGTTGACCATAAGATAACTACACCATCAATACACGATGTTGGCCATAAGATAACCACCCCATCAATACACAGTGTTGACCATAAGATAACCACCCCATCAATACACCTTGTTGACCATAAGATAACCACCCCATCAATACACCTGGTTGACCATAAGATAACCACCCCATCAGTACACCTTGTTGACTATAAGATAACCACCCCATCAATACACCTTGTTGACCATAAGATAATCACCCCATCAACCTTCAGTACACCTTGTTGACCATAAGATAATCACCCCATCAATACACCTTGTTGACCATAAGATAACCACCCCATCAGTACACCTTGTTGACCATAAGATAATCACCCCATCAATACACCTTGTTGACCATAAGATAATCACCCCATCAATACACCTTGTTGACCATAAGATAACCACCCCATCAAAACACCTGGTTGACCATAAGATAACCACCCCATCAGTACACCTTGTTGACCATAAGATAACCACCCCATCAATACACCTTGTTGACTATAAGATAACCACCCCATCAATACACCTTGTTGACCATAAGATAATCACCCCATCAATACACCTTGTTGACCATAAGATAACCACCCCATCAGTACACCTTGTTGACCATAAGATAATCACCCCATCAATACACCTTGTTGACCATAAGATAATCACCCCATCAATACACCTTGTTGACCATAAGATAACCACCCCATCAATACACCTGGTTGACCATAAGATAACCACCCCATCAATACACCTGGTTGACCATAAGATAACCACCCCATCAGTACACCTTGTTGACCATAAGATAATCACCCCATCAATACACCTTGTTGACCATAAGATAACCACCCCATCAATACACCTGGTTGACCATAAGATAACCACCCCATCAGTACACCTTGTTGACTATAAGATAACCACCCCATCAATACACCTTGTTGACCATAAGATAATCACCCCATCAATACACCTTGTTGACTATAAGATAACCACCCCATCAATACACCTTGTTGACCATAAGATAATCACCCCATCAATACACCTTGTTGACCATAAGATAACCACCCCATCAATACACCTTGTTGACCATAAGATAATCACCCCATCAATACACCTTGTTGACCATAAGATAACCACCCCATCAATACACCTTGTTGACCATAAGATAACCACCCCATCAATACACCTGGTTGACCATAAGATAACCACCCCATCAGTACACCTTGTTGACTATAAGATAACCACCCCATCAATACACCTGGTTGACCATAAGATAACCACCCCATCAGTACACCTTGTTGACCATAAGATAACCACCCCATCAATACACCTTGTTGACCATAAGATAACCACCCCATCAATACACCTGTTGACCATAAGATAACCACCCCATCAATACACCTGGTTGACCATAAGATAACCACCCCATCAATACACCTTGTTGACCATAAGATAACCACCCCATCAATACACCTGGTTGACCATAAGATAACCACCCCATCAATACACCTTGTTGACCATAAGATAACCACCCCATCAATACACCTGGTTGACCATAAGATAATCACCCCATCAATACACCTTGTTGACCATAAGATAACCACCCCATCAGTACACCTTGTTGACCATAAGATAATCACCCCATCAATACACCTTGTTGACCATAAGATAACCGCCCCATCAATACACCTGGTTGACCATAAGATAACCACCCCATCAGTACACCTTGTTGACCATAAGATAATCACCCCATCAATACACCTTGTTGACCATAAGATAACCACCCCATCAATACACCTGGTTGACCATAAGATAACCACCCCATCAGTACACCTTGTTGACCATAAGATAACCACCCCATCAATACACCTTGTTGACCATAAGATAATCACCCCATCAATACACCTTGTTGACCATAAGATAATCACCCCATCAATACACCTTGTTGACCATAAGATAACTACCCCATCAATACACCTTGTTGACCATAAGATAACGTGCATATTGTCAATCAAAAAGCATTCATTTGTTCTGTAAAACAGGTGACGACCAAACCAGCAGTACATAATGCTAAGCATTTATTTGGACTTTTGAGAACTTATGTGACGCCCCCTGGTGTTTTTATTAACATTGTAATTTGAATTGCGCATATGCCTTATATACATGTTTCATCCTTATTTTATTTTGTAGTCACTTATATGCAATTTAATGCTCTAGTATTTTATTGTTTTTTTTTAATATGACATTTGTATACATGTAATATTCAATAACATAGCAATTCGGAATGTATTTTACAGTACTATGAATTAACACAAGTTTTAATTGTTTTAATAAAACTTATAATAGTTATTATAGCAAGGTGGATTAATATAAAGTTCAAATGTACAACCTCACATTTAATTATTATGTGTAGTTGTGTTCATTCCACTGGCAGAGATGGATAATCTTATAAATAGTTATCTTGTGTGTGGGCATTAAATTGTAATATTGTGTGTAAGCATTATATTGTTATATTGTGTGTAGGCATTATATAGTTATATTGTGTGTAGGCATTATATAGTTATATTTTGTGTAGGCATTATATAGTTATATTGTGTGTAGGCATTATATAGTTATATTGTGTGTAGGCATTATATTGTTATATTGTGTGTAGGCATTATTAATGGCATCTGGAGTACTGCTGAGTGGTGCAGAACGTCTACGGAGGTCCCAGGAAGCAAGCAGCAAGAAGATTGTGCCCGACTTCCACCAAGAGCTCCTTCGGGTGCGACAGGCTTGGCGCCTTAAAAAAGTTGGTGACACAATTCTCGGCGACCTCAGCTATAAGTCAGGTAAAAGAGCAATGTGCTGCTATGACACTGGGAATGTCTGATATTTTTATTTAGTTACATATACTTTATTTTTTATGTTTTATTTGCATATATTTTGTTAATACTTGATTTTGTACTTTTATTTAATTTTGTATGCAATTCTATACATTTATATGCATTCATACCTATGCATCAGCATGTATAATTTGTTATATTCGGGCCCTACATATAAATAAATAAGAACTGTCCAGAGTATTAACTCTTTGTGTGACCCATATACAACCGGAACAGTACCATTCACTCTGCACTACACTTGTTCACATTGTTTACATGACTGTATTGCAATAAACAAATATAATGAATTAATGCATTGATAATTGATTTAATTGGCATTGCAAATAGCACATTTCCCTACATTGTAATGCTGACTCCACTGGCCTACATTGTAATGCTGACTTCACTGGCCTACATTGTAATGCTGACTCCAGTGGCCCACACTGTAATGCTGACACCAGTGGCCTACATTGTAATGCTGACTCCACTGGCCTACATTGTAACGCTAACTTCACTGGCCTACATTGTAATGCTGACTCCACTGGCCTACATTGTAATGCTGACTTCACTGGCCTACATTGTAATGCTGACTCCAGTGGCCTACATTGTAATGCTGACTCCACTGGCCTACATTGTAATGCTGACTCCACTGGCCTACATTGTAATGCTGTCTTCACTGGCCTACATTTTAATGCTGACTCCACTGGCCTACATTGTAATGCTGACTACAGTGGCCTACATTGTAATGCTGACTCCAGTGGCCTACATTGCAATGCTGACTCCACTGGCCTACATTGTAATGCTGACTTCACTGGCCTACATTGTAATGCTGACTCCACTGACCTACATTGTAATGCTGACTTCACTGGCCTGGTCATTGTAAACATATATAGCCGACACCTGCTTACATTGTAAATATATATAGCCGACATGCCTACATTGTAAACATATATACCGACACCTGCCTCCATTGTAAACATATATAGCCGACATGCCTACATTGTAAACATATATAGCCGACACCTGCCTACATTGTAAACATATATAGCCGACACCTGCCTACATTGTAAACATATATAGCCGACATGCCTACATTGTAAACATATATAGCCGACACCTGCCTACACTGTAAACATATATAGCTGACACCTGTCTACATTGTAAACATATATAGCAGACACCTGCCTACATTGTAAATATATATAGCCGACACCTGCCTACATTGTAAACATATAGCCGACAACTGCCTACATTGTAAACATATACAGCCGACATGCCTACATAGTAAACATATATAGCCGACATGCCTACTTTGTAAACATATATAGCTGACATGCCTACATTGTAAACATATATAGCCGACATGCCTACATTGTAAACATATATAGCCGACATGCCTACATTGTAAACATATATAGCCGACATGCCTACATTGTAAACATATATAGTCAACACCTGCCTACATTGTAAACATATATAGTCGACACCTGCCTACACTGTAAACATATATAGCCGACATGCCTACATTGTAAACATATATAGTCAACACCTGCCTACATTGTAAACATATATAGCCGACACCTGCCCCTCCTGTGAATTTTGTTAACTGGATGTCTGGAACAACACCAACTGACTATTAACATTACCTCCAGCTGTGAATATATTTAAAAACAAGGTTGACACATATCTCAGGAGGGCGGGTTATAAGTAGATGAACATTGTTGGACTCTCGATAAGCCAATGGCTTCCTTGTCCACTTGCCATCTGGGCCTTTGGCTTGGATGGCAAATCTTGTTAAATCTGTGTGGCCTCTTTGTGTAAAAGGTATTATTTTCAAACAAATATTCTGTCAGAGGTATACTTTATAAGCTACTCATATAAAAACATGGAACTAACTTAATTAAGTTTCTGCACTCACTGTAGTGTACTTTGCACTGTATTAGCAAGCATATATTATTTATATAACCTGAGTTCTATTTTGTTACTGTATTAATGTATTCTAGGGGGGTCCTCGTCATCATAAGGGTTTCTAGGGGAGCTCCATATATAAGTTGCACTTATATATATAGTTAATGACAGACATTATGTTTTATTATAGATATGCTGCATGTGTAAGCAAATAAATTAAAAATAAAACAAATAAATTTATTTGTAAACAAAATATGTTAAGCCTCACCTAATGTATATTTTGCTCACCAACCTATGACCTGTTGGTATTGACAGCTGGTTCAAGATTCTGGCAGAGCGGCACATTTGAGGTGACAAAAAGTGACATTGACCCAGCTGAACTGTTGGACTCCCCCAACCCCTCTGCCCCACCACACACTCAGAACCCCCTACAGATCATTGTGCCGAGTGAGCTGGAGGGGGTTGTCTACATCCAGGTGGTCATTAAGAGGCTCTCAGGTCAGAGGATGATTCGTATAACTCAGAAATGTGTCAAATGTAATATGTCTGAAAGTGAGGTTATGAATTGTATATTTGTACTTGGATATTGTTATTTTACATCTTGTGCATTTAACAATTACCTGTATCATTATAGGAGTTTAGAATTATTTCATGAAAAATCATCTAGTATCCACTATGACATGTGTTTGTGCAAATGTGATATTTGGTTTTGATGAAATCATTGGACAAACTATGAAATCTAGTAGGAAGTGTCTGGTCAAAATTCTGTGAAAAAAGAGCAGACATGGCCCACCTCAATATACTGTGAAGTAAGGCTGTTCACACTTTTGCAAGTTATCTGATATAATGATCTAAGTCAATTCTTTTGATGATCTTTACAAAAGTATCCACTCTCGTATTATACTGACTGCACATTTTATTTAAAACTAAATTCACGCACTACATATTTGAACATCAACAAACCTGATTTGTGATGGGCTAATTGATTTGTGATGGGCTAAATTATTTATGATGGACTAAATGATTTGTGATGGGGTAAATGAATCATGATGGGCCAAGTGATTCATGATGGGCTAAATTATTCATGATGGGCTAAATGATTCGTGATGGGCTGAATGAATTGAGGAGGGAGTTTACCATTGTATAAATTGAAAGTTTAGTAGTAGGTTACCTCTCTAGTTGTGTTACTGTTATGTGTGGTTACCTCTCTAGTTGTGGTACCATTGTGTGTGGTTACCTCTCTAGTTGTGTTACTGTTGTGTGTGGTTACCTCTCTAGTTGTGTTACTGTTGTGTGTGGTTACCTCTCTAGTTGTGTTACTGTTGTGTGTGGTTACCTGTCTAGTTGTGTTACTGTTGTGTGTGGTTACCTCTCTAGTTGTGGTACCATTGTGTGTGGTTAACTCTCTAGTTGTGTTACTGTTGTGTGTGGTTACTTCTCTAGTTGTGTTACTGTTGTGTGTGGTTACCTCTCTAGTTGTGGTACCATTGTGTGTGGTTAACTCTCTAGTTGTGTTACTGTTGTGTGTGGTTACCTCTCTAGTTGTGTTACTGTTGTGTGTGGTTACCTCTCTAGTTGTGTTACTGTTGTGTGTGGTTACCTCTCTAGTTGTGTTACTGTTGTGTGTGGTTACCTCTCTAGTTGTGGTACTGTTGTGTGTGGTTACCTCTCTAGTTGTGTTACTGTTCTGTGTGGTTACCTCTCTAGTTGTGTTACTGTTGTGTGTGGTTACCTCTCTAGTTGTGTTACTGTTGTGTGTGGTTACCTCTCTAGTTGTGTTACTGTTGTGTGTGGTTACCTCTCTAGTTGTGTTACTGTTCTGTGTGGTTACCTCTCTAGTTGTGTTACTGTTCTGTGTGGTTACCTCTCTAGTTGTGTTACTGTTGTGTGTGGTTACCTCTCTAGTTGTGTTACTGTTGTGTGTGGTTACTTCTCTAGTTGTGTTACTGTTGTGTGTGGTTACCTCTCTAGTTGTGTTACTGTTGTGTGTGGTTACCTCTCTAGTTGTGTTACTGTTCTGTGTGGTTACCTCTCTAGTTGTGTTACTGTTCTGTGTGGTTACCTCTCTAGTTGTGTTACTGTTCTGTGTGGTTACTTCTCTAGTTGTGTTACTGTCCTGTGTGGTTACTTCTCTAGTTGTGTTACTGTTGTGTGTGGTTACCTCTCTAGTTGTGTTACTGTTCTGTGTGGTTACCTCTCTAGTTGTGTTACTGTTCTGTGTGGTTACCTCTCTAGTTGTGTTACTGTTCTGTGTGGTTACTTCTCAAGTTGTGTTACTGTTGTGTGTGGTTACCTCTCTAGTTGTGGTACCATTGTGTGTGGTTAACTCTCTAGTTGTGTTACTGTTGTGTGTGGTTACTTCTCTAGTTGTGTTACTGTTGTGTGTGGTTACCTCTCTAGTTGTGGTACCATTGTGTGTGGTTAACTCTCTAGTTGTGTTACTGTTGTGTGTGGTTACCTCTCTAGTTGTGTTACTGTTGTGTGTGGTTACCTCTCTAGTTGTGTTACTGTTGTGTGTGGTTACCTCTCTAGTTGTGTTACTGTTGTGTGTGGTTACCTCTCTAGTTGTGGTACTGTTGTGTGTGGTTACCTCTCTAGTTGTGTTACTGTTCTGTGTGGTTACCTCTCTAGTTGTGTTACTGTTGTGTGTGGTTACCTCTCTAGTTGTGTTACTGTTGTGTGTGGTTACCTCTCTAGTTGTGTTACTGTTGTGTGTGGTTACCTCCCTAGTTGTGTTACTGTTCTGTGTGGTTACCTCTCTAGTTGTGTTACTGTTCTGTGTGGTTACCTCTCTAGTTGTGTTACTGTTGTGTGTGGTTACCTCTCTAGTTGTGTTACTGTTGTGTGTGGTTACTTCTCTAGTTGTGTTACTGTTGTGTGTGGTTACCTCTCTAGTTGTGTTACTGTTGTGTGTGGTTACCTCTCTAGTTGTGTTACTGTTCTGTGTGGTTACCTCTCTAGTTGTGTTACTGTTGTGTGTGGTTACCTCTCTAGTTGTGTTACTGTTCTGTGTGGTTACCTCTCTAGTTGTGTTACTGTTCTGTGTGGTTACCTCTCTAGTTGTGTTACTGTTGTGTGTGGTTACCTCTCTAGTTGTGTTACTGTTGTGTGTGGTTACCTCTCTAGTTGTGTTACTGTTCTGTGTGGTTACCTCTCTAGTTGTGTTACTGTTCTGTGTGGTTACTTCTCTAGTTGTGTTACTGTCCTGTGTGGTTACTTCTCTAGTTGTGTTACTGTTGTGTGTGGTTACCTCTCTAGTTGTGTTACTGTTCTGTGTGGTTACCTCTCTAGTTGTGTTACTGTTCTGTGTGGTTACCTCTCTAGTTGTGTTACTGTTCTGTGTGGTTACCTGTCTAGTTGTGTTACTGTTCTGTGTGGTTACCTCTCTAGTTGTGTTACTGTTCTGTGTGGTTACTTCTCAAGTTGTGTTACTGTTCTGTGTGGTTACTACTCTAGTTGTGTTACTGTTCTGTGTGGTTACTACTCTAGTTGTGTTACTGTTCTGTGTGGTTACTTCTCTAGTTGTGTTACTGTTCTGTGTGGTTACTTCTCAAGTTGTGTTACTGTTCTGTGTGGTTACTACTCTAGTTGTGTTACTGTTCTGTGTGGTTACTACTCTAGTTGTGTTACTGTTCTGTGTGGTTACTTCTCTAGTTGTGTTACTGTTCTGTGTGGTTACCTCTCTAGTTGTGTTACTGTTCTGTGTGGTTACTTCTCAAGTTGTGTTACTGTTCTGTGTGGTTACTACTCTAGTTGTGTTACTGTTCTGTGTGGTTACTACTCTAGTTGTGTTACTGTTCTGTGTGGTTACTTCTCTAGTTGTGTTACTGTTCTGTGTGGTTACCTCTCTAGTTGTGTTACTGTTCTGTGTGGTTACCTCTCTAGTTGTGTTACTGTTCTGTGTGGTTACTTCTCAAGTTGTGTTACTGTTCTGTGTGGTTACTCTCCAGTTCAGTTCAGTTGGTCCTGATTCCATTCAACATCATGCACTCTGTATATTTGCTGAATGCTGTGAGTTCAGTGGTGCTGATTCTGTTATATGTGGTGCTGTTCAGATTCGACAGACCTTGCAAGTGCAGAGTTGAGTCTGCCTCGTCGCTCCGTCCCCTCCGACACTCACTGGCAACACAAACTGGAGGCCGCCCAAAATGCCATCTTCTGCAAGGAGGTCTTTGCACAGGTCACCAATTAGATCTTCTTCCTCGGGGGTGGGGGGGATGTCATGGATTTCTCACAGCTGCATCTTCCATTTCAGATTTCTTAATTCAGCCCACAGCAGCCAACTAACTACCACCTCCACCTTCCTTCCTTGCTGTTCACCCAACTGTTCCAACTAACTATCACCTCCACCTTCCTTCCTTCCTTGTTGTTCACCCAACTGTTCCAACTAACTACCACCTCCACCTTCCTTCCTTGTTGTTCACCCAACTGTTCCAACTAACTACCACCTCCACCTTCCTTCCTTGTTGTTCACCCAGTTGTTCCAACTAACTACCACCCCCACCTCCCTTCCTTCCTTGCTGTTCACCCAACTGTTCCAACTAACTACCACCTCCACCTTCCTTCCTTGTTGTTCACCCAACTGTTCCAACTAACTACCACCTCCACCTTCCTTCCTTGTTGTTCACCCAACTGTTCCAACTAACTACCACCTCCACCTTCCTTCCTTGTTGTTCACCCAGTTGTTCCAACTAACTACCACCTCCACCTTCCTTCCTTGTTGTTCACCCAACTGTTCCAACTAACTACCACCTCCACCTTCCTTCCTTCCTTGCTGTTCACCCAACTGTTCCAACTAACTACCACCTCCACCTTCCTTCCTTGTTGTTCACCCAACTGTTCCAACTAACTACCACCTCCACCTTCCTTCCTTGCTGTTCACCCAACTGTTCCAACTAACTACCACCTCCACCTTCCTTCCTTGTTGTTCACCCAACTGTTCCAACTAACTACCACCTCCACCTTCCTTCCTTCCTTGCTGTTCACCCAACTGTTCCAACTAATTACCACCTCCACCTTCCTTCCTTGCTTCCGATGGCAAGTGGACAAGGAAGCAGTATTGACAAATATCTCTGATTGCTGCGTTACATGTAGGTGAAATTGTTTTTCTCAGTAAGACAATCGCTTCATTGTTCACTTGCCATCTGAGGTCTTAGCTTTGCATATATACTTGTGAATGCTTTATGAGTGCTAAAACAAAAATAAATTTCACCTCAAAGGACTTCAGAATGGATATTGTAATTTGGGACACATAAAGTACAAATCATTAGCTTTAAGCTGTGGCCAGTTTCAGGATTTTTGTAATATGCCCACATTGGGTTTTTTCCCGTTGAAAATGTCCCAAAATGATACTCCATAACTAATGTGCGCATGGTTGTAATACTCAATATTTATACAGCAATTGGGGTGGACTTATTGAAGAGAAAAGTTATGCAGCTGTAATGAATGTAAGACTATGTTTCAGAGGCTTAAACATGGCTGCTCGTAAGGTTCAATTGTAATTTTCTTATTTTTCAACTGCCTCTGAGTATTCAGTGTGACTACTAAAAACTGTCACTCTGCTATATACCAGACCATTATGTCCTTCTTAGTTATAAAAAAAATGGTATGTTATTCCCTGAGATAATGGAACTTGAAATACAACATGAAAATGAAGACTACTATTTTCGAGCTACATTTTTAACACCTGCCAGGCTTAGTAAAATGGCTATTTCTCATAAACTACTTAGAATACAGAGCCCAAACTTCAGATTTGTTCATGTAGGTGATTGTGGAATTTTTTTACACATTTCAAGTGAATTTGAGACCGAAGTGCATTTGAAGTGGCACTTGTTGATTTGAGATGGAAAGACCCTAAAACTACTTCTCTTGTTTGTTTAAGAATATTTTTTACCAGTATCTCCATAACCATCCAATAGTTTAAACGTTATGTTGGGAGTAAGTATCTCCATAACCGTCCAATAGTTTAAACGTTATGTTGGGAGTAAGTATCTCCATAACCATCCAATAGTTTAAACGTTATGTTGGGAGTAAGTATCTCCATAACCGTCCAATAGTTTAAACGTGATGTTGGGAGTAAGTATCTCCATAACCGTCCAGTAGTTTAAACGTCATGTTGGGAGTAAGTATCTCCATAACCGTCCAGTAGTTTAAACGTCATGTTGGGAGTAAGTATCTCCATAACCGTCCAGTAGTTTAAACGTCATGTTGGGAGTAAGTATCTCCATAACCGTCCAGTAGTTTAAACGTCATGTTGGGAGTAAGTATCTCCATAACCATCCAGTAGTTTAAACGTCATGTTGGGAGTAAGTATCTCCATAACCGTCCAGTAGTTTAAACGTCATGTTGGGAGTAAGTATCTCCATAACCGTCCAGTAGTTTAAACGTCATGTTGGGAGTAAGTATCTCCATAACCGTCCAGTAGTTTAAACGTCGTGTTGGGAGTAAGTATCTCCATAACCGTCCAGTAGTTTAAACGTCATGTTGGGAGTAAGTATCTCCATAACCGTCCTGTAGTTTAAACGTCATGTTGGGAGTAAGTATCTCCATAACCGTCCAGTAGTTTAAACGTCATGTTGGTTTAACGTCATGTTGGAGTAAGTATCTCCATAACCGTCCCAGTAGTTTAAACCGTCATGTTGGGGAGTAAGTATCTCCATAACCGTCCAGTAGTTTAAACGCGTCATGTTGGGAGTAAGTATCTCCATAACCGTCCAGTAGTTTAAACGTCATGTTGGGAGTAAGTATCTCCATAACCGTCCAGTAGTTTAAACGTCATGTTGGGAGTAAGTATCTCCATAACCGTCCAGTAGTTTAAACGTCATGTTGGGAGTAAGTATCTCCATAACCGTCCAGTAGTTTAAACGTCATGTTGGGAGTAAGTATCTCCATAACCGTCCAGTAGTTTAAACGTCATGTTGGGAGTAAGTATCTCCATAACCGTCCAGTAGTTTAAACGTTATGTTGGGAGTAAGTATCTCCATAACCGTCCAGTAGTTTAAACGTTATGTTGGGAGTAAGTGTCTCCATAACCGTCCAGTAGTTTAAACGTTATGTTGGGAGTAAGTATCTCCATAACCATCCAATAGTTTAAACGTTATGTTGGGAGTAAGTATCTCCATAACCAACCAATAGTTTAAACGTTATGTTGGGAGTAAGTATCTCCATAACCGTCCAGTAGTTTAAACGTTATGTTGGGAGTAAGTATCTCTTCTAATTTCATTGTTATTTTACTTTATTATTTTGTTTTAATTAGGATATTATATACTTATAATTTATACATTATTTAGTATATACTTTTTACCAAATATGTTTTTTGTGTAAGTACGCTTTTTTATTTAGTTGTTTACATTTGATCAATCCGGTATTTATGTACCTCTGAAAAAAAATTGCATTTCAGATATACAGCGCCTTATACTTAAAATTTATTATTAATAAAAAGTCTTGTGTATGTTGTCTTTCCAGTTGTCACGAGAAGCTATACAAATGAAGGCTAAGATACCACATCTGGTCATTGGCAATCAGATATTCTCTCATGTGAGTTGAGCAGATCACATACTTGTGATTGGTAGACATCATATCCTGGTCCTTATTTCTGATGCATGTGGACAGTACTAATAGTAGTAGTTGTATTTATGTTTTATTTAAGAATACATACACATACCAAATATACATATATATCGCCACGCATGCCAGATCGCTGCTTTAAGGTAGCTGGGGCGGCTATTGTGTCAGTTGACTTTTAATTTTTTTCTTCATAACATGTTAGGAAATATTGAGCTGAATGTAGACACCACAAATAATCACCCGGCACTAACATCATATTTCGCCAATCAATCCATTAAAAAACAGTTCTTTTGTAAATCCCCTGGTTTCTTAGAAACGCTGACAGTATTTCCATAGTAACGAGACTAACGACTGCGAGTGCTACGATGTTCGAACCAGCTATATTTGTATGCCATGAAAGCGGAACATATCATCTGGTTACTGTATACAGTACACATCAGTATTATATCTACCTAACTAAATCATTTTCTTAAATCAGCAAATCAGCCCTAACATAGTTTATTGTGCCTTTGATGGTATTAAGTCCACAATATTCCTCTTTGCCAATGACACTACGCTTTACAACCATCCAACTACAAGATGACATCAGAACACTCGAATCGTGGGAAGGAAGGTGACAGATGGCCTTCAATGAAGCGTCATCAACTAACCATCACCAAGAAAAGAAATAAGATCTCCACCAGCCACAAGTTGCACGAACAAACCCTGGATTAAGTAACAAACGCCAAATACCTAGGCGTTGAGATTACTGAAAATCTCCACTGGGGAAAGCATATACAAGTAACTACCGCCAAGGCCAACAAAGTGAGTGCCTTCACCTACAGAAACCTCAAGAGATGTCCAGGCACACTGCTACAAAAGCCTTGTACGACCCGTGCTAGAATACACAGCAGTGGTGTGTGATCCCCACCAGCAACATCTTAAATCCTCACTGGAGATGGTCCAACGACGCTCAGCTCGCCGCATCCTTCACAACTTCAGCTCTACCTCTACTCTAGGCGAGTCAGTCTAGTGCCTCTGCATTGGTTGCACACCTCCAACTTAAGAACCTTCAGTCCAGGAGAACATCAGACAGAGTCAGCCTGATGTACAACATGATGTACAACATGATGTACAACATCATGAACCCAGCAACCGCTGCTCTAGAGGACATCAAGCGAAGCTCCAAATCCCCCACTCTAGAACTTAAACATACTTACACTCCTTCCCACCATCAATCCGACTCTGGAACAGTGTACCTATAAATGCATCATCAGCTACATCACTACCTTCATTCAAGTCTTTACTGAAGGGATGGATGGGGCACCACATATAATCATCAAAATAGATCATTGACATTGTCTTTTATCAAGTATTAACTTTTTTATTCTTGTTTTTTTAACTTTTAGCATAACTTTTATACCGCTGCCTTTTAAATCACTGGAAAAGTGCTCGCTCAGCACGCTATTCCCCATGTAGAGTTTATTCCTCAATACTCAGGGCATCTACAGTATTATAAAGAAAGAAAGAAAGAACCCATAATGGAAACGGCCTGTGACCCCGACCTGGTGACTGTGCCGGATAACAGGCCAATCAAACTGATCGTAAACATGTCCTGCCCCTCGTTTATCAGATGGCTGACGTAACCTGATGTCATAGATGACAGTACGTTGCAAATACAGATTCAAGGCCCATTGTGGTGGAAATTTAATATTACAAATGGCCATTATTATGGTGATTGGGCTTATGACTGCATCTTACATGTACGGTAGGCAACTTTACAACGGTTTGGAATTATGATTGGTGAAGGGCTTGTGTAAAAAATACACTGCCACTTTAGGCTGTCATTCAACTTTTGCTTAATTCATTCATGGTGGTGTAGCATACGTAATTCATATTATATCATTAACCAAAATATACCTTTAAGTTACACTCATAGTATCATACTTATATGTATGTAATTTATTTCTTTGGGGATTTTCTCAAAACTGTGTAATTTCGCATTTTGTGGATATTTTTCACATTTACAAAAATGTTTTTAAAATCTTGTAACATAACCAGATGAATGGAAACTCCACATTTTATTAATCTGGAATATTATATAACATTTCAACTACAATCTGTGAAGAAATGGTCAATTTATCTTAAACACTTCTATTGAAACTACTCAATTCAAGACAAGCATATAATAACCCCCCCAGCTACCTTAAGTAGACTGCAGCTTGTTTGTGCAAATGTGTTATTTATTTATTTTTTAAATGATCGAACAAACCATTAAATTATCGGAGTCAATTCTTTTGATGATTTTAAGAAAATACCCTTGCAGTTGCACACATTACCTGATTCACACATTACCTGATTCACACATTACCTGATTCACACATTACCTGATTCACACATCAGATTTAAACAACGATGAATCTGATTCATGATGAGGTAAATCAGTTGTTGTTGCTTTACATTTATTCAAGCTAGTTTCTTCTTCAGTTATTCCCTGGAGTGCAGCTCTCTGTCGCATTGTGTCATTCGACAGACAAAGACAAACGGGTGAGTTTTAATCATGTGGAGATAATGTTCTCCAGCATATTGTATTGTTACTAATAAACACAGTAATGGTGTTTTAACCGTAAGTAAATTACTTATCCGTAAGTAAATTGCTTATTAATCAGTAAAATTCATCAGTATAATTCATCAGTACAAATCATCAATGCAATTCATCAGTACAAAGCATCAGTAGAAATCATCAGTGCAAATAGTTGGTAAAATTCATTAGTGAAATTCATCAGCACAAATCATCAGTAAAATGCATTAGTGAAATTCATCGGCACAAATCATTAGTAAAATTCATCAGTAAAGCCTATAAAATCCATCATTAGATTTAATTAACCAACTACATAAATTTTGAAATCCACACTATGTTAAACATAATACAGATCTGATTCATTAGATAAATGGTGGTATCACAGATAGAGAGTACGCCACCTTGTTGAAAGGGTAATTGTTTGTCAGCAGAGCCAGAGTGCAGCATCTCCCTCGAAGCACGACCCAGTCTTGGAACATTCCTTGCACCAACTGCTCCGAGAGACACACTTCAAGAACAGCTATCACCCAATGCCACATCCTGTCACAGGCATTGTGGGAATGAGCAAGCGTCGTTGTCTGGCCGGGCCCCACGCCTTCACCTACTCCGACCTGGTGGAATTGTCCCGCAGGTGAGATAGGAGATGGCAGGGAAACTGTCTCTTCCAGGACTTGTATTCATTCAACATAGATATTAATGAAATGGTTTAAATACTCGGTTATAGTAATTTGTAAGACGAAATTACAGACTAATTTTTTCTGACGTTTTATGCATAATCGCTCTGTGTATGATGGCTCGCACACTCCACATGTGCACACGCACGCACGCACA
The DNA here is from genome assembly GCA_033239005.1 of Lamellibrachia satsuma. Classification (NCBI taxonomy): domain Eukaryota; kingdom Metazoa; phylum Annelida; class Polychaeta; order Sabellida; family Siboglinidae; genus Lamellibrachia; species Lamellibrachia satsuma. The sequence continues at coordinate 1,790,523 of BSQZ01000023.1, forward strand.
TACGCACGCACACACACACAAACACACACACATACACCAATGTTATGAAGTCAGATTGGACAACAGTTGTGTTTAATTATTGACAGAACTGTTCATGGAATTTGTCGTTGCAGCGAATCTCTTCTAGATCGAATCCTGAAGCAGGCAAGACACACAGTGGTTCACCAATGGTTAGTGTCACATTGCCCCATACACATTGCCCCATACACATTGCCCCATACACATTATTTCAAATAATGTCTATTTCATTTGGACACTATGCTTCCATCTAAAACAGATACTACATTGTATTTCCCTACATCAGAGCTGGGGCAAATTATACATTGTCTATCTGTATCTAGATACATTTTTTTAAGTATCTGTATCTGTATCTAGACACTTTTGTTCAAAATGAAAAGTATCTGTATCTAGATACTTTTGTTCAAAATGAAAAGTATCTGTATCTAGATACTTTTGTTCAAAATGAAAAGTATCTGTGTTTAGATACAATGACATTTCAGATACAATGTATATCACAGATTTTGCTGGAAATATTCCATTGGTGAATTGCAATTAGATAGAGAAGCCAGTCTGGAGTAGTTCAAGAATGTTGATGAAGGAATGTTGCTTTATTGAAGATTATATAATTAGTAATTATATTTGTTTCATGTTTTTAAAAGCAATTACCAAAGCCATTTGGATCACTCAAAGTCATTCATATGGAAATCTTGAGCAGATCATGAAGTGACACATGTCAAACATCAAATAACATCATAGCAATTGAGTTTACTTTGATGTTTGCTATGTGAATCATGTTGCTTCATTGATGATTATATAAGGAGTAATTATAGTTGTTTCTTGTTTTTAAAAGCAATTACCGAAAATGTATCTGTAGCTAGATACATTTAAATGTATCTGTACCTAGATACATATATCTGTATACATTTAAAATTCATGTATCTGTATCTGTGACATTTCCAGTGTATCTGTATCTTATCTAGATACATGATATGATGACCTATGTACTACTAATGCAAGGAAAAGATTATTATTAGAAAGAAGTCACTTGGACTGTATAAATTACATTATACACTAGTTATGTCTTAGTTATGGAGTAACATGAATTTGTGTGTAAATGTTGCAGGGCCATCAAAGTAGTTGATGAGTTAGCCCGCACCATACAAGATCCCCAGATATCAGCTCACTGGGGAAATATCAGCTCACCTCTCGAGTCCAGTATCAAAGTGAACATTACCTCAGCGGGTTATGAGAGTCAAAGGTAGGTGCGACATTGTGTGTGTTTGTGCAGATGTGTTTATTATATAATAATAATAATAATACAAACATTTCTGTTGTCCCTAAATCCTCAGAAACCTGAGTTCAGAGGCACATGAAAACAAAAGGCAGTCTCGAAATCAGTATACAGTGCTAAAGTTGCCAACAGATGGATGAATACGCCAGGGAAAGTACGGCTAAAAAGATGTGTTTTAAATGACAGTAACATTATGCTATATTTCCTGCTGACCTAGCACTAACATTTGTTTCCTAACAAAGCTAGTATTTGCTCTGAGCCAACTATGAGATTAAATACATAATCTTTTCACTGTGTCTTGTACAACGTGATGTCAGGTGTCTTGTACAACGTGATGTCAAGTGTCTTGTACAACGTGATGTCACGTGTCTTGTACAACGTGATGTCAAGTGTCTTGTACAACGTGATGTCAAGTGTCTTGTACAACGTGATATCAAGTGTCTTGTACAACGTGATGTCAGGTGTCTTGTACAACGTGATGTCAGGTGTCTTGTACAACGTGATGTCAAGTGTCTTGTACAACGTGATGTCAAGTGTCTTGTACAACGTGATGTCAGGTGTCTTGTACAACGTGATGTCAGGTGTCTTGTACAACGTGATGTCAAGTGTCTTGTACAACGTGATGTCAAGTGTCTTGTACAACGTGATGTCAGGTGTCTTGTACAACGTGATGTCAGGTGTCTTGTACAACGTGATGTCAAGTGTCTTGTACAACGTGATGTCAAGTGTCTTGTACAACGTGATGTCAGGTGTCTTGTACAACGTGATGTCAAGTGTCTTGTACAACGTGATGTCAAGTGTCTTGTACAACGTGATGTCAAGTGTCTTGTACAACGTGATGTCAAGTGTCTTGTACAACGTGATGTCAAGTGTCTTGTACAACGTGATGTCAAGTGTCTTGTACAACGTGATGTCAAGTGTCTTGTACAACGTGATGTCAAGTGTCTTGTACAACGTGATGTCAGGTGTCTTGTACAACGTGATGTCAAGTGTATTGTACAACGTGATGTCAAGTGTCTTGTACAACGTGATGTCAAGTGTCTTGTACAACGTGATGTCAAGTGTCTTGTACAACGTGATGTCACGTGTGCAACTAATTGCTGAATTGTTTAAATTACGTGGATTCGATGAAGTTCCTTTCCAGTGACAAAAACATTCCCTGTTGACATGGATTTTCTTGTTTGTGGGACATCTTTAATATATTAAAGAATATTTAATATATTAAAGATGTCTGACAGACAAGTGTACACCATAAGAAAATTCTTGTCAGTCAATAAGAAATGTGAAAGAGACTTCATGGACACCATGCAACTTACAGAATTCAGCACTTTGCCTAAATTGACATAACTTGGTGATAACGTTATCTTTGGTAAGATTGTTCCACCAGGTAGTTTCTCTAATTATAACAATTGTATCAATGTATTGTCATCGTGTATGTGACACAGGACGCCATTTGTGCTGCACATTCTCACTGATGGCATGAGGGCCGTGTGCAAGGACGGACGTGTCATTGACCTGTCCTGGGAACCGCAACATCTACGGGATCTCATACTCTCTCAGGCCAGTAGTGTTTATTGAATATGTTCACTGGACAGTATAGCTTTGATAATGATTTCTGAATATTTAGTGATTTTAGAATATTTATGATAATGGTTTTAGAATATTTGTGAAAATGATTTTAGATTATTTATTATAAAAAAATTTAGAATATAATATTTACTTAATTACTTAAGATAATTAGTTTTGAATATATAATTATTTTAAGTGGACACTATACTTATAGACTCAACAGACAATGCCACAAGTGTCTTATTTGGCGGACTGTACAAGATGTCGTGTTGCTAATTTATTAATTAAAAGTGTATTTTGAAGTCACGACAGCCAGCATGCACGAGCAGCTTACGCCCACATACACGGCTTCCCTTCAGTTGTTGTTTTATGTAGTGTTCTCCATCCCATCTTATTCTTGGTGATCTGGAGCAGCTGCTCCAGGCCGGCCTTTGTCTTCAATGCTAGAAATGTATAATTGTACCATAATTAATCAGCACTAGTCCATTAGCCATACAAAAATTATTAGGTAGGAAAGAGTATGAAAAATAGAAAAAATATATGAATTTATTTCCAGCAATATATGTAGGAAACATGTATGATCTTAACTGCTGATCTAAGGTTTCTGTTGACAGATTGCCCAACACCACATTATCAGTGTCCAGACCCTGTCTAAGATGATGGGGTGGCCAGTGTTGTCTGTGAACACCCACCTCGGCATTGGTGATGTTGAACCTGTGTGTAACGCTCTTGCCATCATGTTAGCCTCACCCAATGGAACTAGGTATATATACTTATTTTACTTCGGTGTCATTGTTTTTACTCGTATTATTTTGTTATATTTATCCATGTTTGTTGGCTCATTGAATTATATCTCAGAGACATTGCCAAAGGTTGACATGATGACATGCTATTAAACAAATCATGATGAAATTTTATTGAACATAAATATTTACTCTAATTGCTACATGCCCAGTCATTTGGAATAAAGTTTCTTAAGTTTGGTGTACTTTAAGATTGAAAAATTCAGAGTGTTTTAGCATATTAATTGTATGAACTCTCCTGCTAGCTGCATATCAGTTAATCAATAACAATCGTTGTACAGTTAACCAGTGACAATCGTTGTACTTTCCCTTCATGTTAACACGTTCGTTGTCATAACATGCTAATTGTGTGTTTGCCAGGGTGTTGTCATAACATGCTAATTGTGTGTTTGCCAGGGTGTTGTCATAACGTGCTAATTGTGTGTTTGCCAGGGTGTTGTCATAACGTGCTAATTGTGTGTTTGCCAGGGTGTTGTCATAACGTGCTAATTGTGTGTTTGCCAGGGTGTTGTCATAACGTGCTAATTGTGTGTTTGCCAGGGTGTTGTCATAACGTGCTAATTGTGTGTTTGCCAGGGTGTTGTCATAACGTGCTAATTGTGTGTTTGCCAGGGTGTTGTCATAACGTGCTAACTGTGTGTTTGCCAGGGTGTTGTCATAACGTGCTAACTGTGTGTTTGCCAGGGTGTTGTCATAACGTGCTAACTGTGTGTTTGCCAGGGTGTTGTCATAACGTGCTAACTGTGTGTTTGCCAGGGTGTTGTCATAACGTGCTAACTGTGTGTTTGCCAGGGTGTTGTCATAACGTGCTAACTGTGTGTTTGCCAGGGTGTTTTCATAACGTGCTAACTGTGTGTTTGCCAGGGTGTTGTCATAACGTGCTAACTGTGTGTTTGCCAGGGTGTTTTCATAACGTGCTAACTGTGTGTTTGCCAGGGTGTTGTCATAACGTGCTAATTGTGTGTTTGCCAGGGTGTCGTCATAACGTGCTAACTGTGTGTTTGCCAGGGTGTCGTCATAACGTGCTAATTGTGTGTTTGCCAGGGTGTCGTCATAACGTGCTAACTGTGTGTTTGCCAGGGTGTCGTCATAACGTGCTAATTGTGTGTTTGCCAGGGTGTCGTCATAACGTGCTAATTGTGTGTTTGCCATGGTGTCGTCATAACGTGCTAATTGTGTGTTTGCCAGGGTGTCGTCATAACGTGCTAATTGTGTGTTTGCCATGGTGTCGTCATAACGTGCTAATTGTGTGTTTGCCAGGGTGTAGTCATAACGTGCTAATTGTGTGTTTGCCAGGGTGTCGTCATAACGTGCTAATTGTGTGTTTGCCAGGGTGTGGTCATAACGTGCTAATTGTGTGTTTGCCATGGTGTCGTCATAACGTGCTAATTGTGTGTTTGCCAGGGTGTCGTCATAACGTGCTAATTGTGTGTTTGCCATGGTGTCGTCATAACGTGCTAATTGTGTGTTTGCCAGGGTGTCGTCATAACGTGCTAATTGTGTGTTTGCCATGGTGTCGTCATAACGTGCTAATTGTGTGTTTGCCAGGGTTTTGTCATAACATGCTAATTGTGTGTTTGCCAGGGTGTTGTCATAACGTGCTAATTGTGTGTTTGCCAGGGTGTTGTCATAACATGCTAATTGTGTGTTTGCCAGGGTGTTGTCATAACATGCTAATTGTGTGTTTGCCAGGGTGTTGTCATAACATGCTAATTGTGTGTTTGCCAGGGTGTTGTCATAACATGCTAATTGTGTGTTTGCCAGGGTGTTGTCATAACATGCTAATTGTGTGTTTGCCAGGGTGTTGTCATAACATGCTAATTGTGTGTTTTCCAGGGTGTTGTCATAACATGCTAATTGTGTGTTTGCCAGGGTGTTGTCATAACATGCTAATTGTGTGTTTGCCAGGGTGTTGTCATAACATGCTAATTGTGTGTTTGCCAGGGTGTTGTCATAACATGCTAATTGTGTGTTTGCCAGGGTGTTGTCATAACATGCTAATTGTGTGTTTGCCAGGGTGTTGTCATAACATGCTAATTGTGTGTTTGCCAGGGTGTCGTCATAACATGCTAATTGTGTGTTTGCCAGAGTGCTGTCATAACATGCAAATTGTGTGTTTGCCAGGGTGTCGTCATAACATGCTAATTGTGTGTTTGCCAGGGCGTTGTCATAACATGCTAATTGTATGTTTGCCAGGGTGTTGTCATAACATGCTTATTGTGCGTTTGCCAGGGCGTTATCATAATATGCTAATTGTGTGTTTTCCAGGGTTTTGTCATAACATGCTAATTGTGTGTTTGCCAGGGTGTTGTCATAACATGCTAATTGTGTGTTTGCCAGGGTGTTGTCATAACATGCTAATTGTGTGTTTGCCAGAGTGCTGTCATAATATGCTAATTGTGTGTTTGCCAGGGCGTTGTCATAATATGCTAATTGTGTGTTTTCCAGGGTTTTGTCATAACATGCTAATTGTGTGTTTGCCAGGGTGTTGTCATAATATGCTAATTGTGTGTTTGCCAGGGTGTTGTCATAATATGCTAATTGTGTGTTTGCCAGGGTGTTGTCATAACATGCTAATTGTGTGTTTGTCAGGGTGTTGTCATAACATGCTAATTGTGTGTTTGCCAGGGTGTTGTCATAACATGCTAATTGTGTGTTTGCCAGGGTGTTGTCATAACATGCTAATTGTGTGTTTGCCAGGGTGTTGTCATAACATGCTAATTGTGTGTTTGCCAGGGTGTTGTCATAACATGCTAATTGTGTGTTTGCCAGGGTGTTGTCATAACATGCTAATTGTGTGTTTGCCAGGGTGTTGTCATAACATGCTAATTGTGTGTTTGCCAGGGTGTTGTCATAACATGCTAATTGTGTGTTTGCCAGAGTGCTGTCATAACATGCTAATTGTGTGTTTGCCAGGGTGTCGTCATAACATGCTAATTGTGTGTTTGCCAGAGTGCTGTCATAACATGCAAATTGTGTGTTTGCCAGGGTGTCGTCATAACATGCTAATTGTGTGTTTGCCAGGGCGTTGTCATAACATGCTAATTGTATGTTTGCCAGGGTGTTGTCATAACATGCTTATTGTGCGTTTGCCAGGGCGTTATCATAATATGCTAATTGTGTGTTTTCCAGGGTTTTGTCATAACATGCTAATTGTGTGTTTGCCAGAGTGTTGTCATAATATGCTAATTGTGTGTTTGCCAGGGTGTTGTCATAACATGCTTATTGTGCGTTTGCCAGGGCGTTGTCATAATATGCTAATTGTGTGTTTTCCAGGGTTTTGTCATAACATGCTAATTGTGTGTTTGCCAGAGTGTTGTCATAATATGCTAATTGTGTGTTTGCCAGGGTGTTGTCATAACATGCTAATTGTGTGTTTGCCAGAGTGTTGTCATAATATGCTAATTGTGTGTTTGCCAGGGTGTTGTCATAACATGCTAATTGTGTGTTTGCCAGAATGTTGTCATAAGATGCTAATTGTGTGTTTGCCAGGGTGTTGTCATAACATGCTAATTGTGTGTTTGACAGGGTGTTGTCATAACATGCTAATTGTGTGTTTGCCAGGGTGTTGTCATAACATGCTAATTGTGTGTTTGCCAGGGTGTTGTCATAACATGCTAATTGTGTGTTTGCCAGAGTGTTGTCATAATATGCTAATTGTGTGTTTGCCAGGGTGTTGTCATAACATGCTAATTGTGTGTTCGACAGGGTGTTGTCATAACATGCTAATTGTGTGTTTGCCAGGGTGTTGTCATAACATGCTAATTGTGTGTTTGCCAGAGTGCTGTCATAATATGCTAATTGTGTGTTTGCCAGGGCGTTGTCATAATATGCTAATTGTGTGTTTTCCAGGGTTTTGTCATAACATGCTAATTGTGTGTTTGCCAGAGTGTTGTCATAATATGCTAATTGTGTGTTTGCCAGGGTGTTGTCATAATATGCTAATTGTGTGTTTGCCAGGGTGTTGTCATAACATGCTAATTGTGTGTTTGACAGGGTGTTGTCATAACATGCTAATTGTGTGTTTGCCAGGGTGTTGTCATAACATGCTAATTGTGTGTTTGCCAGGGTGTTGTCATAACATGCTAATTGTGTGTTTGCCAGAGTGTTGTCATAATATGCTAATTGTGTGTTTGCCAGGGTGTTGTCATAACATGCTAATTGTGTGTTTGACAGGGTGTTGTCATAACATGCTAATTGTGTGTTTGCCAGGGTGTTGTCATAACATGCTAATTGTGTGCTTGCCAGGGTGTTGTCCATCCGCAGTGGACCGGTCAGTCGAGTTCGAGTGGGTCTACAGAGGTACTCGCGCAGGTCAACCCCGGCTACCACCAACTTGGATGGTGAGGTCACTTCCCCCTCCGAGATCATCACAAACCCGAAATGGCAGAACCTGGGCAGTGCGTTCATGAGAGTCGACATGGATAAGATTGAGGGACGCAACTTTGTGAATAAGATTGAAATTCTCATGGCGAGCTTGACGACTGACGGATGATGTATCAGACAGTTGAACTGTTGTTTTACCAGATGGCATTGGGCAACAGGTCTTGGTAATGTCTTTATTTGGCTCTGTGACGTTGTCAGTCAAACAAGTCAAACAAGTATGAACCGCTAGGGGCAGGTTACCATTGTAAGTGGCCACTCACAAAAGAAACTTCCATCTTGTGAAAGTAGAAACGCAAGTCTAGTTTTTGACAGGACATGTTTGCTGAGCAGTCGTGAAACAATGTGATGACCTACGAATCCATACAGTGTACTCTTTATCTGAAGCAGGCTGTACACAAACATGGATGAACTGTGGAGCGGTTTGCCTCGTGCAGCTTAAAGTTATTTTGACTGCAATGTTGACAAAAATGCGAAACTCAAAGGTACCTGTCGTGATATGCTTTATATTATTAGTACATACCTTGTAAGGGTTTAATTTGTATGAAAATATTGCGCTATGGTAACTATTACAAAAACAAAGATTGTACGGCCAAATGTGTGATGTGTTTTGTACTGTTTACGTATAAGTTGTATTTAAATACAGGAATTACATGTCTGTTGGAATGATCCATTGTCACGTGACTGTACATCAGGTCCTCAACAGTTTACTATCACCTTTGATTGCATTCTTGATGTCATATACTAGGTGGGAAGAATAGCGGGAGTAAAAAGAGTAGACAAGGGAAGAATGTAGGAGCTGAGGGAGGAAGTTGGTGTGCGAGAGAGAGAGTAGACAAGGGAAGAATGGAGGAGCTAAGGGAGGAGGTTGGTGTGAGAGAGAGAGAGAGAGAGGAGACAAGGGAAGAATGGAGGAGCTAAGGGAGGAGGTTGGTGTGTGTGAGAGAGAGAGAGAGAGAGAGAGAGTAGACAAGGGAGGAATGGAGGAGCTAAGGGAGGAGGTTGGTGTGAGAGAGAGTAGACAAGGGAAGAATGGAGGAGCTAAGGGAGGAGGTTGGTGTGAGAGAGAGTAGACAAGGGAAGAATGGAGGAGCTAAGGGAGGAGGTGGGTGTGAGAGAGAGCGTCTCACGAAAAATGTGGTGAGGATTCGTTGAAAGTGGGTAGAAGGAGAAGCGGAAGGCAGAGACTGAGATGGGACGACTGTGTGAAGAGAGATTTGTGGGAATGGGAGGGGAGTGGAGAATGAGAGCGTTGTGACAATAAGACTACGTGTTTGATCACCAATAATAGTCAGCAGTGAGCACGTTCAATCTTCAGGGTATGTTAACTAAATGTCCCATGTAGATGCAGTTATAACCCCCAGAGAAATTGGGCACACAATTGAAAGTTCTCCCTCATAGATGTAACCAGCACATATACGAAATGAACGCTGCACGAACAGCTACAATTGTGTTTATTAAGAGACTCAAATTACAAGTCGTTTTCTTGATATTGCAAAGTTGCGCAAGCTGACGTTTATGAGTTGGCCTTAGTTTGACCAACTGGGAACGACCACGTACTCCTGAAGTTACCCCGGTTGACGAGGGTATTTTGCGTCCACCTACAAGCGCGGATACAGTGACACGTTTAGGCTGCATTGTTATTTCAGAAAAGAGCCACACTTTGCTGACGGTCAGGGGAGAGTTGCAGGGATTGGGACCCCTAACGACAAACTTGAATATAGACGCGAAGACAAATGGAATTGATGTAAACGATATACTAACATAGAGTTTATATTTTATTTTTAACAACAAGCTATTAACCACCAGAACATCATTGATGAACTTTGAAAAAAATTAATTAAAAAATGATCTAATGATACCCTTATGTAGATCACTGGTCCAATTGTGGCAACTGCAGTGGTCTAATTTCACGTGTTAAAAATATTGCGTTGTTATCACAAGCAGATGACATCCACTTTAAAATTCTTTTTTATCGTCACATACGTTGGGCTCCTATACTCTTGATGGACACACATTATCGACTGTAAGTATGACCAAGCGTGCTGTACTGATAACTGTTCACTGCCTGATCAATATGTCGGGGACATAGAAAACCTACTTTCGGTAATGTGGAATATACAGCACTGGTCCGATCGAGGAACTGATCCAATGCCGGCAACTCTCCCCTAATTACAAAATAATGTGACGATGTCGGGCAGCTCAGTAAAAACCCTCAGTAAAATTCATCGAGTGTTGTACTCATATCCACACTAGGTGGCACCAGTGGTACATTTGCGCTTAACCATTTCGTCAATGACCACAATCTTGTGTACGATTTCAGAAAAAAACTTGATGTAGCACATTGCATTATTTCACTTGTTGATGACTGCATTTGTATCCACAATTATTCATAAGGTATGCGTACCCATGTTTTACAATTGTTCCCACATAAACGTCAATTCAAAAATACAGTGGACTCTCACTATAAGGACTGGGACTTGGTCAAACTGTTCATATATTCGGTGTTACTTATACCCACGGGCCAGAACGGGGAGTTCAAATATGTTCCTAAATCTTTACATCGGGAGTCCGTATTGTAAGAGCCCGCTATTGTACGTAACTGTCCTTACGTACGAGCCGTCGTTAGAATTTCGTCCCGGTAATTGTCGAATACGTCGATGAGATTTTTTGGCTGAGTTCGCGCAGACAGGTGGACAAGGATCGCTGGGAGTGGCTATGGAACTGTTCTGGGCGTTCACCGAACTCCGACGTCTACGGCAAAGACCGAGGCATGCGGCACGCGGTTAGTGATGAACATTCATCGCTTTTGCTAGGCGTACGTTGCCAATCTTTTGTTTGCGAGTCGTGTGTTTATTTGACATAAAATGGAGCAGTCGCGCAATGCACGCTGGTTCTGCAACTCAACAAAACTCGTGCTGCGTGTTGATTTGGCCGGCGCAACAGTTGCTGAACCAATTTGAAAATTTGATCGCGGCAATAAGTTTAGTAATGTACGCCTAGCATTAGTTGTGAGCTGTTGCCTACTTATATACTTACTTACTTATTACTTATTATTAAAACATATTTATTTATCTTCTTATTGGTACCATAGTTGGTGCATAAGGCGACTTAGTAACGTCCGCTATTTCGTACGATCTCTGTGAGCTGATGTCTTTATGACTGTTTTGTTTCCGAACTACCATCGTCTTTCCCGATAGTTATTCGCTATTAAACTGGATAAACAAGACCACAATCCCAGATATTTCGGAAGTAACGGTTTTCTTCCAAACACAACGCTGAGAATAATTTCAATAGTTGTGTTAAGAAGTACATCATAACTATGTATGAGAAGTAGTTGCAATCAAACTAGAAGGTTTACAGACATGCTGCATGGTTTATGGAAGTTATACGGTGTGGTTTGGAGAGGAATGGACTTGGGAGGGAGACGTGTCGGTCTATTGACGATAGGGTGCGCCCAAACCAGGAGCAGACGCATTAATATTTAGCAGAAAATCAATATTGCCCGTAAACACAACATGATAAGGAGAGTTACAAATATACGAATTCCTCGAAACGTGGTCCCGCGTGCCATCACTATTAAACGACAAGCACACTTGCATGGCTTATGTCTAGCTAATGATGAGCGTTTCGACGCGTCTGAAAGGTCGTTGTCATACAAGTGACTTGTTCAGCACAGGCATGTACGTGCTAAGAAAGCTTCATTATATACTGGCCGGTGTAACTGGCCGTTGTAGTGATAAAAGACACTGCTAAGGTTGTCACCGACAAAGGGGACTGTGGACATGTCAACGAGACCGTGGTTTGTTGTCCAACATCTAGTACACGCATCTATGCAATGAGTTCACAGAATATATATTTTGGAGAAACGTCGCCGCCGTCGGTGTGCTTGTCGTGTAATAATGATGACAATGCGGGCAAAATAGCCTACCATTTAGGCCAGTAGAAGCTTACAGTCGTGAATACGCTGACATAGACTATTTTGGTGATTTGGATTCTGTTTACACGTGTCGTCTCGTAGTAAGATAGCAACGACCCAAGTCGGTGACTTCGGTGTTGGTATTGGACCAGGCATGGTTTGCGAGTCGATCTGTTGTTGATGGTGGGGCTGCCTCATCGTTCCGAGAATTTAACTTCTGTTTTATTGACAGATTGTCACCCACTGAACACCTTACACAGGTGAACCTGTTCAACATCAGAAGACTGGTGTTGTCAAGAGCGATTAGCGATGGATGAAGAACACATTGTCTCGTAACTTGGATATGTGTTATGCTGATGGTGAAAGAAAACAAAGTGCTTGCATGGGCAAGACTGGCTTTCCTCGTGGGCAATGAGTGCGTCACCAGGAAGCAACGTCTCCTAATTAAGATCTGTCGGGTTTCGACTCTGTGGCAACTGGCAAGCAAGACTGCATAGATTGACATCGGATCTTGTACAATTATAAGTTTATCCGTCTATGTTCTTGTCATAATTCAAGAGAACCGAGAAGATGCCAAAGATTGTTGGCGTGAACACGGAGGAGTCAAACCACGCCGTACCGAGCACTGATATCTTAATATATGCATGAACATTCATTCAGGTTTTAACAACGTAATGTGTACACGAATATCGCAACACATTAAATAGTATTTACTTCGTTTTTATTCTTGAATAAAACTTTATTATATGTAGCCACGCACACACGCACATACACTATGCACCATAATATGTGCAAATATAGGGGCCTACATATTATTACATTCTTATATTTATAAGTTGTTATATACATTGGACATTGTCATTGGTTGATGGGCGAGACCTGCTCAACTGACCGAAGACAATACATTGGTAAAAATGGTCTTCAAGTTGTTAAATAAATTAATATAAATGTTCTTTTTTACACAACTAATAACGTTAACTCACTTTTAACACGGTTGCTGAAACGTTGAAAGCGATTTAAATGTAGTAGTTGTGTCAAATAAGTACTTTCGAAGCCAATACAGTTGCACACCGTGCATCACTACTGCAGTGTTTAGTCGAGATCGTCGCAGCGATGACTAAATTTGTTACGTCATAAACTATTTCAGGTCACGTGAAATTATTGTCTAATTACGTAGACTACGTCATCGCAACGCCGCGAGTTTCGAGTAATCACAACTTAATTTAGACGACTCGACATATTAATAGGACGAATAAAGTAATGCAACAAAGAGAAAAAAGAAACAGTATATACCAACAGTACACGTTATAGAGAATTGTGCAATGACATTACTAGAATGCAATTAATCAATACATTGCAACCAACAATAAACTGAAGTATTTGCGAAAAAACGAACATGCAGCGTATGTACAACTAGACGTAGGCTATGACTGTGTAGACAGAAACGCCGACTACGTAATGTCGAACCACACTTATGTTACATGCATACATAATACTTAGACAAGTCTTAATTAGGGACAACACAGTACGACTTTAAGTATACACTTTAAGTATACACGATTGTCTTTTCCAGTTCCCTTACTAGGATGAAGACACCCTGTGCCATGAAATGGCGATGTAGCATTAATCCGTGGTAACTACGCCAGGACCCGCAACTGTTCATGCGTAATGATGGCGCAAGAAGTGTTTGTGTGAGAGGATCACGTGAGCTATCATACGGCTGATGTGTGTAAGTGTTTGTATGAGAGGATGACGTGAGCTATCATACGGCTGATGTGTGTGTTTGTATGAGAGAATGACGTTAGCTATCATACGGCTGATGTGTGTAAGTGTTTGTATGAGAGGATGACGTGAGCTATCATACGGCTGATGTGTGTGTTTGTATGAGAGGATGACGTGAGCCATCATACGGCTGATGTGTGTAAGTGTTTGTATGAGAGGATGACGTGAGCTATCATACGGCTGATGTGTGTGTTTGTATGAGAGGATGACGTGAGCCATCATACGGCTGATGTGTGTAAGTGTTTGTATGAGAGGATGACGTGAGCTATCATACGGCTGATATGTGTGTTTGTATGAGAGGATGACGTGAGCTATCATAGTATGAGAGGATGACGTGATCTATCATACTGCTGATGTGTGTATATGCTATCTTAATCAAGCAATTTAAGTACAGTTCCTGTGTAGTTGTTTATCAAGAGGTGTGAGTCAAAATACCAGTTGTATCTTAATAAACGTATTGTCTCACGGCGTCACAAGCTAATTTCGTCAGACGGAAAGCTTATCGTCCTACAGCAACACGATACACAGTATCTCAAGAATAATATGAATAAAATTCGTTACAACGCGACGTCACAATAAGACAATCTGTTATTTGTAGACGATTTCTAAAACTTCTTGTCTATGGAGTAACAATACGTCTTGCTCCAAGACAAGAACTTAAACGTCTAATGTGTGTAATAACACAAATATAACACGAATGTTTTGTTTGAAGAAATGACATCACAACACGTGGCTATAAGACAAGACAATGACGTATTGCCCCAGGTTTCTTATTGCCCTAGGGTTTCTTGCTGTACTGTGAGAGAAGAAACCGTGTCACACCATGCCTGGCTTGGCGTACATCGGCAAGTGGTAGGCGTTGTAGCTGAGGAAACTGAGCAAACGTGTCTCGACCGCCCGCTTGGCCCCGGACTGCACAAACTCCTCCTTCAGGTACCGCAGCTGGTTCTCGCTCAGCTGTGGAAGAAGAAGATTTTATCTGACCTCCATCTAATAATACATTCATACATACATCCATATTAAATTTTTATTTTACACAACACAGTGTATAATGCATAAAACATAGTACATAGAAAAGCATATAATTATAACAAAACAATGTATTTATCTTTGTTGATGCTTAATGATAATAATAAACTTTTTGCCATTCTATTATATCGTGGAGCTCTTTATTTATCAAATATTCAGTATTTGTAAAGGACCCAACCATACTTACTAGAGAAGTATCATCGGCATATGTAATGAGCTTAAAGACAGTACTGGCTTGTGAGAAGTCATTAATATATATAATGAATAAGCCTAGTATTGAGCCCCGTGGGACCCCCGTGTTTATAGGTAAGACATTTGATTGTATGTCATAAATGTTTACAAACTGTTCACTTTGTTATAATTTTAATGCCGAAGATTCTAACCCATAATGTTTTAATTTTGTTAATAGGATTGTGTGGTCAAGAGTATCGAAGACTCCTCTAAGACTTCCATAGTCGCTCTCGAGGAGCCACCTTAATCAAAACTGAAATTAAAGTAAATTGGCCAAACAAATTACATTCTTCCAAGAAAAAGAGAAGATAATAAAAATGTGAAAACATGTGAGCGTGCGTGCGTGCGTTGCGTGAGAGCATGTGAGCGTACGTGTATGAATGTGAAACTCATAACGTAGCCGTCAGACACCAGAAGTGTTTATGAACAGGACCACAGAGACATCATATGACGTGGTCTCTGAACAAAAACAACTAGGGTTTTGACAGCATCAAAGCAGGTCACAATATTGAACAATCTATGTTTGCTTGTAACGTACAATTCAATTTTCGATGTGACAAATCGATCTACTAAAGCAATTTGTTGCCAGAATATTGCGTACATTACTATACCTTATATATCTACTTGAATAACATAATATATTCATATTATACCTTACATAACTACTTGAATAACATAATATATTCATATTATACCTTACATAGCTACTTGAATAACATAATATATTCATATTATACCTTACATAACTACTTGAATAACACATATGCACAAACAAACGCACCGAGAACGACAATATCATAAATATCCATAATAATATAGTCTATATGAATACATACATGCATGCACAGCACACGCGCGCACGCACGCACGCTCGCTCGCACGCACGCACGCACGCACACACGCACACACACACACACACACGTATATACATGTATATACATGCGTATGCATACAATCACACGCAAATACACGCGAACATACCAAATCTATCCTTACTGCTCTTAATAACGCTAAAATACATAGTCTTCAATAAATGACATAATTCCTTCATCAGTAACGTAGATCATTGAGATATGTGTGGATATTAATCGCAGTACTCAAATAATATATGGAAAGAGGTGACATTTTCACTAGATTTCGTTGAAAATGTCTTATTGGACATATCTAATGACTCTATTTTAGCTCATGTCAGAGCAAAAAGCCGGCGGTTGTTACAAACCTCGTCTTGCATACTGAACAGCTGCAAAAGAACAGCTGACGACATTCAGCGAAGCCCAATGTAGTCTCTACAGTAGCCTCCCGGGAATCTATTATTATTTTTGGGGCTACGTTTAATTCCATTTAATAGAGTGCACGTTTTACGTGTATCTTCCTCACTCAGGATCATCATTTCAGGGTTTAAGATGTAACCTTAGATGATCATCACGGAATAAACAGGAAATTATTGCATGGAACAATTACAGAGTATTGTGGATCAATCATGAAGTAATCATAGATATGTAATTTGTGCCTTACCAATGAATGTTACAGGAAAAATAGGTAAGATCAATATGGGAGACTGGTGTACTAACGTGACTGGTGTACTAACGTGACTGGTGTACTAACGTGACTGGTGTACTAACGTGACTGGTGTACTAACGTGACTGGTGTACTAACGTGACTGGTGTACTAACGTGACAACGCTGATGTTATTGTGATGACAAATGACGATGTAGTAGCACCCAACAGAGCAAGACTTGGGGTAATTGCAATGCAGAGTGTATGTGATGCTGGAGATGATGCGTGAGTGATGATATCTTACAGAGATATCCTCTTCAAACATGTGTCGAATCTTCTCTTCCAGTGACTCTCTGTTTGGCTCCTGCAACACACAATTGGCTGTTCATCAATTTACAAAATGTCACACAACTGCTGCCCTCCGTCACAACAAGTACTGTAAGATTTGGAATGACCCTCTTTTTAAAGTATGTGACACTCGTGTCTACCCCTCCCATTTCACAAAGCAAATGTCACAAGTTCTCCAGACATGTTCAGGATGTATGCTATTAAAATAGAACATTTGTCATTTTCTTCATATTGCAGTGGAGTATCCAAAAACGCATGTGGCCTATGAACATTAAAATAAAATTTGTATTTAGTGGCATAGTAATGATTGTTGTTAATAAAAAATGTATCACTGGTTGTATTTAGTTCAAGAAAAAAATGCTACATCTAATTATAATGGAGCTGGCGTATGTATGTATGTATGTATGTATGTATGTATGTATGTATGTATGTATGTATGTATGTATGTTTGTATGTATGTATGTATGTATGTATGTATGTTTGTATGTATGTATGTATGTATGTATGTATGTATGTATGTATGTTTGTATGTATGTATGTTTGTATGTATGTATGTATGTATGTATGTATGTATGCATGCATGCATGCATGTTTGTATGCATGTATGTATGAATGTATGTTTGTATGTATGTATGTATGTATGTATGTTTGTATGTGGTTATGTTCACGTTTTCCTCCTGGACGGCTTGCACATTGGGTGGCAAACTTTCAGGGATTAATCTATGACCCCGCGAATAAAACATAACGCCTTCGTTTTTTTCAAAATATCCCGTATATTAAGGGTTCTTGTTGGTTTTAATGGTAAATCATATTTTCGCTACATAAAACGTAGCTTCTATATATACCAGGGAGGAGGGTGGGAGCAAAAATATCTGACAAGATTGAACACGATAAACTGAACAATAAAATGATCTTGCAATATCATTAACAAATTCAACAATAACGATTAACCAGTAACAGCAGAAGTTCGGAATTATTTGCAAGCGCAAAGGTCTCACAACAACACAAGCTAGCTTGGAAATCGAGTGAGGCCGGATCTAGGTACTGCGGCTGCTTATATAGCCCAGTGTATCTCTACGCGTGTCTGAGTAAGTAGGCTAATACCCTCGCCCTCAGAACATGTCTAACCTCGAACCACCTTCATTGTCTTGTTATTTCGTATAAAATCCTTTATGCGCCGCTGTCACATAAATTCATTTATGCAAAATAACAACACAAGTCCAGTGTAGATTGAAATAGGCCAAGGAATGACATTTAGATTTATTAATTAAGTAGCATGAAATTAGGCAAGCATACATCATCAAAATAAAATACATCCAATAATCTCAGCAAGCATGCCGGCCCCCAGAAGTGTTTATACATAATTAGTATCTCATGCCTATCAGCTACCGACTACCAGTACTATCTGTACCACTACTGTCTTCAATACAATTCACATGATATCGGTGGGGGTCACTCCGCCACAAGGTCACCCCCTGTGACCGACCCCCACCATAATGGGTGTCGGTCACAGGGGGTGACCTAGTGGCGGAGTGACCCCCCACCAATACCATGTGAATTGTATATAAGTCAGTAGTGGTACAGATAGTACTGGTAGTGGGTAGCTGATAGGCATGATTTACTAATTATGTGTAAACACCTTTTGGGGGCCGGCATGCTTGCTGAGATTATTGGATGTATCTTATTTTGATGGTGTATGCTCGCCTAATTTCATGCTCCTTAATTAATAAATCTAAATGTCATTCTTTGGCCTATTTCAATCTACGCTGCACTTGTGTTGTTATTTCGCATAAACTACATGTGCGCTGAAAGATGGCAGTTTATATTATGTAAAAGGTTAACTTCCAACAATCGCTCGGTCTGCGATCTCGGGCCAATGTACAAAAAAAAATAGAAAGCACGCACCAGAGTTCACAGACCGAGGCCAATACACAATAAAAAGATATTCTACTATTCTACAACCAGCACATGGGTCTAAATTTATGCAACCTTCATTTCGAACATGCAACGACTATTGCATCATATGCGTCATGCGGTTGTTTCTGGTAATACGTTTGTCGTTCCCTGAAACAATCTCGAGCGTATTGATGGCATATTGGCCTGAGGCATTTGGTCAATATTGCTATCATGACTGTCACGTGTGAACTACCAAGTTATCCCGTCCTGGGGATGGACATTTTTGCTAGTTTTTTAAAAATGGTATGTAACAAACCCCACCACCCTTTCATAGTTTCCTAGTTTAACACATCCCTCAATCCCCTCAAATATTAGGAGGCTGCTGTTGAACCATCAACATCCATTTCTACAGTTTATTGTATTTCCATGTTTTCTGCAACATTGCAACTTAACTTTACTGACTGTCATATATTATTTTTGGGGCTAACAACTGCCATTAGCATCAGAGTGTAGACTCAAAATGGTGCATACTCTTGATTCTGGGCCTATATTGCACAACACTGTTTTTCACACGAGCAGAATGAAAGCTTTGTCAAATACAGAAACGGATTCACCTGCACAAATTGATTCAGAAATGGATCCACCATGCTGGTGGTGCAAGTTGTAAGGACATGGGAGGGTGAAATGAAAGGGCTGTGAATGGCAATAGTCCAGTTAGTACAGTGACAACTACACTGGGAGAGTGAATGAAGACACTTACAGGTCTTGTGACCAGTAGCTCACGCACTTCTTCACGGAAGTCTGGGTAGCGGTCATGATACACAGCCATCAAACCCTTGTCTTGGAAGAACCTAAGTGCATCACAAAGGTAAAAGGTAAAACAAAGGTAATTGATACTGCCCAGTGTCCAGTCCATGGGAATACTCAAAGTGTTTTACACACAACCCGTTCAGGCCTATCCATTCCATCGCCAACTCGACATCAGCCATGCTGCAATTACTGCGCAGACTTCTTTTTATGTATCCAAGTGGAGTGAACAAATTTACCCAAGTTTCGAAATGGCGGCAGGTGAGGGTTCTCTCGACTGACAGTTCAAACCGCTGATCTACAGCCAATGTCCCCTATCCAGTGCCCCCTATCCTAATATATGTATATGTGATTATACAGAAACTAGCCATTCATTTTGTAATCACTGATCGTCAGCATAGATGGGGTGTGATGGTTGCTGGTTTCCAGATGGTGCACATCACTGTAGATTAATACAAAGATGACAGCAGTGCTACTGCATGGCGAGGGCAAGAACATAAACAACAAGAACATAAACAACAAGAACATAAACGACAAGAACACAAATGACAAGAGCACAAACAACAAGAACATAAACAACAAGCACATAAACAACAAGAACATAAACGACAAGAACACAAATGACAAGAACATAAACGACAAGCACACAAACAACAAGAACATAAACAACAAGAGCATAAACAACAAGAACATAAACAACAAGCACACAAACAACAAGCACACAAACAACAAGAACATAAACAACAAGTACATAAACAACAAGCACATAAACAACAAGAACATAAACAACAAACACACAAACACACAAACAACAAGCACACAAACAACAAGAACACTAACAACAAGAACACAAACAACAAGAACACAAACAACAAGAACACAAACAAAAAAGCACAGAAATAACAAGCACACAAACAACAACACAAACAACAAGCACATGAACAACAAGCACATGAACAACAAGCACACAAGCAACAAGAACATAAATAACAAGACATGAACAACAAGAATATAAACAACAAGCATATAAACAACAAGAACATGAACAACAAGAACATAAACAACAAGAACACAAACAACAAGAACACAAACAACAAGAACACAAACAACAACAGCAACATAAACAACAACAACATAAACAGCAACAATGCAAACAAGAAGTACACAAACAACAAGAACACAAACAACAAGCACATGAACAACAAGAAAATAAACAACAAGCACATAAACAACAAGCACACACACAACAAGCACACAAACAACAAGCACACAACCAACAAGCACACGAACAACAAGAACACAAACAACAAGCACACAACCAACAAGCACACAAACAACAAGAACACAAACAACAAGCACATGAACAACAAGTACATAAACAACAAGCACACAAACAACAAGCACACAACCAACAAGCACACAAACAACAAGAACACAAACAACAAGCACATGAACAACAAGAACATAAACAACAAGCACACAAACAACAAGCACACAAACAACAAGACAGAGTATCACCTCACAAATACCTATTGCATTTCTGCTGCCATAATGTACTACTCCGGTGCAAAATTGAGAAATCAGAGTTTCCAAATTACTAAATGCATTTGATTAGCCAAACGCTGGAGGCTATATATAGGCTATTAGTGTGAACAGTAGACACAGCCATTGGTTCTTGATACCATTTAATACTATATTAATTTCACATGGGTAATTATGTTGATAACAACATCAATAGGACAATGTTGGTAGCAGCATCAATAGGACAATGTTGATAACAACATAAACAGGACAATGTTGGTAGCAACATCAATAGGACAATGTTGATAACAACATCAACAGGACAATGTTGGTAGCACCATCAATAGGACAATGTTGATAACAACATCAATAGGACAATGTTGGTAGCAACATCAATAGGACAATGTTGATAACAACATCAATAGGACAATGTTGGTAGCAACATCACCATGACAATGTTGATAACAACATCAATAGAACAATGTTGATAACAACATCAATAGGAGACACTGTGAGTTTGATCCATCAGGTTTTTCACGTACAATGTACTCATGCAACACAGGTAATCTTTAATTGTTGCAACAATAATAATACTATTATTATATTATTAACTAATTATCATGTACAGTGTATATGTGAGCAAACAACTATATTTTTTTATATTTTCTTAGCAATGTTGCACTTTGACTTGACACTATAACTAAAACTGAAACTGTTAAGAGAGATTGAAGTGGCTACACGTACTTGTAGAAGTCTGTGATGAGCTTCACTTTGAAGCGGTAGATGAGGTTGTTGAGGAATCGCTCATGGATGCTGTACAGACAAATGAGGTTGCTTGTGGGGAACGGCTGTTGGAAGACATGAAATAAGAATGAGTGCAAGCCGTGAATCTCCAGGACGGGGACAGTGGGTCTCCAGGGTGGGGCCAGTGGGTCTCCAGGGTGGGGCCAGTGGGTCTCCAGGGCGGGGCCAGTGGGTCTCCAGGGTGGGGCCAGTGGATCTCCAGGGCGGGGCCAGTGGGTATCCAAGGTGGGGCCAGTGGGTCTCCAGGGCGGGGCCAGTGGGTCTCCAGGGTGGGGCCAGTGGGTCTCCAGGGTGGGGCTAGTGGGTTTCCAGGGCGGGGGCCAGTGGGTCTCCAGGGCGGGGCCAGTGGGTCTCTAGGGCAGGGCCAGTGGGTCTCCAGGGCGGGGCCAGTGGGTCTCCAGGGCGGGGCCAGTGGGTCTCCAGGGCGGGGCCAATGGGTCTCTAGGGCGGGGTTCAATTACAATTGTCTATTACAATTACACACATCACAAAAGCTCAATTACAACACCTAAAAAAATCAATTATAATTATATCGCTTCAAACAAATCAATTACAATTACAATGATTCAAAAAACTAATACAATGCTTCATGAATGGTCAATTTCAATAATCTATAGGTTGAGTACAATCAAATTATAAAAGATCACATGCCCCACCACAGCTTATGTTAGATAGCTGCATTCATGCATCCTTGTTACAATGGTCGAGTAAAGTGGTTAACTACAATTACATAGCCTCGTGTAAACTCAATTACAATTGCAGTATCCTAAAAGTTCAATTACAATTACACTGCAATTGTAATTAAGTACAATTTACACAATTACAATTGAAGCCACTCATGGTAACATTCTCTACAGAGATAGCTAAGAATCACTAAATTAATACAATAATAAGCATTCATAGGGTACCACATATCCAAAAAATATCCCCCTAGAAGCATTATCGCTATCACCATTAACACAATGTGTGATAAATTAATTAATTAATAAAACATTCTACAAACAGATTAATAACAATGAACTGCATCACTACAATACATTAGTGCAGGAAACAATGTAATTTCAACCACAGCAGTTTATAAAATGCATTTGACCAGGCCAATGCATTGTCAGTGGGTCATGTGATCCTGGTCATGTGACTCTGGAGAAGCTTTGAGTTGAGCAAACACACCTTCTTAGAGAGACAGGTGATGTCCTCAACTGACTTGTACTGGTTGAGGTGTAGGCAGAAGTAGCCTGGGTCTCCCTGTATGTTCCCAGTCACCATCTCCACACCCTGGGAAGACAGGTTCAACATACAGACATACTCACTGGAAGGAACAGGACTGAACCTCTATATACTGTAGGATAAAGTCATCTTGGTGATTACTGTCAAAACCAGGGAGCTCCCTCAACTGTCTGTTATCTCTGAGAGGCAGACGGTATTGTGATCTTATTATCTTTACATTAGTGACAAAACAAAAAATATATTAAACTATATTATTAAGTATTAAATATTAATACATATGAATTCCACACTGGAGGAGAGGTTACAGTTGATAAGAGTTCCACACTGGAGGAGAGGTTACAGTTGATAAAAGCTATATAGACAACCATCTACACCAGTCTACTTATAAGAAGGATGTAGCTGATTTTGGACCAGATCAGTAACAACATAAGATATGTCTCTGAAAGATTGTTCACTTGAAGTGTAAAGAAGCTGCTGACAACAATGACAATATATCAATGGTAAATTCTAAAGCAAAAAAGAAAATATGGGAAGGTCGGACAATATTAAGGAATGGCTAAATTCACAAAGAAAGAGCAACCTATAGTAGTGGAAATGAACAAGAACACAGTAGCAGACATTAGCACTAGGCAACAATATAATAAATCAAATGTCTGCCTGAATACAATAAATCCACTTAGCACTAGGCAACGATATAACAAATCAAATGTCTGCCTGAATACAATAAATCCACAGTCTGTCACTACAAGATAATTAACCTAATCATAATATTTCACTAGATGACACACTGTGACCCCCCCCGGCACGTTCTCATCAACCAACTGGGGTGTTGTGTTATTACCCTGGTGGATAGAACAAACATGGAATTATTTTTTTCTGAGAACAGCCTATTGACCAATAGCAGTTCATCTACTAAGTAATGTTATGCAAACACTGTATTCCAATTAAATTTATTACATTAAATATGAATGTAATATTTGTTACGCACTTCAAAATACCAAAATTGCAATGTCTCTAACTGTCTATATTCTATAGAAGAACTATTAATCCACTACATTTAGGACAATTTATGGAAGTAACAGAAAGCAGTGCTTGCAGCCAGTGAATGACGGTGAACATCCGTAAAGAACACTGATCATTTGATAATCAATAAGCCATCTTTGTGCTGTTCAAGGCTATGTATTACTACACTGGTCCAGCAAACAGTTTAGTTGATGTCCACTGCCTGCAGTGCTGCCACCTGTGGTCATGTAAATATCACCAATCAGGCGGCAATGTTAATGACGAGTCAAATGATGAGTTATCACTGGGTCTGCCTTCAGATTGTCACAGTTGGTGGTTGAATGCAGCCTGACGTACACGTGACTGCGGTCACAGGAGGCTGACTTGGAGATTCTAGTCATATAGCTAAATGTGAGAAAGAGGACAAAGAGACCGGGGCTAAAGAGAGACAAAGGAAAGAAGAAATATATACTGAGGCACAGAAAGAGACAAGGTATCTATCTTATTATATTGGTACATTTCATCAATCCTGTATTTAAATGCCTGAAAAAAATTTGTTATTCTGGATATATGGTCATTTATAGATCAAACTTAATATTGTAATTTTTAATTCAATTCTGAAAACATCAACTGTGACATTTCTTAAGTTGCCATGATCATTTAATTGATCATGTATGTAGATAAAACAAATGTTGAATGTATTTAGTCATGTAGATAGTAAACACTTTCCTCAAAGGAAAAAATTATTTAGATGCTGATGTAGAAAGACAGTATGAAAAAGAGTATGGAATTATGAACTATAATGATATAATCACCGTTTGTCAAAGTTTGCAATTTTTTTCAACAACACCAGAAGACACTAGTCTTGAAGACTTGAAGGGGAAAAGACAATAGATTTTCCACAAAAACAATAGATTTTCCACAAAAAAACATACCTTTTCCACAATAAAAAACACCCTTTAACATTAAACATAATATGTTGTTGTCTTCTGATTTCTTGTTTGCACATTCTCCAATTAGACTTTTATTCATTTGTCTTCCCCAAAATATTTGGTTTATAAATTGTTATTTGGGGATTTTTTGCTAAGTATTGGTGTTTTCTCTTGGTTCTCTTCTCACAGTCTCACACAAAATGTACAATTTGTAACCAAAATGTTGATAAAATGTATGTTTATTGACTGGGCAGCTACAATGAAGCATTTGGATATCATCACAATTAGTATAAAAACAGCCCAGAATGCATCAATATAGGGTCAGAAACAATATAGGGTCATAAACGTTCTTCTTAGAAAACTGATAATGGCTTAATGAAATGGTACAAAATAATGGTATGAAATTGGCTAATAAAATGGTGCAAAATTACTTTTGAGCTTGGAACAAGTGAAACAAACGATCCTGATTAATAGTGTCATTTACTTACAAAGTCACTCTGACTTCTGAGTGCTTCCAGGGGCGTGTTCAACTTTGGCTTTCCGACAAACAGGTAATGGTATTCACCTGAAGCAGAGACAGGCAAGAAAGGTCAGGTAATATGCAAAGTAGGCCGAGATGAAAAGGCTTTGCAAGCATTCAGTTTACTAGAGATTACTTTAAAGACAAGAATGTTGACCTTCTTCTCTAATAACTTAAGTGCTCACAACATTACTGACACACTGGCCACCTGTCCCTGTCCGGGTGCTACAACACAACATTACTGACACACTGGCCACCTGTCCCTGTCCGGGTGCTACAACACAACATTACTGACACACTGGCCACCTGTCCCTGTCCGGGTGCTACAGCACAACATTACTGACACACTGGCTACCTGTCCCTGTCCGGGTGCTACAACACAACATTACTGACACACTGGCCACCTGTCCCTGTCCGGGTGCTACAACACAACATTACTGACACACTGGCCACCTGTCCCTGTCCGGGTGCTACAGCAAGATGCTTGAAGGCTTTAAGGCCCACCACACCACATTAATAACCAGCTATAAACTGGAACAGACTGACACGTATGTTGTTATTCTGTACAAAACGATGATGAACCCACTGAATATTGTGAGAAACTGATACCTTGCAAAATGTCTACTTTTGTCATATACATATGTGTATGTATATGTATATATATAATGGCCTATATCCAGAGATGAGCATAGTTAGTGATCCTCACCAGGCAGGAAGCAGCCACAGATCTTGGGACTGCGGTACATCGGGATGAGCTTGAGCAGGTCGCGGGGCGGAGGTGTCTCCTGCTCCAGAGTTGGGTCAAACAGGGTCAACAGTGCATTGGCCAACTGAAATAGAGGGTTAACAACGCATTGGCCAACTGAAATAGAAGTAATAGAAGCACCAGACGAATGACATGACAAGTGCTACAAAACTGGGACCGTGTGGCACTGGCCAAGTGAAAAACTGGTGATAGGTGATGAAGAAACATCTTTGCACAGAGACAAACGTATATTTAGATACATCACAATGTTCCAATTAAGGAGGTTCCTAAACATGGTGATAGGTTATGAAGAAACATCTTCACACAGAGAGGAATGTATAACTTGCTACATCACAGTGTTCCAATTAAGGAGGTTCCTAAACTGCATTCATCTTGAATATGTCAACCCAGGGATTCGATCTCAGCTGACAACTTGATTGGCTAGTTAATTAGAGGACCCAAGTTAATCAGATACTGCACACTGAGAACGAGCTCAGAGGCAATCAGCTCTGAGTTATGAGTGAGAGAAATCATCAGGATCAAATGAGCTGAGTGATGGAGAACCACTGCCTGAAGCCACAAAGTTAAGCCATATGATGAAAAATTTATTAATTAGCGTTAAGGCAATTTCATGTTGGAAAATACATTAAATGTTCTCATGTGGGCGCACAGGTTGATGAGATGGCGCTAATCTGGAACACTTTTAATGACTGACCTTTTTACTATGGTACCTGGGGTAATTATCATTGTTATTATTATAATTAACACTTGTAAAGTGATGTATATCTGGATCAGACCACACATTGGCACACAACATGCTTTACAGTAAATATATATTTTAACAAATACTATTAAAATACATATATAACAAACATTAAAGGGAATGGACAGAGACTGGCTCAAGACAGAAATTGATTGTTTCTGCCTTGGGCAGGGAGTGTCCCTTGTAGGACAGGGAGTGTGCCTCGTGGGACAGGGAGTGCGCCTGGTTGGACAGTGAGTGCACCTGGTGGGACAGGGAGTGTGCCTGGTGGGACAGGAATTGTGCCTTGCAGGCAGGGAGTGTGCCTTGTGGGACAGGGAGTGTGCCTCGTGGGACGGGGAGTGCACCTGGTGGGACAGGGAGTGCACCTGGTGGGACAGCGAGTGTGCCTCATGGGACAGGGAGCATATCTGGTGGTACAGGAAGTGTGCCTGGTGGGACAGGGAGTGTGCCTGCTTGTACAGGGAGTGTATCTGGTGGGACAGGGAGTGTGCCTGGTGGAATAGCGAGTTTGCCTGGTGGGACAGGGAGTGTGTCTGGTTGGACAGGGAGTATGCCTGCTTGTACTGGGAGTGTGTCTGGTGGGACAGGGAGTGTGCCTGCTTGTACAGGGAGTGTGTCTGGTGGGACAGGGAGTGTGCCTGGTGGAACAGGGAGTTTGCCTGGTGGGACAGGGAGTGTAAGGGGGGCAGCCGTGGTCTAGTGGTTAAGGTGTTGGACTCTAAATTCGAGGGTTGTGAGTTCAAGACCCACA
This sequence comes from Lamellibrachia satsuma, assembly GCA_033239005.1. Classification (NCBI taxonomy): domain Eukaryota; kingdom Metazoa; phylum Annelida; class Polychaeta; order Sabellida; family Siboglinidae; genus Lamellibrachia; species Lamellibrachia satsuma. The sequence continues at coordinate 1,818,346 of BSQZ01000023.1, forward strand.
CTGGGCACGGTTCGTTTTCGAAGCTTAGGCAATTTCGTTTACCCTACTTTGCCTCAGTCTACTCAGCTGCAAATGAGTACAAACACTGTTTGGAAGGTACCTGCGATGGACTAGTGTCCCGTCCAGGAGAGTCAGTATAACTGCACTCTAAGTTGCTTCGCACTACAGAAACCAGGTTTAAGCACTGGCCATATAAGCCTTCATGGCTTCCTAAGGCGGAATGCCTGGGGGATGACTTTACCTTACAGGGAGTGTGTCTGGTGGGACAGGGAGTGTGCCTGATGGGACAGGGAGTGTGTCTGGTGGGACAGGGAGTGTGTCTGGTTGGACAGGGAGTGTGCCTGGTGGGACAGGGAGTGCACCTGGTGGGACAGGGAGTGCGCCTGATGGGACAGGGAGTGTGTCTGGTGGGACAGGGAGTGTGTATGGTGAGACAGGGAGTGCACCCGGTGGGACAGGGAGTGTGCCTTGTGGGACAGGAAGTGTGCCTTGTGGGCAGGGAGTGTGCCTTGTGGGACAGGGAGTGTGCCTCGTGGGACGGGGAGTGCACCTGGTGGGACAGGGAGTGTGCCTGGTGGGACAGGGAGTTTGCCTGGTGGGACAGGGAGTGTGTCTGGTGGGACAGGGAGTGCGCCTGATGGGACAGGGAGTGTGGCTGGTGGGACAGGGAGTGCACCTGGTGGGACAGGGAGTGCACCTGGTGGGACAGGGAGTGCGCCTGATGGGACAGGGAGTGTGTCTGGTGAGACAGGGAGTGAGTAAGAATAAATATGCATTAAAAACATTATTTAAAAAAATAAATATATTTTAAATTTTGTATGCAAAATGTGTAATAATATTATATATAATTATACATTAAAAGGACACTCTGCCGGTCACAACACAAAGTTGACTATTGTATGACAGTTCAGTTTCTGTGGAAGAATAATTTCTACAACATGTGTTAAGTTTGAGGATACGTAATCAATTTGTTCTCTTCCTGTAGGCCAGATATCTACTCTTCAAATGTAGCACCATTGGGACAATCACACACACACCATGAACAGCACAGGAGAAGTATCACTGAGCAATGACACGGCTGAAACAGTCGATGTGGGAGGAATTGTGTACTTAGGCTGCGAGACAGTCATTGGTCTGCTGTCAATCTTGGGCAATGGTCTTGTTCTGATTGTGATCATCCGAGAGTCGCAGCTACAGACATTCACCAACTACTTCATAGCGAGTCTGGCTACTGCCGACCTTCTGGTGGGACTTCTTGGAATACCATGTGCTATGTTGTCGATGTACGGCATCCCTGCAGAATTCTACAGTTGCTTGCTAACTAACACTGTGATAGTGATCCTCACACAAATTTCTATCTTTGGCCTCCTTGCTGTCGCGGTCGAGCGATTCGTTGCGATTAAGTTCCCCTTCATCTACCATAGCAACTGCACTGGGACTGTGGCTGCTGCAGTCATCGCTTTCACCTGGCTGTCAGCCATATTGGTTGGCCTCGTTCCAATGTTTGGCTGGCACCAGCCAGTGACCACGCTAGCAAGATGTGCCTTTTTGTCGGTGATTGACATGAACTTCATGGTTTACTTCAACTTCTTTGGTTTCGTCCTTGCTCCACTCCTCATCATGTTTGTCCTCTACTGCTTCATCTTCCAAGTCGTCTTCAAGCAGCTGAGACAGATCAACAGCCTCCAGGTGGCCGTGGAGATGGTCACGATGACCCGCAAGCAGATCTTCATGAAGGAGATCCGTGCCGTCAAGTGGTTCTGCGTGGTCATTGTCTTCTTTGCCGTCTGCTGGCTGCCAATACATGTCTTGAACGCGACACTTGTCATCACAGGCAGCACCTGTTACCCATGTTTCAACCCGGCCATCCTGTTGAGTCACGCCAACTCTGCTCTCAACCCAATCCTCTACGCGTTTGTCAACAGTAAGTTCAAGTGCGCCATAAAAAGGCTTCTCGTCTGTAGCAAGAATCCCTTGTTGGACAACACGGTGAACTCGTCTTTACCTAATCCAGGCCGTACAGACAACACATGCGAGGCAGCACCATACTGAGAACTCCCTTGTCATCAACTGTACCCTCGTTCAGGTCAGAACACACATCTCCTTCTCTGCCCATGTCATGACCAACCAACCATGACAGTCATGGTTGGCCGCACAAATCGCAATGGGTGAACACTGGGCATTGGTAATGCATGATGGATGAAATGTGGTAAATGGATTGTTGTTGGGGTGTTGGGGTGTTGGGTTGTTGGGTTGCTGGGGTGTTGGGTTGTTGGGTTGTTGGGTTGTTGGGGTGTTGGGTTGTTGGGTTGTTGGTTGTTGGGTTGTTGGGTTGCATGTTAAAGGCTTCTCTTGAGAAGATATCAAAATCCAAGAGAAACAGACAGAGAGTTGTTTATAAAGTGGGCAATGTAAAATGTATTTAAGGATAGTATACTTTGTAAATTAAATGTGTGCGTGTATGCGTGTGTGCATGCATGCGAGCATATGTGTGCACGTACTCACACGTGTGTATACCTGGTACACTGTATAGTTATTAAGACCAGCACTGCATGTCATTATTAACGTATGTCACACTTGTATCAAAGAATTTGTTGCACAGTTATAATTAGAGTGATCTAAGATACTGGATGGAAATGCCTTAAATGGTTACTAAATGTATATTTTAAAATCATTATGTTAGCAGCACTGCACGCAGTCATGAGGAAATGATCCTAAGGCCAGTGATTGCAATGCATTTTAGCTTTGGTTTGCAATGGACTGTTAAAATCAGATTTCATGTGTATGCACATTATCATGAAGCTATAGAAGCAACACTGGTTTGTGCAGTTCCCAAGATGTACTGCTGTGTTGTCACAATGTTATAGTGTGCCTCTAGATAATTGTCACAATGTTATAGTGTGCCTCTAGATAATTGTCACAATGTTATAGTGTGCCTCTAAATAATTGGTGTCTTGGTACGTTAGTTCACTGTGCAGTTCCCAAGATGTGTCTTTATGTGCAGCAATTAAAGTTTAAATTACTGGGCTTTGAAGGAAATATAAAGACAGAATCCATTTGCAAAGAAGATGATGATATATTATGTGATATAAAAGATTTAGCAGATATATTTATACACATATTGTTTTGTGTCTGTGCGTGCGCAAATCACATATCTAAGCCAATGTGTGCACAGTCACATTAAACAATATTCAGATACTGGATCAACAAAACGTTTTTTATCATACTGTTAAATAACAACAAAAGTTATTTGTTAATAATTTATTCAATGTTTTGTATTTCCTGAAAGAGGAGTGGACTTGTCCTGTTAACTGTTGACTAACTGATTATTAAGAAATCCACCAAATGGGGCATTTTATTTCGCTCCAGTTACTCTTGATCCAATACGTCGATGAAAATAGTCATCAAGTCGGTAAGTAAATGAATATAAATGTTCTTTTTGACACAAATATTAAAGTTAACTCATTTGTCAACATTTCAACAACATCAGTTGCCTTGCTGAGGAAGTGAACTGTGGGACTTGCTGAGGAAGTGAACTGTGGGACTTGCTGAGGAAGTGAACTGTGGGACTTGCTGAGGAAGTGAACTGTGGGACTTGCTGAGGAAGTGAACTGTGGGACTTGCTGAGGAAGTGAACTGTGGGACTTGGTTCTTCTTAGCCAAGGTGACTGACAGGGAAAGTAACGGAAACGTGATCTGAATAAAGAAGGTTCTGTGGATCAGAAAGACAATACCAATGATGAATCAAGATGAGGGATATTGGCTCAGCTACATATGTGACAGCTACATATGTGACAGCTACATATGTGACAGCTACACATACGACAGCCTGCAACCAACACATTGAAAATAAGCTAACTTTAATAGTTGTTTCAAAAAGAATTTTTTTTTCATTTCTTAACATTTGAAAGAGTGGATGACATAAGACGAGTGGATGACATAATACGAGTGGATGACATAAGATGAGTGGATGACATAAGATGAGTGGATGATATAGGATGAGTGGATGATATAGGATGAGTTACCTGAATGCCAACTTCCTTTGAGTTGAAGTTGGCATGAGACCACTTGTCTGAGTGGTAGATTCGCTGGAACTTGGTGAGAGGTCCGGCACCGCGGATCGACACGTCGTTTGTGTGGAAATTTGCATCCAACACCAGGCGGCCGTCAAACACCAGGCACGCATCGTTGATGGCTGGAACGACATACACAACTCACTGATGTGTCAAAATATGTGTGTCACTAATATTATTATTGCATATTTTAATATGTAACTATTTCCTAGACATGTATTCTGTGTAATCATAATGAAACCACAATATTAAAAAAGGTAAAATTAGTTCTTATATAGCACGGTATCCAGTCCTTGTGACTGCTCCAAGTCTCCTACACTTTACCCCCTGGTGGCAGACCAGTTCACTACAACACCAACTCAATTTTTTGGAGAAGATTTCAGCCATACTGCAATTACTGCACAAAGAATATTCATTCACATATACACATCCACATATTACCATAGAAAGATTACATATTGCATATCACACTATCTTGAAACTGTTTCTTGGTGTATCTAATTGTGAAAGAACTAGTTTCTTTTGCTCTCTGTGTGATGTATAATGCTCTATATCTGTAATTATGAAAGTAGATTTACGTATATAGATTTGATAGATTAGGTATTTGTATTATAATGGATATACCAGCTACCAGTTTGTATTATAATGGATATACCAGCTACCAGTTTGTATTATAATGGATATACCAGCTACCAGTTTGTATTATAATGGATATACCAGCTACCAGTTTGTATTATAATGGATATACCAGCTACCAGTTTGTGTTATAATGGATATACCAGCTACCAGTTTGTATTATAATGGATATACCAGCTAACAGGTTGTATTATAATGGATATACCAGCTACCAGTTTGTGTTATAATGGATATACCAGCTACCAGTTTGTGTTATAATGGATATACCAGCTACCAGGTTGTATTATAATGGATATACCAGCTACCAGTTTGTATTATAATGGATATAGCAGCTACCAGTTTGTATTATAATGGATATACCAGCTACCAGTTTGTATTATAATGGATATACCAGCTACCGGTTTGTATTATAATGGATATACCAGCTACCAGTTTGAGATTATCACCCATCAAACATAAATACTGGAAAATGTTAACTATATAAAATATATATATAGCAACCAATCAAACATAAAAATTTTAATGTCTGCTTAACAATTATATATGGAACTCAGATTCACACGATGGATGCACTGTATCCTGTCTAAGAGAAGTGCACTTGACAACTGACAGAGCTACAGAAATACATCATAACAACATCTTGAATGATTACAGAGTGATGTGCACTTGACAACTGACAGAGCTACAGAAATGCATCATAACAACATCTTGAATGATTACAGAGTGATGTGCACTTGACAACTGACAGAGCTACAGAAATGCATCATAACAACATCTTGAATGATTACAGAGTGATGTGCACTTGACAACTGACAGAGCTACAGAAATGCATCATAACAACATATTGAATGATTACAGAGTGATGTGCACTTGACAACTGACAGAGCTACAGAAATGCATCATAACAACATCTTGAATGATTACAGAGTGATGTGCACTTGACAACTGACAGAGCTACAGAAATGCATCATAACAACATCTTGAATGATTACAGAGTGATGTGCACTTGACAACTGACAGAGCTACAGAAATGCATCATAACAACATCTTGAATGATTACAGAGTGATGTGCACTTGACAACTGACAGAGCTACAGAAATGCATCATAACAACATCTTGAATGATTACAGAGTGATGTGCACTTGACAACTGACAGAGCTACAGAAATGCATCATAACAACATCTTGAATGATTACAGAGTGATGTGCACTTGACAACTGACAGAGCTACAGAAATGCATCATAACAACATCTTGAATGATTACAGAGTGATGTGCACTTGACAACTGACAGAGCTACAGAAATGCATCATAACAACATCTTGAATGATTACAGAGTGATGTGCACTTGACAACTGACAGAGCTACAGAAATGCATCATAACAACATCTTGAATGATTACAGAGTGATGTGCACTTGACAACTGACAGAGCTACAGAAATGCATCATAACAACATCTTGAATGATTACAGAGTGATGTGCACTTGACAACTGACAGAGCTACAGAAATGCATCATAACAACATCTTGAATGATTACAGAGTGATGTGCACTTGACAACTGACAGAGCTACAGAAATGCATCATAACAACATCTTGAATGATTACAGAGTGATGTGCACTTGACAACTGACAGAGCTACAGAAATGCATCATAACAACATCTTGAATGATTACAGAGTGATGTGCACTTGACAACTGACAGAGCTACAGAAATGCATCATAACAACATCTTGAATGATTACAGAGTGATGTGCACTTGACAACTGACAGAGCTACAGAAATGCATCATAACAACATCTTGAATGATTACAGAGTGATGTGCACTTGACAACTGACAGAGCTACAGAAATGCATCATAACAACATCTTGAATGATTACAGAGTGATGTGCACTTGACAACTGACAGAGCTACAGAAATGCATCATAACAACATCTTGAATGATTACAGAGTGATGTGCACTTGACAACTGACAGAGCTACAGAAATGCATCATAACAACATCTTGAATGATTACAGAGTGATGTGCACTTGACAACTGACAGAGCTACAGAAATGCATCATAACAACATCTTGAATGATTACAGAGTGATGTGCACTTGACAACTGACAGAGCTACAGAAATGCATCATAACAACATCTTGAATGATTACAGAGTGATGTGCACTTGACAACTGACAGAGCTACAGAAATGCATCATAACAACATCTTGAATGATTACAGAGTGATGTGCACTTGACAACTGACAGAGCTACAGAAATGCATCATAACAACATCTTGAATGATTACAGAGTGATGTGCACTTGACAACTGACAGAGCTACAGAAATGCATCATAACAACATCTTGAATGATTACAGAGTGATGTGCACTTGACAACTGACAGAGCTACAGAAATGCATCATAACAACATCTTGAATGATTACAGAGTGATGTGCACTTGACAACTGACAGAGCTACAGAAATGCATCATAACAACATCTTGAATGATTACAGAGTGATGTGCACTTGACAACTGACAGAGCTACAGAAATGCATCATAACAACATCTTGAATGATTACAGAGTGATGTGCACTTGACAACTGACATAGCTACAGAAATGCATCATAACAACATCTTGAATGATTACAGAGTGATGTGCACTTGACAACTGACAGAGCTACAGAAATGCATCATAACAACATCTTGAATGATTACAGAGTGATGTGCACTTGACAACTGACATAGCTACAGAAATGCATCATAAAAACACCTTGAAGGATTACAGAGTGATGTGCAATTGACAACTGACAGAGCTACAGAAATGCATCATAACAACATATTGAATGATTACAGAGTGATGTGCACTTGACAACTGACAGAGCTACAGAAATGCATCATAACAACATATTGAATGATTACAGAGTGATGTGCACTTGACAACTGACAGAGCTACAGAAATGCATCATAACAACATCTTGAATGATTACAGAGAGATGTGCACTTGACAACTGACAGAGCTACAGAAATGCATCATAACAACATCTTGAATGATTACAGAGTGATGTGCACTTGACAACTGACAGAGCTACAGAAATACATCATAACAACATCTTGAATGATTACAGAGTGATGTGCACTTGACAACTGACAGAGCTACAGAAATAAATCATAACAACATCTTGAAGGATTACAGAGTGATGTGATTTACAAATGTTCCATTTGATATAATAATCACCTTTGAATGCATCATAATCAACTTGTTTCCTGTAGAAGCCAAAGAATGCCTGTAAACAAAGAACTCTGATCAGTCACTAGTAGATGGTGTTTAGTCACCTGATAAACATGCCAAACTATTCCATAACAATGTTGTTTGGGTCCACCTGTTCTATGCCAAAGTGTGATGACATACATTTTCCTTTTAGAAAAAGGTCACATTATTTTATTTAGAAAGCTTTAAAAAAAGAGACAAATAAAATGTTTGACTATAAATATACAGTTTATAGTTACTTACTTTAATATGTTTCGATGCAGCTGCAGATAGATTTATGTGTATGCCCTCTTTCACTCTTAAATATCTTTATTAATACTGAATAACTGAACGACCGAATGACTGAATGACTTAACGACTGAATGACTGAATGACTGAACTATGAGCATTTCTACTCATCCTGAATGTGAATGTCAACATGTGTCACTGTCACCGATGCTAGAGATGACACCTACCTGACATTCGAGTTTGAGCGGCTTGTGGCTGGATGTGAAGGACACTGTGGTGACCTCTTCGATGTCATCACCATCATTCCACTGGGCGAGAACATACTCGGGGTAGACGGTGACTCCCGCCTCAGACAGGGCAGACATGACTGCCCACGTAATGTCAGGGTCATTGAAGCAATCAACCTATCAGGAAGCAACCAACCTGTCAGCACACAGCAGGAAGCAACCAACCTGTCAATGCACAGCAGGAAGCAACCAACCTGTCAGCACACAGCAGGAAGCAACCAACCTGTCAGTGCACAGCAGGAAGCAACCAACCTGTCAGCACACAGCAGGAAGCAACCAACCTGTCAATGCACAGCAGGAAGCAACCAACCTGTCAGCACACAGCAGGAAGCAACCAACCTGTCAGTGCACAGCAGGAAGCAACCAACCTGTCAGCACACAGCAGGAAGCAACCAACCTGTCAGTGCACAGCAGGAAGCAACCAACCTGTCAGTGCACAGCAGGAAGCAACCAACCTGTCAGCACACAGCAGGAAGCAACCAACCTGTCAGCGCACAGCAGGAAGCAACCAACCTGTCAGTGCACAGCAGGAAGCAACCAACCTGTCAGTGCACAGCAGGAAGCAACCAACCTGTCAGTACACAGCAGGAAGCAACCAACCTGTCAGCACACAGCAGGAAGCAACCAACCTGTCAGCACACAGCAGGAAGCAACCAACCTGTCAGCACACAGCAGTAAGCAACCAACCTGTCAGTACACAGCAGGAAGCAACCAACCTGTCAGCACACAGCAGGAAGCAACCAACCTGTCAGCGCACAGCAGGAAGCAACCAACCTGTCAGTACACAGCAGGAAGCAACCAACCTGTCAGTACACAGCAGGAAGCAACCAACCTGTCAGCACACAGCAGGAAGCAACCAACCTGTCAGCACACAGCAGGAAGCAACCAACCTGTCAGTGCACAGCAGGAAGCAACCAACCTGTCAGCACACAGCAGGAAGCAACCAACCTGTCAGCGCACAGCAGGAAGCAACCAACCTGTCAGCGCACAGCAGGAAGCAACCAACCTGTCAGCACACAGCAGGAAGCAACCAACCTGTCAGCACACAGCAGGAAGCAACCAACCTGTCAGCGCACAGCAGGAAGCAACCAACCTGTCAGCACACAGCAGGAAGCAACCAACCTGTCAGCACACAGCAGGAAGCAACCAACCTGTCAGCGCACAGCAGGAAGCTTCATACACATGTATATATTTAACTACAATTGCACTTTGACATCAATTGATGACAGAACATTAAACCGATGTCATTTAGCTTCATATGCCCTTAGTTAGACACAGTAATGGAGGTTATTAAGTTACATGACATGTAACTTAATAACCTCCATTACTGGAGTCAGCACCCTTATGGAGTAAGCACCCTCATGGAATCACCACCCTCATGGACACACTAATGGAGGTTATTCAGTTACACGACATGTAACTTAATAACCTCCATTACTGGAGTCAGCACCCTTATGGAGTCAGCACCCTTATGGATATATAATGAGTTAGAAAACAACTTTTTGACTAGGAACTGAGTAAAATAAAACTCACATTGTGCACACAAATGCATGAGCCAGGTTACATCATGAGCCAGGTTACATCATGAGCCAGGTTACATCTTGAGCCAGGTTACATCATGAGTCAGGTTACATCATGAGCCAGGTTACATCATGAGCCAGGTTACATCTTGAGCCAGGTTACATCATGAGCCAGGTTACATCATGAGCCAGGTTACATCATGAGCCAGGTTACATCATGAGCCAGGTTACATCATGAGCCAGGTTACATCATGAGCCAGGTTACATCATGAGCCAGGTTACATCATGAGCCAGGTTACATCATGAGCCAGGTTACATCATGAGCCAGGTTACATCATGAGCCAGGTTACATCATGAGCCAGGTTACATCTTGAGCCAGGTTACATCATGAGCCAGGTTACATCATGAGCCAGGTTACATCTTGAGCCAGGTTACATCATGAGCCAGGTTACATCATGAGCCAGGTTACATCATGAGCCAGGTTACATCATGAGCCAGGTTACATCATGAGCCAGGTTACATCATGAGCCAGGTTACATCATGAGCCAGGTTACATCATGAGCCAGGTTACATCATGAGCCAGGTTACATCATGAGCCAGGTTACATCTTGAGCCAGGTTACATCATGAGCCAGGTTACATCATGAGCCAGGTTACATCATGAGCCAGGTTACATCATGAGCCAGGTTACATCATGAGCCAGGTTACATCATGAGCCAGGTTACATCATGAGCCAGGTTACATCATGAGCCAGGTTACATCATGAGCCAGGTTACATCATGAGCCAGGTTACATCATGAGCCAGGTTACATCATGAGCCAGGTTACATCATGAGCCAGGTTACATCATGAGCCAGGTTACATCTTGAGCCAGGTTACATCTTGAGCCAGGTTACATCATGAGCCAGGTTACATCATGAGCCAGGTTACATCTTGAGCCAGGTTACATCATGAGCCAGGTTACATCATGAGCCAGGTTACATCATGAGCCAGGTTACATCATGAGCCAGGTTACATCATGAGCCAGGTTACATCATGAGCCAGGTTACATCATGAGCCAGGTTACATCATGAGCCAGGTTACATCATGAGCCAGGTTACATCATGAGCCAGGTTACATCATGAGCCAGGTTACATCATGAGCCAGGTTACATCTTGAGCCAGGTTACATCATGAGCCAGGTTACATCATGAGCCAGGTTACATCATGAGCCAGGTTACATCTTGAGCCAGGTTACATCATGAGCCAGGTTACATCATGAGCCAGGTTACATCATGAGCCAGGTTACATCATGAGACAGGTTACATCATGAGCCAGGTTACATCATGAGCCAGGTTACATCATGAGCCAGGTTACATCATCATGAGCCAGGTTACATCTGAGCCAGGTTACATCATGAGCCAGGTTACATCATGAGCCAGGTTACATCATGAGCCAGGTTACATCATGAGCCAGGTTACATCATGAGCCAGGTTACATCATGAGCAGGTTACATCATGAGCCAGGCCAGGTTACATCATGAGCCAGGTTACATCATGAGCCAGGTTACATCATGAGCCAGGTTACATCATGAGCCAGGTTACATCATGAGCCAGGTTACATCATGAGCCAGGTTACATCATGAGCCAGGTTACATCATGAGCCAGGTTACATCATGAGCCAGGTTACATCTGAGCCAGGTTACATCATGAGCCAGGTTACATCATGAGCCAGGTTACATCATGAGCCAGGTTACATCATGAGCCAGGTTACATCATGAGCCAGGTTACATCATGAGCCAGGTTACATCATGAGCCAGGTTACATCAGCCAGGTACATCATGAGCCAGGTTACATCATGAGCCAGGTTACATCATGAGCCAGGTTACATCATGAGCCAGGTTACATCATGAGCCAGGTTACATCATGGCGGAGCCAGGTTACATCATGAGCCAGGTTACATCATTACATCATGAGCCAGGTTACATCATGAGCCAGGTTACATCATGAGCCAGGTCACATCATGAGCCAGGTCACATCATGAGCCAGGTCACATCATGAGCCAGGTTACATCATGAGCCAGGTTACATCATGAGCCAGGTTACATCATGAGCCAGGTTACATCATGAGCCAGGTTACATCATGAGCCAGGTTACATCATGAGCCAGGTTACATCATGAGCCAGGTTACATCATGAGCCAGGTTACATCATGAGCCAGGTTACATCATGAGCCAGGTTACATCATGAGCCAGGTTACATCATGAGCCAGGTTACATCATGAGCCAGGTTACATCATGAGCCAGGTTACATCATGAGCCAGGTAACATCATGAGCCAGGTAACATCATGAGCCAGGTTACATCATGAGCCAGGTTACATCATGAGCCAGGTTACATCATGAGCCAGGTTACATCATGAGCCAGGTTACATCATGAGCCAGGTTACATCATGAGCCAGGTTACATCATGAGCCAGGTTACATCATGAGCCAGGTTACATCATGAGCCAGGTTACATCATGAGCCAGGTTACATCATGAGCCAGGTTACATCATGAGCCAGGTTACATCATGAGCCAGGTTACATCATGAGCCAGGTTACATCATGAGCCAGGTCACATCATGAGCCAGGTCACATCATGAGCCAGGTCACATCATGAGCCAGGTCACATCATGAGCCAGGTTACATCATGAGCCAGGTTACATCATGAGCCAGGTTACATCATGAGCCAGGTTACATCATGAGCCAGGTTACATCATGAGCCAGGTTACATCATGAGCCAGGTTACATCATGAGCCAGGTTACATCATGAGCCAGGTTACATCATGAGCCAGGTTACATCATGAGCCAGGTTACATCATGAGCCAGGTTACATCATGAGCCAGGTTACATCATGAGCCAGGTACCTGAGCAGGTTACATCATGAGCCAGGTTACATCATGAGCCAGGTTACATCATGAGCCAGGTTACATCAGCCAGGTTACATCATGAGCCAGGTTACATCTTGAGCCAGGTTGAGCAGGTTCATCATGAGCCAGGTTACATCATGAGCCAGGTTACATCATGAGCCAGGTTACATCATGAGCCAGGTTACATCATGAGCCAGGTCTGACATCATGAGCCAGGTTACATCATGAGCCAGGTTACATCATGAGCCAGGTTACATCATGAGCCAGGTTACATCATGAGCCAGGTTACATCATGAGCCAGGTTACATCATGAGCCAGGTTACATCATGAGCCAGGTTACATCATGAGCCAGGTTACATCATGAGCCAGGTTACATCATGAGCCAGGTTACATCATGAGCCAGGTTACATCATGAGCCAGGTTCACATCATGAGCCAGGTACATGCAGGTCATGCCGGCATCATGAGCCAGGTTACATCATGAGCCAGGTTACATCATGAGCCAGGTTACATCATGAGCCAGGTTACATCATGAGCCAGGTTACATCATGACAGGTTACATCATGAGCCAGGTTACATCATGAGCCAGGTTACATCATGAGCCAGGTTACATCATGAGCCAGGTTACATCATGAGCCAGGTTACATCATGAGCCAGGTTACATCATGAGCCAGGTTACATCATGAGCCAGGTTACATCATGAGCCAGGTTACATCATGAGCCAGGTGAGCCATCATGAGCCAGGTTACATCATGAGCCAGGTTACATCATGAGCCAGGTTACATCATGAGCCAGGTTACATCATGAGCCAGGTTACATCATGAGCCAGGTTACATCATGAGCCAGGTTACATCATGAGCCAGGTTACATCATGAGCCAGGTTACATCATGAGCCAGGTTACATCATGAGCCAGGTTACATCATGAGCCAGGTTACATCATGAGCCAGGTTACATCATGAGCCAGGTTACATCATGAGCCAGGTTACATCATGAGCCAGGTTACATCATGAGCCAGGTTACATCATGAGCCAGGTTACATCATGGCCAGGTTACATCATGAGCCAGGTTACATCATGAGCCAGGTTACATCATGAGCCAGGTTACATCATGAGCCAGGTTACATCATGAGCCAGGTTACATCATGAGCCAGGTTACATCATGAGCCAGGTTACATCATGAGCCAGGTTACATCTTGAGCCAGGTTACATCATGAGCCAGGTTACATCATGAGCCAGGTTACATCATGAGCCAGGTTACATCATGAGCCAGGTTACATCTTGAGCCAGGTTACATCATGAGCCAGGTTACATCATGAGCCAGGTTACATCATGAGCCAGGTTACATCATGAGCCAGGTTACATCATGAGCCAGGTTACATCATGAGCCAGGTTACATCATGAGCCAGGTTACATCATGAGCCAGGTTACATCATGAGCCAGGTTACATCATGAGCCAGGTTACATCATGAGCCAGGTTACATCATGAGCCAGGTTACATCATGAGCCAGGTTACATCATGAGCCAGGTTACATCATGAGCCAGGTTACATCATGAGCCAGGTTACATCTTGAGCCAGGTTACATCATGAGCCAGGTTACATCATGAGCCAGGTTACATCTTGAGCCAGGTTACATCATGAGCCAGGTTACATCTTGAGCCAGGTTACATCATGAGCCAGGTTACATCATGAGCCAGGTTACATCTTGAGCCAGGTTACATCATGAGCCAGGTTACATCATGAGCCAGGTTACATCATGAGCCAGGTTACATCATGAGCCAGGTTACATCATGAGCCAGGTTACATCTTGAGCCAGGTTACATCATGAGCCAGGTTACATCATGAGCCAGGTTACATCATGAGCCAGGTTACATCTTGAGCCAGGTTACATCATGAGCCAGGTTACATCATGAGCCAGGTTACATCTTGAGCCAGGTTACATCATGAGCCAGGTTACATCATGAGCCAGGTTACATCATGAGCCAGGTTACATCATGAGCCAGGTTACATCATGAGCCAGGTTACATCATGAGCCAGGTTACATCATGAGCCAGGTTACATCATGAGCCAGGTTACATCATGAGCCAGGTTACATCATGAGCCAGGTTACATCTTGAGCCAGGTTACATCATGAGCCAGGTTACATCATGAGCCAGGTTACATCATGAGCCAGGTTACATCATGAGCCAGGTTACATCATGAGCCAGGTTACATCATGAGCCAGGTTACATCATGAGCCAGGTTACATCATGAGCCAGGTTACATCATGAGCCAGGTTACATCATGAGCCAGGTTACATCATGAGCCAGGTTACATCTTGAGCCAGGTTACATCATGAGCCAGGTTACATCATGAGCCAGGTTACATCATGAGCCAGGTTACATCATGAGCCAGGTTACATCATGAGCCAGGTTACATCTTGAGCCAGGTTACATCATGAGCCAGGTTACATCATGAGCCAGGTTACATCATGAGCCAGGTTACATCATGAGCCAGGTTACATCATGAGCCAGGT
Organism: Lamellibrachia satsuma; assembly: GCA_033239005.1. Lineage (NCBI taxonomy): Eukaryota > Metazoa > Annelida > Polychaeta > Sabellida > Siboglinidae > Lamellibrachia > Lamellibrachia satsuma. Next base: position 1,833,728 of record BSQZ01000023.1, read on the forward strand.
TACATCTTGAGCCAGGTTACATCATGAGCCAGGTTACATCATGAGCCAGGTTACATCATGAGCCAGGTTACATCTTGAGCCAGGTTACATCATGAGCCAGGTTACATCATCACATTAGTATTTATTTTTGTAAACTTATTTCTCTTACTATGCATCACACAAATTTGACCCACACTCTCTTTTCTTGGGATGTCTCATCTCTGCAAATGCACGGTTACTGAAGAATGACCCATTCACAGGCAGCATTTCAGTTGACATAAGGCAAAATTGCATGTGCTTGAAGTCAGCGCCCTTATTGAGTAAGCACCCTTATGGAGTGACCACCCTTATGGAGTCAGAACCCTTATGGAGTAAGCACCCTCATGGAGTCAGCACCCTTATGGAGTAAGCACCTTCATGGAGTCAGCACCCACATGGAATCAGCTCTGTTATGGAATCAGGACCTTTATGGAGTAAGCACCCTCATGGAGTCAACACCCTTATGGAATCAGCACCTTTATGGAGTAAGCACCCACATGCAGTCAGCACCCTCATGGAGTCAACACCCTCATGGAATCAGCACCCATATGGAGTCAGTTCCCTTATGGAGTAAGCACCCTCATGGAGTAAGCATCCTCATGGAATCAGCACCCATATGGAGTCAGCTCCCTTATGGAGTAAGCACCCTCATGGAGTAAGCATCCTCATGGAATCAGCACCCTTATAGAGTCAGCACTCTTATGGAGTCAGCACCTTATGGAGTCAGCACCCTTATGGGTTTAGCACCGCTATGGACTATGATTGGAAAATCATTTTTTTAAGAAATACATCTATGTATGATGCAAAAGGAAACAGTTGCCCCAATAAAAAAACTGTTTTAACAAGATTATGAAAGATTGCCATCAAAAACAGAAACCCAAGATGGTAAGATGGTAATGTGAGAAGATGGTAAGGTGGTAAGATGGTAAGATGGTAAGGTGGTAAGGTGGTAAGATGGTAAGATGGTAAGGTGGTAAGATGGCAAGATGGCAAGGTGGCAAGGTGGTAAGATGGTAAGGTGGTAAGATGGTAAGGTGGTAAGGTGGTAAGGTGGTAAGATGGTAAGGTGGTAAGATGGTAAGACGGCAAGGTGGTAAGATGGTAAGGTGGTAAGATGGTAAGATGGTAAGGTGGTAAGATGGTAAGTTGGTAAGGTGGTAAGGTGGTAAGATGGTAAGGTGGTAAGATGGTGGACATTGAAGTTGTTGGGTTATCAAGAGTCCACCTTCTGCTGAGATATTGTCAATTTTGTTTTTAAACATATTCATGCTGCTAACCATTACACAATCAATAGATAATCTGTCCATTCACTTATTGAGAATGAATAATTTCTAATATCCAATCTGCACTGCTACTTCACTACTGATACTTTATGTTCTTCTACTGTCCTTAAGTGAAAAATACTTCTACCAATTGTTTCATAATATTCAGTTTTAAGATAACTCCTAGTGACCCGAGGCAATAAATCAGACAAGACGGACTGACCTCATATCCAAGTGGGGGCATCACAAGGTCTATGCGACTTCCTGGGATGCCAACAGTCATGAAACTCTGGATGCTGGTGAAGATTTCTAGTCTGTGCCCATACATCAAGATGCGGCCTGCAGTAAGATTTATCAGCATCCGGTTTCTGCACCACAATATTCCGCAACAGGCAGTGACAGGGCAACACTACTGGGATTCACTTGGGACATGGATAAAGGTTGTGTTCCAACTGCCAATGAACTGACACATACTCACATGCAGTATGCATTTTGGAGCAATATATGACCTTATCGCGTTTTTATATGGATATGTTTAAAATAGAAAAGTATTGATAAAGTATGTAGATTCTATGTTTATTACAGGTGCAAATTCAATAACTATGCACAAGAAAGACGTACCTTCAGAATGTAACATGTTGCTCTCCACCCAGTTGAGGGCCACTCCAGCATCGAAGCAGTCGTTGACCACAAACACGTTACTCGGTGGAACACCAATAAATCGACGTTCAGGGGATGTTTCAGCCTCAGCTGTCGTCATACCAGTGCTGATGTCGGTGCCAGTCGGCATAGGGACCTGGTACTGCAGCCCGGTAGCCAGGATCAGGTGATCATATGGTACAACAGCATTGTTGTTCACAATTACGTGTTTCTTCTTTCTGCGGTTGGCAACAATCAGAATCCTCAGACAACTAAACTACGCCATTTGGTACATATTTACAGTGGCCATACCAAAACTTCTCATAGATGCAATTGTGCGCATCAATGCAATAACCCAGAAAATACAATTGGAGACAAAAAAGAGAAAATCGCAGATGACGTTTGACAATAACAATTCCATCTTCAAGAAAACTACTGTGTGCATCAATGCAATAACCCGAAAGTGTCATTGGTGATTGGAGTGAAAGTGGAGACACCTAGTGAGCACTTTCAAAGAAAGAACATACATTTGTTGTATGCCAATTTCGGGTATTGCAAGTGCAAATGTTGGCTTAAAAATACATAACATTACATGTGTAAATTACTTACATAACGAAACACAACAAGCACTTCACCACGTGGCACTAGTTTACATTTCTAGATGGAACATACATTTGACCAGTTAATTTATATTACTGGTTTGAAGAAATACTTGACCAGCTGCACAGTTCACCCAGTGCCAGTGATTGGTCATTGTACTGGTGGTACAACACCCTCGTGGAGTCAGCACCCACTGCAGCGCCACCTACTGACAAAATAACTCATGGGTGAATCCAACACCTTCAGCTTACCTATCGATGGCCGTCATCTTGCCGTAGACAACGTTGACCCATGATCTGAGAGACATCCGGGCATAGTCTTCTTGAGAGTAACAGTGGCTGGAATAACAGAGAGTCTTATGTCAGATGAACATAGTAACCTTAGCATATTGAACACGGTTACATAACTTCCTGAAAGTAGATACGTAATTATTTTCAATATGTTATTAACTTCCTTAAAGTATATATGTAACTATGTTCAATATGCTATTAACTTCCATAAGACAGATTTTAGTTCAGCTGAGACACATGTAAAAAATATTACATTTCTAACCATTGCTGGTGGACTTTTATGTGTTTATGGGATAATGTTTATAATTAATTACTTATATATTTTAATGGACTTTTAGGTTACAAGCGTAACGATTTGCTTAAGTTATTTCTCTGGTGCATCAAAGAACTTTTATTTATTGATTTCTAGGAACACATGCAACAAAACTGCTAGGTACGTTCTTATTATAAACGTATCACCCCTTTGACCTCCTATGGACCCACTGAACTTCCACCCCTCCTATTGTCGACCTTGCTGACCCGGTAACCTACCCCCTTCTAATCAACAATGCTAGTCTTCCACCTCACCTCACCAAGCAGCCCCCTCCCCCACACCCCTTCCCACCCCCTCCGACGTCCACCCAGGAAGACAGGGATGAGATGTGTCTGAAATATTGCGTACCTAGTCGACAGCATCTGGTTCCGGATCTCATTGGTGGGAAGTTCTCCTGGGAGACCGTGTGGGGATATCAAGGTGAGGTTATTAAACCGCAGGTGTGGGCTGAAACGGACAGTCACATTGTATACACTCAGTGACTGAACTGCAGGTGTGGGCTGAAACGGACAGTCACATTGTATACACTCAGTGACTGAACTGCAGGTGTGGGCTGAAACAGACAGTCACATTGTATACACTCAGTGATTGAACTACAGGTGTGGGCTGAAACGGACAGTCACATTGTATACACTCAGTGATTGAACTACAGGTGTGGGCTGAAACGGACAGTCACATTGCATACACTCAGTGAATGAACTACAGGTGTTGGCTGAAACACTAAGTGAAACAAATATTTTAGGTCAGTCACTATGTTTTGCTTTAATGGTTAATATTAAAGACTCAAGTTTGGTCACATGTGATCAAAACAGAAAACTACCACAAAATAATGTCGTACTTTTTAATTTAAATACAATAAACCAGTGTGGCAAGTTGCATGTTGCTTTGGCAAAATGCAGTGCAACCAAGAGCAATGGTGTATATGTGACTGTGTATGAAGGATTATGTAGAAAGGGAATTTGTCATCAGGGTAAGTCATGTGATCATAAGAAAACATATCACATCGTAGGGTGAAGCGGTGCAAACTCACCAGAAGGAAAACGTCTCGAGGAAGGCAATGCTGACATCCGACGCACCGACCACAACAATACTTGCATTGATTACAACCTGGAGCAAATATTGCTGTGTACAAACCAAGTCATCTAAAGGCACACGCATGGTACACGCATGGCACACGCATGGCACACGCATGGCACACGCATGGCACACGCATGGCACACGCATGGCACACGCATGGCACACGCACACACTATGATAATTAAATTACAAGGGGATTCATGTTATCGACATATAGCCACTTGCCATATATTCTGGTCAAAACAATCAGAGAAACATAAATATAAATGTGTGTGCATGCGTGCATGCATGCATGCGTGCATGCGTGTGTGAGTGTGTGTAAAAAAAATTATTCATAAGTGAAAATTGTACAAATTGTTATCAGTGGCATTTGCTCTATCCCCTCGAGTATCTTTATACTGACATAGTGGCTCTGTGATGCTTGCTGAACATGGGGCTCAACTTTCTACCCCTGGCATCTAGCATAAGCGAACAACAAAGGTAGAAAGGTGGAAACCTGTTTCTGAGAAACATCATTACTGTTATGTCATACTTTTATTCACAACAATACTAAAGACTATACACTGACTAGAGTTGGCAGACCTTTGGCTCTAGGGTGAGTTTGCGGTTGATGTGGCTGAGGGCGAAGGGTTCCACCCTCTTCAACACCCTCTCAGAGGGACCATTCTTCCCAAGTTCCTCAAGGGGATAGATGATCTGTCGGCGCGCCCTCACAGGCACTAGTTCATTGAGGGCGGCTATCAGGGAGTGACTGCCCAGGACCTGCACAAATACCAACAAAGTGGCCACACATTCCCTCTCCAAATCATCTTACTACTATCAATACAACTATAACTTGAACTAATTAATTACACAACTCATCATACAATTTAATATCTGATGTTGATGACAAATAGTGTCTACCTCCTGTAAAAGGTGTCATACTCTTTGGGAAAACTGACATATAACATTTATTGAGATATCAACATAATGCTTAGTCAAGCGTTGTACAATATAACAAATAATGATATGCTAACATGACACGTTCCATTGCAAATGGGCTAACATGGACACATAATTGCCATCCTACTTCCAAGAATGAACATGAAGACTCCACTTCTAGTTAACCTTTGTATTTTACATACTTTCATACATTTCTCAAAACCTAGTACTTCACTTCAATATAAGAAAAATTACAAAATTGTTTAATATTCTGCCTGTCATACTTCCAAAAGAATTATGAAAGAAATTTCAACAATAAGGATTTGACAAGATTGCAATCCAAGGCAATTATGAGGTTCCAGATTGCAGAGGGATCCAGCTGCCATTTTACTTATTGTGAGTCCAACAATTTTGCGTTTATAGTTTGCAAGCCTTTATCAGTTATCTATTAATTCTGTTTTGAAACAGTAACACCGCTAGCATATAAACAGACAGTAGGTCATTTATTCCAATCATTTACTATTTTCCTCTGTAAGAAGGAATACTTTCTTATCAATAAAAAAGAAAGCAGCTAGAACAGTTGGAGTCAAGGAAGATGCTCTGTCAGTATAACTTACTTGTGGATCAACGTAACTTGGATACAACGGATAATAGAGGCATGTCTTGTGTCCAATCCGCAAGATTTCCTGAATTGAAGGAAATGATAATAAAAATTTATTCCTTTGCAGTCACAACATTGAATAACAGCACAATAGGTACAAGTTATGTGTTTGGTAAAATGATAATATGCACTCATTTTAGGTTAGAAAATATTTAAAGGAAACTAAAAATCAACGTATGTAACTTAAAAGGATTACTAGAGTGAACATACACATTAAAACAATTATTACAAATGTGTAATGATTAAATATGGTAATAACTACATAATAAAATAATGTCTGTGGTAAAAAAAAATATTTTTAAATGCTACATTTGGTCGATTAGAACAGCAGGAAGACTAATATTGAGGGGTAGTTAAGAGTGACTTACCTTCAGGAAGTGCTTTGAGAAGTGTCTGAACATTGGGTTGAGAGCATAGTGATGAAGGTGCCCATGCTCATCTCGTCTGTGATGGTTGAAGTAGATGAAGTCCTCAATGTTGTAGTGAGAACGGATGAACTCAATGTCCTAAAACAAAACAAATGTTGTAGTGAGAACGGATGAACTCAATGTCCTAAAACAAAACAAATGTTGTAGTGAGAACGGATGAACTCAATGTCCTAAAACAAAACAAATGTTGTAGTGAGAACGGATGAACTCAATGTCCTAAAACACAACAAATGTTGTAGTGAGAACGGATGAACTCAATGTCCTAAAACAAAACAAATGTTGTAGTGAGAACGGATGAACTCAATGTCCTAAAACACAACAAATGTTGTAGTGAGAACGGATGAACTCAATGTCCTAAAACACAACAAATGTTGTAGTGAGAACGGATGAACTCAATGTCCTAAAACAAAACAAATGTTGTAGTGAGAACGGATGAACTCAATGTCCTAAAACACAACAAATGTTGTAGTGAGAACGGATGAACTCAATGTCCTAAAACAAAACAAATGTTGTAGTGAGAACGGATGAACTCAATGTCCTAAAACACAACAAATGTTGTAGTGAGAACGGATGAACTCAATGTCCTAAAACACAACAAATGTTGTAGTGAGAACGGATGAACTCAATGTCCTAAAACACAACAAATGTTGTAGTGAGAACGGATGAACTCAATGTCCTAAAACACAACAAATGTTGTAGTGAGAACGGATGAACTCAATGTCCTAAAACACAACAAATGTTGTAGTGAGAACGGATGAACTCAATGTCCTAAAACACAACAAATGTTGTAGTGAGAACGGATGAACTCAATGTCCTAAAACACAACAAATGTTGTAGTGAGAACGGATGAACTCAATGTCCTAAAACACAACAAATGTTGTAGTGAGAACGGATGAACTCAATGTCCTAAAACACAACAAATGTTGTAGTGAGAACGGATGAACTCAATGTCCTAAAACACAACAAATGTTGTAGTGAGAACGGATGAACTCAATGTCCTAAAACACAACAAATGTTGTAGTGAGAACGGATGAACTCAATGTCCTAAAACAAAACAAATGTTGTAGTGAGAACGGATGAACTCAATGTCCTAAAACAAAACAAATGTTGTAGTGAGAACGGATGAATTCAATGTCCTAAAACAAAACAAATGTTGTAGTGAGAACGGATGAATTCAATGTCCTAAAACAAAACAAATGTTGTAGTGAGAACGGATGAACTCAATGTCCTAAAACAAAACAAATGTTGTAGTGAGAACGGATGAACTCAATGTCCTAAAACACAACAAATGTTGTAGTGAGAACGGATGAATTCACTGTCCTAAAACAAAACAAATGTTGTAGTGAGAATGGATGAACTCAATGTCCTAAAACACAACAAATGTTGTAGTGAGAACGGATGAACTCAATGTCCTAGAACACAACAAATGTTGTAGTGAGAATGGATGAATTCACTGTCCTAAAACACAACAAATGTTGTAGTGAGAACGGATGAACTCAATGTCCTAAAACACAACAAATGTTGTAGTGAGAATGGATGAATTCAATGTCCTAAAACAAAACAAATGTTGTAGTGAGAACGGATGAATTCAATGTCCGAAAACAAAACAAATGTTGTAGTGAGAATGGATGAACTCAATGTCCTAAAACACAACAAATGTTGTAGTGAGAATGGATGAATTCAATGTCCTAAAACAAAACAAATGTTGTAGTGAGAACGGATGAACTCAATGTCCTAAAACACAACAAATGTTGTAGTGAGAACGGATGAACTCAATGTCCTAAAACACAACAAATGTTGTAGTGAGAACGGATGAATTCAATGTCCTAAAACAAAACAAATGTTGTAGTGAGAACGGATGAACTCAATGTCCTAAAACAAAACAAATGTTGTAGTGAGAATGGATGAACTCAGTGTCCTAAAACAAAACAAATGTTGTAGTGAGAACGGATGAACTCAATGTCCTAAAACAAAACAAATGTTGTAGTGAGAATGGATGAACTCAGTGTCCTAAAACAAAACAAATTTTGTAGTGAGAATGGATGAACTCAATGTCCTAAAACAAAACAAATGTTGTAGTGAGAACGGATGAACTCAATGTCCTAAAACAAAACAAATGTTGTAGTGAGAATGGATGAATTCAATGTCCTAAAACAAAACAAATGTTGTAGTGAGAACGGATGAATTCAATGTCCGAAAACAAAACAAATGTTGTAGTGAGAATGGATGAACTCAATGTCCTAAAACACAACAAATGTTGTAGTGAGAATGGATGAATTCAATGTCCTAAAACAAAACAAATGTTGTAGTGAGAACGGATGAACTCAATGTCCTAAAACACAACAAATGTTGTAGTGAGAACGGATGAACTCAATGTCCTAAAACACAACAAATGTTGTAGTGAGAATGGATGAATTCAATGTCCTAAAACAAAACAAATGTTGTAGTGAGAACGGATGAACTCAATGTCCTAAAACACAACAAATGTTGTAGTGAGAACGGATGAATTCACTGTCCTAAAACAAAACAAATGTTGTAGTGAGAATGGATGAACTCAATGTCCTAAAACACAACAAATGTTGTAGTGAGAACGGATGAACTCAATGTCCTAGAACACAACAAATGTTGTAGTGAGAACGGATGAACTCAATGTCCTAAAACACAACAAATGTTGTAGTGAGAACGGATGAACTCAATGTCCTAGAACACAACAAATGTTGTAGTGAGAATGGATGAACTCAATGTCCTAAAACAAAACAAACGTTATAGTGAGAACGGATGAACTCAATATCCTAGAACACTACAAATGTTGTAGTGAGAATGGATGAATTCAATGTCCTAAAACACAACAAATGTTGTAGTGAGAATGGATGAACTCAATGTCCTAAAACACAACAAATATTGTAGTGAAAATGGATGAACTCAATGTGCTAAACCACAACAAATGTTGTAGTGAGAACAGATGAACTCAATGTCCTAAAACACAACAAATGTTGTAGTGAGAACAGATGAACTCAATGTCCTAAAACACAACAAATGTTGTAGTGAGAACAGATGAACTCAATGTCCTAAAACACAACAAATGTTGTAGTGAGAACGGATGAACTCAGTGTCCTAAAACACAACAAATGTTGTAGTGAGAATGGATGAACTCAATGTCCTAGAACACAAAAATGTTGTAGTGAGAACAGATGAACTCAATGTCCTAAAACACAACAAATGTTGTAGTGAGAACAGATGAACTCAATGTCCTAAAACACAACAAATGTTGTAGTGAGAACGGATGAACTCAATGTCCTAAAACACAACAAATGTTGTAGTGAGAATGGATGAACTCAATGTCCTAGAACACAACAAATGTTGTAGTGAGAACAGATGAACTCAATGTCCTAAAACACAACAAATGTTGTAGTGAGAACAGATGAACTCAATGTCCTATAACACAACAAATGTTGTAGTGAGAATGGATGAACTCAATGTCCTAGAACACAACAAAGTGAATGGATGAACTCAATGTCCTAGAACACAACAAATGTTGTAGTGAGAATGGATGAACTCAATGTCCTAAAACACAACAAATGAACAAAATGTGTCAAATTAAAAGTTCCTCCTCAATTTGATTGTTTGCTCGTCTCATTTCAGAATCATTTCACTAAAACCCTAACCTGCCTAGTGTTGACTATAACATGCCTGGCATTGACTATAACATGCCTAGTATTGACTATAACATACCTAGTATTGAATATAACATGTCTAGTATTGACTATAACATGCCTGGCATTGACTATAACATGCCTAGTATTGACTATAACATACCTAGTATTGACTATAACATGTCTAGTATTGAATATAATATGCCTAGAATTGACTATAACATGCCTGGTATTGACTATAACCTACCTGGTATTGGCTATAACCTACCTAGTATTGACTATAACATGCTAGCTTGTTTGTACAAATTTGTGATTTAGTTTCAGTTAAATTATCCGAAAAACTATTCAATTATTTTTGACTGGATACAGAAATTTGACAAAAAAGGACAAAAATGGTCGGGCTATGTATGCTAAAACATTTTTGCAAGTTCCCCGATCTAATAATTAAAGTCAATTCTTTCGATGAGTTTAACAAAAGCTCACTGTCTATTAGTAAACTGACTGTTCTTACTCACACACTACAAAAGTGAACATCAGCAATCCTGATTCACAATGTGCTAAATCAGTTGAGGGGAGATGTAACTAACTATTTTATTACATCACCTCAAAATTGTTATCATGAAGCAAATATAAATGAAGAATGTACAACTTGCATATACTATAAATATTACTAATTCGCAAAATGTTGCAGGTGGACTCAAATACTAGCCATATAGACTGACAGTCTTGTGCTCTAACTGCCATGTTACTGCATCTTCCAAAGTAATCGTTTCAATGCCATGTTACTGCACCCCCGCATCTTCCCAAAGTAAACATCTAACTGCCATGTTACACCTCCCCCACACACTCCCCAAGTAAACATCTAACTGCCATGTTACAGGACCCTCACACACTCCCCAAGAAAACATCTAACTGCCATGTTACACCTCCCCCACACACTCCCCAAGTAAACATCTAATTGCCATGTTACAGCACCCCCACACACTCCCAAGTAAACATCTAACTGCCATGTTACAGCACCCCCACACACTCCCCATGAAAACATCTAACTGCCATGTTACACCTCCCCCACACACTCCCCAAGTAAACATCTAACTGCCATGTTACACCACCCCCACACACTCCCCAAGTAAACATCTAACTGCCATGTTACACCTCCCCCACACACTCCCCAAGTAAACATCTAACTGCCATGTTACACCACCCCCACACACTCCCCAAGTAAACATCTAACTGCCACGTTACACCACCCCCACACACTCCCCAAGTAAACATCTAACTGCCATGTTACACCACCCCCACACACTCCCCAAGTAAACATCTAACTGCCATGTTACAGCACCCCCACACACTCCCCAAGAAAACATCTAACTGCCATGTTATACCTCCCCCACACACTCCCCAAGAAAACATCCAACTGCCATGTTACACTTCTCCCACACACTCCCCAAGAAAACATCTAACTGCCATGTTACACCTCCCCCACACACTCCCCAAGTAAACATCTAACTGCCATGTTACACCTCCCCCACACACTCCCCAAAAAAAACATCTAACTGCCATGTTACACCTCCCCCACACACTCCCCAAGTAAACATCTAACTGCCATGTTACACCTCCCCCACACAGTCCCCAAGAAAACATCTAACTGCCATGTTACAGGACCCTCACACACTCCCCAAGAAAACATCTAACTGCCATGTTACACCTCCCCCACACACTCCCCAAGTAAACATCTAACTGCCATGTTACAGCACCCCCACACACTCCCCAAAAAAAACATCTAACTGCCATGTTACACCTCCCCCACACACTCCCCAAGTAAACATCTAACTGCCATGTTACAGGACCCTCACACACTCCCCAAGTAAACATCTAACTGCCATGTTACAGAACCCTCACACACTCCCCAAGAAAACATCTAACTGCCATGTTACACCTCCCCCACACACTCCCCAAGTAAACATCTAACTGCCATGTTACACCTCCCCCACACAGTCCCCAAGAAAACATCTAACTGCCATGTTACAGGACCCTCACACACTCCCCAAGTAAACATCTAACTGCCATGTTACAGGACCCTCACACACTCCCCAAGTAAACATATAACTGCCATGTTACAGGACCCTCACACACTCCCCAAGTAAACATCTAACTGCCATGTTACAGGACCCTCACACACTCCCCAAGTAAACATCTAACTGCCATGTTACACCACCCCCACACACTCCCCAAGTAAACATCTAACTGCCATGTTACAGGACCCTCACACACTCCCCAAGAAAACATCTAGTTGCCATGTTACACCTCCCCCACACACTCCCCAAGTAAACATCTAACTGCCATATTACAGCACCCCCACACACTCCTCAAGAAAACATCTAGCTGCCATGTTACAGCACCCCCACACACTCCCCAATTAAACATCTAACTGCCACATTACACCACCCCCACACACTCCCCAAGTAAACATCTAACTGCCACGTTACACCACCCCCACACACTCCCCAAGTAAACATCTAACTGCCATGTTACACCACACCCACACACTCCCCAATTAAACATCTAACTGCCACGTTACACCACCCCCACACACTCCTCAAGTAAACATCTAACTGCCATGTTACACCACACCCACACACTCCCCAAGTAAACATCTAACTGCCACGTTACACCACCCCCACACACTCCCCAAGTAAACATCTAACTGCCATGTTACACCACCCCCACACACTCCCCAAGTAAACATCTAACTGCCATGTTACAGCACCCCCACACACTCCCCAAGAAAACATCTAACTGCCATGTTATACCTCCCCCACACACTCCCCAAGAAAACATCCAACTGCCATGTTACACTTCTCCCACACACTCCCCAAGAAAACATCTAACTGCCATGTTACACCTCCCCCACACACTCCCCAAGTAAACATCTAACTGCCATGTTACACCTCCCCCACACACTCCCCAAAAAAAACATCTAACTGCCATGTTACACCTCCCCCACACACTCCCCAAGTAAACATCTAACTGCCATGTTACACCTCCCCCACACAGTCCCCAAGAAAACATCTAACTGCCATGTTACAGGACCCTCACACACTCCCCAAGAAAACATCTAACTGCCATGTTACACCTCCCCCACACACTCCCCAAGTAAACATCTAACTGCCATGTTACAGCACCCCCACACACTCCCCAAAAAAAACATCTAACTGCCATGTTACACCTCCCCCACACACTCCCCAAGTAAACATCTAACTGCCATGTTACACCACCCCCACACACTCCCCAAGTAAACATCTAACTGCCACGTTACAGCGCCCCCACACACTCCCCAAGAAAACATCTAACTGCCATGTTACACCTCCCCCACACACTCCCCAAGTAAACATCTAACTGCCATGTTACACCACCCCCACACCTTCCCCAAGTAAACATATAACTGCCATGTTACAGCACCCCCACAGACTCCCAAAGTAAACATATAACTGCCATGTTACAGCACCCCCACACACTCCCCAAGTAAACATCTAACTGCCATGTTACACCACCCCCACACACTCCCCAAGTAAACATCTAACTGCCATATTACACAACCCCCACACACTCCTCAAGTAAACATCTAACTGCCACGTTACACCACCCCCACACACTCCCCAAGTAAACATCTAACTGCCATGTAACACCACACCCACACACTCCCCAAGTAAACATCTAACTGCCATGTTACACCACCCCCACACACTCCCCAAGTAAACATCTAACTGCCATGTTACACCTCCCCCACACACTCCCCAAGTAAACATCTAACTGCCATGTTACACCTCCCCCACACACTCCCCAGGTAAACATTTAACTGCCACGTTACACCACCCCCACACACTCCCCAATAAACATCTAACTGCCATGTTACACCACAACCACACACTCCCCAAGTAAACATATAACTGCCATGTTATACCACCCCCACACACTCCCCAAGTAAACATCTAACTGCCATGTTACACCACCCCCACACACTCCCCAAGTAAACATCTAACTGCCATGTTACACCTCCCCCACACACTCCCCAAGTAAACATCTAACTGCCACGTTACAGCGCCCCCACACACTCCCCAAGAAAACATCTAACTGCCATGTTACACCACCCCCACACACTCCCCAAGTAAACATCTAACTGCCATGTTACACCACCCCCACACACTCCCCAAGTAAACATCTAACTGCCATGTTACACCACCCCCACACACTCCCCAAGTAAACATCTAACTGCCATGTTACACCTCCCCCACACACTCCCCAAGTAAACATCTAACTGCCATGTTACACCACCCCCACACACTCCCCAAGTAAACATCTAACTGCCATGTTACAGCACCCCCACACACTCCCCAAGTAAACATCTAACTGCCATGTTACAGTGCCCCCACACACTCCCCAATTAAACATCTAACTGCCATGTTACACCACCCCCACACACTCCCAAAGTAAACATCTAACTGCCATGTTACACCACCCCCACACACTCCCCAAGTAAACATCTAACTGCCATGTTACAGCACCCCCACACACTCCCCAAGTAAACATGTTACACCACCCCCACACACTCCCCAAGTAAACATCTAACTGCCATGTTACACCACCCCCACACACTCCCAAAGTAAACATCTAACTGCCATGTTACACCACCCCCACACACTCCCCAAGTAAACATCTAACTGCCATGTTACAGCACCCCCACACACTCCCCAAGTAAACATGTTACACCACCCCCACACACTCCCCAAGTAAACATCTAACTGCCATGTTACACCACCCCCACACACTCCCCAAGTAAACATACACACATCCACACCCACCCACCTGTTCCTTGCGGAGGACGGCCACTCCAACAACTTGTCCTGCGACCTGTGCCACAAAAGCCTGTAGCTGTGTCCCGTCCTAGTGCACAGAACACAACAAACAGAGAGTAGGTACATATTACAGATTGGCAAGTAGTCATGTAACAACTCTGTCCAAGCAGCCAGGCAGGTAGTCATGTAACAACTCTGTCCAAGCAGCCAGGCAAGTAGTCATGTAACAACTCTGTCCAAGCAGCCAGGCAGGTAGTCATGTAACAACTCTGTCCAAGCAGCCAGGCAAGTAGTCATGGAACAACTCTGTCCAAGCAGCCAGGCAGGTAGTCATGTAACAACTCTGTCCAAGCAGCCAGGCAAGTAGTCATGTAACAACTCTGTCCAAGCAGCCAGGCAAGTAGTCATGTAACAACTCTGTCCAAGCAGCCAGGCAAGTAGTCATGGAACAACTCTGTCCAAGCAGCCAGGCAGGTAGTCATGGAACAACTCTGTCCAAGCAGCCAGGCAAGTAGTCATGGAACAACTCTGTCCAAGCAGCCAGGCAGGTAGTCATGGAACAACTCTGTCCAAGCAGCCAGGCAAGTAGTCATGGAACAACGCTGTCCAAGCAGCCAGACAAGTAGTCATGGAACAACTCTGTCCAAGCAGCCAGGCAAGTAGTCATGGAACAACTCTGTCCAAGCAGCCAGGCAAGTAGTCATGGAACAACTCTGTCCAAGCAGCCAGGCAAGTAGTCATGGAACAACTCTGTCCAAGCAGCCAGGCAAGTAGTCAGGTAACAACTCTGTCCAAGCAGCCAGGCAAGTAGTCATGGAACAACTCTGTCCAAGCAGCCAGGCAAGTAGTCATGTAACAACTCTGTCCAAGCAGCCAGACAAGTAGTCATGGAACAACTCTGTCCAAGCCGCAAAGGCAAGTATTCATGGAACAACTCTGTCCAAGCAGCCAGGCAAGTAGTCATGGAACAACTCTGTCCAAGCAGCCAGGCAAGTAGTCATGGAACAACTCTGTCCAAGCAGCCAGGCAATTAGTCATGGAACAACTCTGTCCAAGCAGCCAGGCAAGTAGTCATGGAACAACTCTGTCCAAGCAGCCAGACAAGTAGTCATGGAACAACTCTGTCCAAGCAGCCAGACAAGTAGTCATGGAACAACTCTGTCCAAGCAGCCAGGCAAGTAGTCATGGAACAACTCTGTCCAAGCAGCCAGGCAAGTAGTCATGGAACAACTCTGTCCAAGCAGCCAGGCAAGTGGTCATGGAACAACTCTGTCCAAGCAGCCAGGCACGTAGTCATGGAACAACTCTGTCCAAGCAGATAGACAAGTATTCATGGAACAACTCTGTCCAAGCAGCCAGGCAAGTAGTCATGGAACAACTCTGTCCAAGCAGCCAGGCAAGTAGTCATGGAACAACTCTGTCCAAGCAGCCAGGCAAGTAGTCATGGAACAACTCTGTCCAAGCAGCCAGGCAAGTAGTCATGGAACAACTCTGTCCAAGCAGCCAGGCAAGTAGTCATGGAACAACTCTGTCCAAGCAGCCAGGCAAGTAGTCATGGAACAACTCTGTCCAAGCAGCCAGGCAAGTAGTCATGGAACAACTATTTCCAAGCAGCCAGGCAAGTAGTCATGGAACAACTCTGTCCAAGCAGCCAGACAAGTAGTCATGGAACAACTCTGTCCAAGCAGCCAGGCAAGTATTCATGGAACAACTCTGTCCAAGCACCCAGGCAAGTAGTCATGGAAGAACTCTGTCCAAGCAGCCAGGCAAGTAGTCATGGAACAACTCTGTCCAAGCAGCCAGACAAGTAGTCATGGAACAACTCTGTCCAAGCAGCCAGACAAGTAGTCATGGAACAACTCTGTCCAAGCAGCCAGGCAAGTAGTCATGGAACAACTCTGTCCAAGCAGCCAGGCAAGTAGTCATGGAACAACTCTGTCCAAGCAGCCAGACAGGTAGTCATGGAACAACTCTGTCTAAGCAGCCAGACAGGGGAATAAGAGGAGATATTTATGCCATAATTACTGAGAGTGACGAGCAGACTTGTTGGCAAGTCACAAACTCGCAAGTCAAGTCTCAATTCAATGACTTGCAAGTCAAGTCTTAAGTCAATGACTTGCAAGTCAAATCTCAAGTCTATGACTTCAAAGTCCATGTTAAGTCTTGAGTCAGCAATTTTTGGAAAATTTAGCATTAGCCAATCAATCAAATAATTCATAATTATTATAATCAAGTAATTAATAATTATTATAATCACCACAACAACAAGACCATGTTTTGGGAACGTTTCAAGCCACCAGATTTGTTGGTAAGTTACAAACAGGCAAGTCAAGTCCAAGTCAAGTCATGAATCATTTCTCAGAATTCCATGTTAAGTCACACGTCATGAAAGTGGCCCACTGGACACTTTTTCTTTAATATTTTGTCTTAGTGTCTAATCCAAAACAACATGGCGATGGAAGAGAGACATACGTTGTCGCGTCTGTACTGGTGGAAAACAGTCAGGTCTTCCAGCAGTTTCTCATGGAGGTACAGCTCACTGACAAGGTTCGTGATGGCCTCGGTGTCTGTCTCATACGCGAGGCGCACACTAAAGTCTCTAGGAAAAGTCCATGTAAAATAAGGTGTAACTTTGAACAAACTGTAATTACAATCATTTATAATGTTAGAAAAATGGGGTATACTGAAGAAATCTCTTACGTATTTCTATAACCTTATACACTTATCTGGTAGTAGATAGTATGTGATAAAGTATATATGAGTGTGTGTGTGTGTGCATGCATATGTGCATGCGTGCATGCATATATATATATATATATATATATATATATATATATATATATATATATATATATATATATATATATGTATGTATAACTAAATAGTTGATAGGAAGTGATTTTAATCACAGCACTAAATATGATAGTATTAACATGTATGATGCTATTAGTACAGCAATAGTATTAGCATGATATTTACCAATACATGATATTTACCAATATATATTTACCAATACATGATATTTACCAATACATGATATTTACCAATACATGCAATACAATAGTTAGGTCAATTTAACAAAAAACATTACTTCAGAGGGAAACATGTGACATTGTTGACACACATGCTAGGCATGGGACATACCTGTGTAGGCCCATTGTTGACACACATGTTGACACACATGCATGGCATGGGATATATACCTGTGTAGGCCCATTGTTGACACACATACAAGGCATGGGACATACCTGTGTAGGCCCATTGTTGACACACATTCAAGGCATGGGACATACCTGTGTAGGCCCATCCTACAGAAGACATAGAGCTCTTGGGTGAGGGCGCTCGGACTGCGAGGAGTCACTCGCTGCAAGATACAACATCACACTCAGCTGTCATTACACACAGTCTAACAGCTACCATCTCTGTGGTGTGGGCCAGCTGTCATTACACACAGTCTAACAGCTACCATCTCTGTGGTGTGGGCCAGCTGTCATTACACACAGTCTAACAGCTACCATCTCTGTGGTGTGGGCCAGCTGTCATTACACACAGTCTAACAGCTACCATCTCTGTGGTGTGGGCCAGCTGTCATTACACACAGTCTAACAGCTACCATCTCTGTGGTGTGGGCCAGCTGTCATTACACACAGTCTAACAGCTACCATCTCTGTGGTGTGGGCCAGCTGTCATTACACACAGTCTAACAGCTGTGGTGTGGGCCAGCTGCAGAAAGGAACTAAACATTGATATATATGTCATATACTGTAGACAGTTTGTTTATTAGTACTTGTCCTGCATGGGGTAGGTTTGGATATATCTGCAAAAATATATATGTTTGTTAGTACTTGTCCTGCATGGGGTAGGTTTGGATATATCTGCAATAATATATATGTTTGTTAATACTTGTCCTGCATGGGGTAGGTTTGGATATATCTGCAATAATATATATGTTTGTTAGTACTTGTCCTGCATGGGGTAGGTTTGGATATATCTGCAATAATATATATGTTTGTTAGTACTTGTCCTGCATGGGGTAGGTTTGGATATCTCTGCAATAATATATATGTTTGTTAGTACTTGTCCTGCATGGGGTAGGTTTGGATATCTCTGCAATAATATACAGATAATCTGTCCAAGATAAATGTAGGCATACAAACAACGACCTCAAATACACTTTGCAGTGTCTAAGTCTCATGAATCAGAACAGACTGATGCCTGAAGTGGACGGGGTACCACAGGGATCAGTATTAGGACCAATACTATTTTTAATATATATAAATGATTTGGAAGATGACATATCTAGCAAAGTACTGAAATTTGCTGATGTCACAACAGTATTAAGAATGGTTAAAATTTATACAGAAAAACAAAGTTTACAGGATGATCTAGATAAATTAGTTAAATGGTCTGAAAAACGGCAAATGTTATTCAATTTTGGGAAGTGTAAATGTATATATACACATAGGACATGGACGAAGAATATGAAATGGGGGATGCTATGGTAGGTAGAACCAAAAAAATCTTACGAGTAACATTTAGTGCTGACATAAAAATTTCAGAGCTATGTGGGATTGCTGCTTCAAAAGGTAATGAAATTCCAGGGCTAATTAGGAGAACTATCACATATAAGGAAAAAAAGCTAATTGTACCCCTGTAGAAAGCGATAGTTAGGCCGCATTTGGAATATTGTATACAAGCATGGAGGCCATATCGTAAGCTAGAAAGAATATAATGAAGAGCAACTAAAATGATTCCAGAATTGAGAGACTTTAGTTACGAAAGCCGGCTATTAGAATGTGGTTTGACAACACCAGAGACCAAGAGACTAAGAGAAGTGTTTAAAATAGTGAACGGTTATGAGGATATTCATAGAAATATGTTCTTCAAACATAAAGAAGGCAGTAGAACCAGAGGACACAAAGCAGCAATAGTTAAGGAGCAGTGTAGGTTGGACATGAGAAAGTACTCATTCTCACAGAGGGTGCTAGTAGTGTGAAAATGTTATAAATAAAATTGACAGATATCTGATAAGGGTGGGCCATTAGTTGTCACCTGAAAGTTTCAGTGATTTAAAACAAACATGATATAACTTACAATGCTTACAATTCCAACAAATCTAACTCACAATGCTTACAATGTCAACAAATCTAACTCACAATGCCAACAAATCTAACTTACAATGTCAACAAATCTAACTCACAATGCCAACAAATTTAACTCACAATGCCAACAAATCTAACTTACAATGCCAACAAATCTAACTTACAATGCTTACAATGCCAACAAATCTAACTAACAATGCCAACAAATCTAACTTACAATGCCAACAAATCTAACTTACAATGTCAACAAATCTAACTTACAATTCCAACAAATCTAACTCACAATACTTACAATGTCAACAAATCTAACTCACAATGTCAACAAATCTAACTCACAATGCCAACAAATCTAACTTACAATGCCAACAAATCTAACTTACAATGCCAACAAATCTAACTTACAATGTCAACAAATCTAACTCACAATGCCAACAAATCTAACTTACAATGCCAACAAATCTAACTTACAATGCCAACAAATCTAACTTACAATGTCAACAAATCTAACTTACAATGCCAACAAATCTAACTTACAATGTCAACAAATCTAACTTACAATGTCAACAAATCTAACTCACAATGCCAACAAATCTAACTTACAATCCTTACAATGCCAACAAATATAACTTACAATGCCAACAAATCTAACTTACAATGCTTACAATGTCAACAAATCTAACTTACAATGCCAACAAATCTAACTTACAATGTCAACAAATCTAACTTACAATGTCAACAAATCTAACTCACAATGTCAACAAATCTAACTTACAATGTCAACAAATCTAACTTACAATGCCAACAAATCTAACTTACAATGCCAACAAATCTAACTTACAATGTCAACAAATCTAACTTACAATGCCAACAAATCTAACTTACAATGCTTACAATGTCAACAAATCTAACTTACAATGCCAACAAATCTAACTTACAATGTCAACAAATCTAACTTACAATGTCAACAAATCTAACTCACAATGTCAACAAATCTAACTTACAATGTCAACAAATCTAACTTACAATGCCAACAAATCTAACTTACAATGCCAACAAATCTAACTTACAATGCCAACAAATCTAACTTACAATGTCAGCAAATCTAACTTACAATGCCAACAAATCTAACTTACAATGCCAACAAATCTAACTTACAATGCCAACAAATCTAACTTACAATGCCAACAAATCTAACTTACAATGCTTACAATGTCAACAAATCTAACTTACAATGCCAACAAATCTAACTTACAATGTCAACAAATCTAACTTACAATGTCAACAAATCTAACTTACAATGCCAACAAATCTAACTTACAATGCCAACAAATCTAACTTACAATGCTTACAATGTCAACAAATCTAACTTACAATGCCAACAAATCTAACTTACAATGCCAACAAATCTAACTTACAATGTCAACAAATCTAACTTACAATATCAACAAATCTAACTTACAATGCCAACAAATCTAACTTACAATGTCAACAAATCTAACTTACAATGTCAACAAATCTAACTTACAATGCCAACAAATCTAACTTACAATGCCAACAAATCTAACTTACAATGTCAACAAATCTAACTCACAATGCCAACAAATCTAACTCACAATGTCAACAAATCTAACTCACAATGCCAACAAATCTAACTCACAATGTCAACAAATTTAACTCACAATGTCAACAAATCTAACTCACAATGCCAACAAATCTAACTCACAATGCCAACAAATCTAACTTACAATGCCAACAAATCTAACTCACAATGCCAACAAATCTAACTCACAATGCCAACAAATCTAACTCACAATGCCAACAAATCTAACTCACAATGCCAACAAATCTAACTCACAATGCCAACAAATCTAACTCACAATGCCAACAAATCTAACTCACAATGCCAACAAATCTAACTTACAATGCCAACAAATCTAACTTACAATGCCAACAAATCTAACTTACAATGCCAACCAATCTAACTCACAATGCCAACAAATCTAACTCACAATGCCAACAAATCTAACTCACAATGCCAACAAATCTAACTCACAATGCCAACAAATCTAACTCACAATGCCAACAAATCTAACTCACAATGCCAACAAATCTAACTCACAATGCCAACAAATCTAACTCACAATGCCAACAAATCTAACTCACAATGCCAACAAATCTAACTCACAATGCCAACAAATCTAACTCACAATGCCAACAAATCTAACTCACAATGCCAACAAATCTAACTCACAATGCCAACAAATCTAACTTACAATGCCAACAAATCTAACTTACAATGCCAACAAATCTAACTTACAATGCCAACAAATCTAACTTACAATGCCAACAAATCTAACTCACAATGCCAACAAATCTAACTAACAATGCCAACAAATCTAACTTACAATGCCAACAAATCTAACTCACAATGCCAACAAATCTAACTTACAATGCCAACAAATCTAACTCACAATGCCAACAAATCTAACTTACAATGCCAACAAATCTAACTCACAATGCCAACAAATCTAACTTACAATGCCAACAAATCTAACTTACAATGCCAACAAATCTAACTTACAATGCCAACAAATCTAACTCACAATGCCAACAAATCTAACTCACAATGCCAACAAATCTAACTTACAATGCCAACAAATCTAACTCACAATGCCAACAAATCTAACTCACAATGCCAACAAATCTAACTTACAATGCCAACAAATCTAACTTACAATGCCAACAAATCTAACTCACAATGCCAACAAATCTAACTCACAATGCCAACAAATCTAACTTACAATGCCAACAAATCTAACTCACAATGCCAACAAATCTAACTTACAATGCCAACAAATCTAACTTACAATGCCAACAAATCTAACTCACAATGCCAACAAATCTAACTTACAATGCCAACAAATCTAACTTACAATGCCAACAAATCTAACTTACAATGCCAACAAATCTAACTCACAATGCCAACAAATCTAACTCACAATGCCAACAAATCTAACTCACAATGCCAACAAATCTAACTTACAATGTCAACAAATCTAACTTACAATGTCAACAAATCTAACTTACAATGCCAACAAATCTAACTCACAATGCCAACAAATCTAACTCACAATGCCAACAAATCTAACTCACAATGTCAACAAATCTAACTCACAATGTCAACAAATCTAACTCACAATGTCAACAAATCTAACTTACAATGTCAACAAATCTAACTTACAATGCCAACAAATCTAACTCACAATGCCAACAAATCTAACTCACAATGCCAACAAATCTAACTCACAATGTCAACAAATCTAACTTACAATGCCAACAAATCTAACTTACAATGCCAACAAATCTAACTTACAATGTCAACAAATCTAACTTACAATGTCAACAA
This sequence comes from Lamellibrachia satsuma, assembly GCA_033239005.1. Classification (NCBI taxonomy): domain Eukaryota; kingdom Metazoa; phylum Annelida; class Polychaeta; order Sabellida; family Siboglinidae; genus Lamellibrachia; species Lamellibrachia satsuma. The sequence continues at coordinate 1,856,954 of BSQZ01000023.1, forward strand.
ATCTAACTTACAATGCCAACAAATCTAACTCACAATGCCAACAAATCTAACTTACAATGCCAACAAATCTAACTCACAATGCCAACAAATCTAACTTACAATGCCAACAAATCTAACTTACAATGCCAACAAATCTAACTTACAATGTCAACAAATCTAACTTACAATGCCAACAAATCTAACTCACAATGCCAACAAATCTAACTCACAATGCCAACAAATCTAACTCACAATGCCAACAAATCTAACTCACAATGCCAACAAATCTAACTCACAATGCCAACAAATCTAACTTACAATGCCAACAAATCTAACTTACAATGCCAACAAATCTAACTTACAATGCCAACAAATCTAACTTACAATGCCAACAAATCTAACTTACAATGCTTACAATGCCAACAAATCTAACTCACAATGTCAACAAATCTAACTTACAATGCCAACAAATCTAACTCACAATGCCAACAAATCTAACTCACAATGCCAACAAATCTAACTCACAATGCCAACAAATCTAACTCACAATGCCAACAAATCTAACTTACAATGCCAACAAATCTAACTTACAATGCCAACAAATCTAACTTACAATGCCAACAAATCTAACTCACAATGCCAACAAATCTAACTTACAATGCCAACAAATCTAACTTACAATGCCAACAAATCTAACTCACAATGTCAACAAATCTAACTTACAATGCCAACAAATCTAACTTACAATGCCAACAAATCTAACTCACAATGTCAACAAATCTAACTTACAATGCCAACAAATCTAACTCACAATGTCAACAAATCTAACTTACAATGCCAACAAATCTAACTTACAATGCCAACAAATCTAACTCACAATGTCAACAAATCTAACTTACAATGCCAACAAATCTAACTCACAATGTCAACAAATCTAACTTACAATGCCAACAAATCTAACTCACAATGCCAACAAATCTAACTCACAATGCCAACAAATCTAACTTACAATGCCAACAAATCTAACTTACAATGCCAACAAATCTAACTTACAATGTCAACAAATCTAACTTACAATGCTTACAATGCCAACAAATCTAACTCACAATGTCAACAAATCTAACTTACAATGCCAACAAATCTAACTCACAATGTCAACAAATCTAACTTACAATGCCAACAAATCTAACTCACAATGCCAACAAATCTAACTCACAATGCCAACAAATCTAACTTACAATGCCAACAAATCTAACTTACAATGCCAACAAATCTAACTTACAATGTCAACAAATCTAACTCACAATGTCAACAAATCTAACTTACAATGCCAACAAATCTAACTCACAATGTCAACAAATCTAACTTACAATGCCAACAAATCTAACTCACAATGTCAACAAATCTAACTTACAATGCCAACAAATCTAACTTACAATGCCAACAAATCTAACTCACAATGCCAACAAATCTAACTTACAATGCCAACAAATCTAACTTACAATGCCAACAAATCTAACTTACAATGCCAACAAATCTAACTTACAATGCCAACAAATCTAACCTAACTCACAATGTCAACAAATCTAACTTACAATGCCAACAAATCTAACTTACAATGCCAACAAATCTAAAATGTCACAATCTACAATAACCAACAAATCTAACTCACAATGCCAACAAATCCTAACACAATCACAATGCAACAAATCTAACTCACAATGCCAACAAATCTAACTTCACAATGTCAACAAATCTAACTCACAATGCCAACAAATCTAACTCACAATGCCAACAAATCTAACTCACAATGCCAACAAATCTAACACAATGCCAACAAATCTAACACAATGCCAACAAATCTAACTCACAATGCAACAAATCTAACACAATGCCAACAAATCCTAACACAATGCCAACAAATCTAACTCACAATGCCAACAAATCTAACTTACAATGCCAACAAATCTAACTCACAATGTCAACAAATCTAACTTACAATGCCAACAAATCTAAACAATGCCAACAAATCTAACTCTACACAATGCCAACAAATCTAACTCACAATGCCAACAAATCTAACTCACAATGCCAACAAATCTAACTTACAATGCCAACAAATCTAACTTACAATGCCAACAAATCTAACTTACAATGCCAACAAATCTAACTCACAATGTCAACAAATCTAACTCACAATGCCAACAAATCTAACTCACAATGCCAACAAATCTAACTCACAATGCCAACAAATCTAACTTACAATGCGATCAAATCTAACTCACAATGCCATTCAAATCTAACTCACAATGCCAACAAATCTAACTCACAATGCCAACAAAAATCTAACTAACTCACAATGCCAACAAATCTAACTCACAATGCCAACAAATCTAACTCACAATGCCAACAAATCTAACTCACAATGCCAACAAATCTAACCACAATGCCAACAAATCTAACTCACAATGCCAACAAATCTAACTCACAATGCCACAAATCTAACACAATGTCAACAAATCTAACTCACAATGCCAACAAATCTAACTTACAATGCCAACAAATCTAACTTACAATGCCAACAAATCTAACTCACAATGCCAACAAATCTAACTTACAATGCCAACAAATCTAACTTACAATGCCAACAAATCTAACACACAATGCCAACAAATGCCAACTTAACAATGCCAGCAAATCTAACTTACAATGCCAACAAATCTAACTTACAATGCCAGCAAATCTAAACAATGCCACAATGCCAGCAAATCTAACTTACAATGTCAACAAATCTAACACAATGTCAACAAATCTAACTTACAATGCCAACAAATCTAACACAATGCCAACAAATCTAACACAATGCCAACAAATCTAACAATGCCAACAAATCTAACTTACAATGCCAACAAATCTAACTTACAATGTCAACAAATCTAACTTACAATGCCAACAAATCTAACTTACAATGCCAACAAATCTAACTTACAATGTCAACAAATCTAACTTACAATGCCAACAAATCTAACTTACAATGCCAACAAATCTAACTTACAATGCCAACAAATCTAACTTACAATGCCAACAAATCTAACTTACAATGCCAACAAATCTAACTCACAATGCCAACAAATCTAACTCACAATGCCAACAAATCTAACTCACAATGCGAACAAAACTAACTGACAATGCCAACAAATCTAACTCACAATGCCAACAAATCTAACTTACAATGCCAACAAATCTAACTACAATGCCAACAAATCTAACTTACAATGCCAACAAATCTAACTTACAATGCCAACAAATCTAACTTACAATGCCAACAAATCTAACTCACAATGCCAACAAATCTAACTCACAATGCCAACAAATCTAACTCACAATGCCAACAAATCTAACTCACAATGCCAACAAATCTAACTCACAATGCCAACTCACAATCAACAAACTCACAATGCCAACAAATCTAACTCACAATGCCAACAAATCTAACTCACAATGCCAACAAATCTAACTCACAATGCCAACAAATCTAACTCACAATGCCAACAAATCTAACTCACAATGCCAACAAATCTAACTCACAATGCCAACAAATCTAACTCACAATGCCAACAAATCTAACTCACAATGCCAACAAATCTAACTCACAATGCCAACAAATCTAACTCACAATGCCAACAAATCTAACTAACAATGCCAACAAATCTAACTAACAATGCCAACAAATCTAACTCACAATGCCAACAAATCTAACTCACAATGCCAACAAATCTAACTCACAATGCCAACAAATCTAACTCACAATGCCAACAAATCTAACTCACAATGCCAACAAATCTAACTTACAATGCCAACAAATCTAACTCACAATGCCAACAAATCTAACTCACAATGCCAACAAATCTAACTCACAATGCCAACAAATCTAACTCACAATGCCAACAAATCTAACTCACAATGCCAACAAATCTAACTCACAATGCCAACAAATCTAACACAATGCCAACAAATCTAACTCACAATGCCAACAAATCTAACTTACAATGCCAACAAATCTAAATTACAATGCCAACAAATCTAACTTACAATGCCAACAAATCTAACTCACAATGCCAACAAATCTAACTCACAATGCCAACAAATCTAACACAATGCCAACAAATCTAACTCACAATGCCAACAAATCTAACTCACAATGCCAACAAATCTAACTTACAATGCCAACAAATCTAACTTACAATGCCAACAAATCTAACTTACAATGCCAACAAATCTAACTCACAATGTCAACAAATCTAACTCACAATGCCAACAAATCTAACTCACAATGCCAACAAATCTAACTCACAATGCCAACAAATCTAACTAACAATGCCAACAAATCTAACTCACAATGCCAACAAATCTAACTCACAATGCCAACAAATCTAACTCACAATGCCAACAAATCTAACTCACAATGCCAACAAATCTAACTCACAATGCCAACAAATCTAACTTACAATGTCAACAAATCTAACTTACAATGCCAACAAATCTAACTTACAATGCCAACAAATCTAACTCACAATGCCAACAAATCTAACTCACAATGCCAACAAATCTAACTCACAATGCCAACAAATCTAACTCACAATGCCAACAAATCTAACTCACAATGTCAACAAATCTAACTTACAATGCCAACAAATCTAACTCACAATGCCAACAAATCTAACTCACAATGCCAACAAATCTAACTCACAATGCCAACAAATCTAACTCAGAACAAATGCCAAATCACAAATCTAACTCACAATGCCAACAAATCTAACTTACAATGTCAACAAATCTAACTTACAATGTCAACAAATCTAACTTACAATGCCAACAAATCTAACTCACAATGCCAACAAATCTAACACAATGCCAACAAATCTAACTCACAATGCCAACAAATCTAACACAATGCCAACAAATCTAACTCACAATGCCAACAAATCTAACTTACAATGCCAACAAATCTAACTCACAATGTCAACAAATCTAACTTACAATGCCAACAAATCTAACTTACAATGCCAACAAATCTAACTCACAATGCCAACAAATCTAACTCACAATGCCAACAAATCTAACTCACAATGTCAACAAATCTAACTTACAATGCCAACAAATCTAACTTACAATGCCAACAAATCTAACTTACAATGCCAACAAATCCTAACTCACAATGCCAACAAATCTAACACAATGCCAACAAACAATGCCAACAAATCTAACTCACAATGTCAACAAATCTAACTTACAATGCCAAGCAAATCTAACTCACAATGTCAACAAATCTAACTTACAATGCCAGCAAATCTAACACAATGCCAACAAATCTAACTCACAATGCCAACAAATCTAACACAATGCCAACAAATCTAACACAATGCCAACAAATCTAACACAATGCCAACAAATCTAACTCACAATGCCAACAAATCTAACACAATGCCAACAAATCTAACTTACAAGTGCCAGCAAATCTAACTCACAATGTCAGCAAATCTAACTTACAATGCCAACAAATCTAACTTACAATGCCAACAAATCTAACTCACAATGTCAGCAAATCTAACTTACAATGCCAACAAATCTAACTCACAATGTCCAGCAAATCTAACTTACAATGCCAACAAATCTAACTTACAATGCCAGCAAATCTAACTCACAATGTCAACAAATCTAACTTACAATGCCAACAAATCTAACTCACAATGTCAACAAATCTAACTAACAATGCCAACAAATCTAACTCACAATGTCAACAAATCTAACTCACAATGCCAACAAATCTAACTTACAATGCCAACAAATCTAACACAATGCCAACAAATCTAACTTACAATGTCAACAAATCTAACTTACACAATGTCAACAAATCTAACTCACAATGTCAACAAATCTAACTTACAATGCCAACAAATCTAACTTACAATGTCCAACAAATCTAACTCACAATGCCAACAAATCTAACTTACAATGCCAACAAATCTAACTCACAATGCCAACAAATCTAACTTACAATGCCAACAAATCTAACTTACAATGCCAACAAATCTAACTTACAATGCCAACAAATCTAACTTACAATGCCAACAAATCTAACTCACAATGCCAACAAATCTAACTTACAATGCCAACAAATCTAACTCACAATGTCAACAAATCTAACTTACAATGCCAACAAATCTAACTTACAATGCCAACAAATCTAACTCACAATGTCAACAAATCTAACTTACAATGCCAACAAATCTAACTCACAATGTCAACAAATCTAACTTACAATGCCAACAAATCTAACTCACAATGTCAACAAATCTAACTCACAATGCCAACAAATCCTAACTCACAATGTCAACAAATCTAACTCACAATGCCAACAAATCTAACTTCACAATGCCAACAAATCTAACACAATGCCAACAAATCTAACTTACAATGCCAACAAATCTAACTTACAATGTCAACAAATCTAACTTACAATGCCAACAAATCTAACTCACAATGTCAACAAATCTAACTTACAATGCCAACAAATCTAACTTACAATGCCAACAAATCTAACTCACAATGTCAACAATTCTAACACAATGCCAACAAATCTAACTCACAATGCCAACAAATCTAACTTACAATGCCAACAAATCTAACACAATGCCAACAAATCTAACTTACAATGTCAACAAATCTAACTCACAATGTCAAGCAAATCTAACTCACAATGTCAACAAATCTAACACAATGCCAACAAATCTAACTCACAATGCCAACAAATCTAACACAATGCCAACAAATCTAACTCACAATGCCAACAAATCTAACTTACAATGCCAACAAATCTAAATTACAATGCCAACAAATCTAACTACAATGCCAACAAATCTAACTTACAATGCCAACAAATCTAACTCACAATGCCAGCAAATCTAACTCACAATGCCAACAAATCTAACACAATGCCAACAAATCTAACTCACAATGTCAACAAATCTAACTTACAATGCCAACAAATCTAACTTACAATGCCAACAAATCTAACTCACAATGCCAACAAATCTAACTTACAATGCCAACAAATCTAACACAATGCCAACAAATCTAACTTACAATGCCAACAAATCTAACTCACAATGCCAACAAATCTAACTTACAATGCCAACAAATCTAACTCACAATGCCAACAAATCTAACTTACAATGCCAACAAATCTAACTCACAATGCCAACAAATCTAACACAATGCCAACAAATCTAACTCACAATGCCAACAAATCTAACTTACAATGCCAACAAATCTAACTCACAATGCCAACAAATCTAACTTACAATGTCAACAAATCTAACTTACAATGCCAACAAATCTAACTCACACTGCCAACAAATCTAACTCACAATGCCAACAAATCTAACTCACAATGCCAACAATTCTAACTTACAATGCCAACATATCTAACTCACAATGCCAACAAATCTAACTCACAATGCCAACAAATCTTACTTACAATGCCAACAAATCTAACTCACAATGCCAACAAATCTAACTTACAATGCCAACAAATCTAACTCACAATGCCAACAAATCTAACTCACAATGCCAACAAATCTAACTCACAATGTCAACAAATCCAACACAATGCCAACAAAATGACAATCTAACACAATGTCAACAAATCTAACTTACAATGTCAACAAATCTAACACAATGCCAACAAATCTAACTTACAATGCCAACAAATCTAACTTACAATGCCAACAAATCTAACTCACAATGCCAACAAATCTAACTTACAATGCCAACAAATCTAACTCACAATGCCAACAAATCTAACTCACAATGTCAACAAATCTAACTTACAATGTCAACAAATCTAACTTACAATGTCAACAAATCTAACTTACAATGCCAACAAATCTAACTCACAATGCCAACAAATCTAACTCACAATGCCAACAAATCTAACTCACAATGTCAACAAATCTAACACAATGCCAACAAATCTAACTTACAATGCCAACAAATCTAACTTACAATGCCAACAAATCTAACTTACAATGCCAACAAATCTAACTCACAATGCCAGCAAATCTAACTTACAATGCCAACAAATCTAACTCACAATGCCAACAAATCTAACACAATGCCAGCAAATCTAACTCACAATGCCAACAAATCTAACTTACAATGTCAACAAATCTAACTTACAATGTCAACAAATCTAACACAATGTCAACAAATCTAACTTACAATGCCAACAAATCTAACTCACAATGCCAACAAATCTAACTCACAATGCCAACAAATCTAACTCACAATGTCAACAAATCTAACTTACAATGCCAGCAAATCTAACTTACAATGCCAACAAATCTAACTTACAGTGCCAACAAATCTAACACAATGCCAACAAATCTAACACAGTGCACAATGCCAACAAATCTAACTCACAATGTCAACAAATCTAACTTACAATGCCAACAAATCTAACTCACAATGTCAACAAATCTAACTTACAATGCCAACAAATCTAACACAATGCCAACAAATCTAACTCACAATGCCAACAAATCTAACACAATGCCAACAAATCTAACACACAATGCCAACAAATCTAACTTACAATGCCAACAAATCTAACTCACAATGCCAGCAAATCTAACACAATGCCAACAAATCTAACACAATGCCAACAAATCTAACTCACAATGTCAAGCAAATCTAACTTACAATGCCAACAAATCTAACTTACAATGCCAACAAATCTAACTCACAATGTCAACAAATCTAACTTACAATGCCAACAAATCTAACTCACAATGTCAACAAATCTAACACAATGCCAACAAATCTAACTTACAATGCCAACAAATCTAACTCACAATGTCAACAAATCTAACACAATGCCAACAAATCTAACTCACAATGTCAACAAATCTAACACAATGCCAACAAATCTAACTCACAATGCCAACAAATCTAACTCACAATGCCAACAAATCTAACACAATGCCAGCAAATCTAACACAATGCCAACAAATCTAACTTACAATGTCAACAAATCTAACACAGTAGCTTACAATGTCAACAAATCTAACTCACAATGTCAACAAATCTAACTTACAATGCCAACAAATCTAACTCACAATGTCAACAAATCTAACTTACAATGCCAACAAATCTAACTCACAATGCCAACAAATCTAACTAACAATGCCAACAAATCTAACTTACAATGCCAACAAATCTAACTTACAATGCCAACAAATCTAACTTACAATGTCAACAAATCTAACTTACAATGCTTACAATGCCAACAAATCTAACTCACAATGTCAACAAATCTAACTTACAATGCCAACAAATCTAACTCACAATGTCAACAAATCTAACTTACAATGCCAACAAATCTAACTTACAATGCCAACAAATCTAACTCACAATGTCAACAAATCTAACTTACAATGCCAACAAATCTAACTCACAATGTCAACAAATCTAACTTACAATGCCAACAAATCTAACTCACAATGTCAACAAATCTAACTCACAATGCCAACAAATCTAACTCACAATGCCAACAAATCTAACTTACAATGCCAACAAATCTAACTTACAATGCCAACAAATCTAACTTACAATGTCAACAAATCTAACTTACAATGCCAACAAATCTAACTCACAATGTCAACAAATCTAACTTACAATGCCAACAAATCTAACTTACAATGCCAACAAATCTAACTCACAATGTCAACAATTCTAACTTACAATGCCAACAAATCTAACTCACAATGCCAACAAATCTAACTTACAATGCCAACAAATCTAACTTACAATGCCAACAAATCTAACTTACAATGCCAACAAATCTAACTCACAATGCCAACAAATCTAACTTACAATGTCAACAAATCTAACTCACAATGCCAACAAATCTAACTTACAATGCCAACAAATCTAACTCACAATGTCAACAAATCTAACTCACAATGCCAACAAATCTAACACAATGCCAACAAATCTAACTCACAATGCCAACAAATCTAACACAATGCCAACAAATCTAACACAATGCCAACAAATCTAACACAATGTCAACAAATCTAACTACAATGCCAACAAATCTAACTCACAATGTCAACAAATCTAACTTACAATGCCAACAAATCCTAACTTACAATGCCAACAAATCTAACTCACAATGTCAACAATTCTAACTTACAATGCCAACAAATCTAACTCACAATGCCAACAAATCTAACTTACAATGCCAACAAATCTAACTTACAATGCCAACAAATCTAACTTACAATGCCAACAAATCTAACTCACAATGCCAACAAATCTAACTTACAATGCCAACAAATCTAACTCACAATGCCAACAAATCTAACTTACAATGCCAACAAATCTAACTTACAATGCCAACAAATCTAACTCACAATGCCAACAAATCTAACTTACAATGCCAACAAATCTAACTCACAATGCCAACAAATCTAACTCACAATGCCAACAAATCTAACTTACAATGCCAACAAATCTAACTCACAATGCCAACAAATCTAACTTACAATGCCAACAAATCTAACTCACAATGCCAACAAATCTAACTCACAATGCCAACAAATCTAACTCACAATGCCAACAAATCTAACTCACAATGCCAACAAATCTAACTTACAATGCCAACAAATCTAACTTACAATGCCAACAAATCTAACTTACAATGCCAACAAATCTAACTTACAATGCCAACAAATCTAACTTACAATGCCAACAAATCTAACTTACAATGCCAACAAATCTAACTTACAATGCCAACAAATCTAACTTACAATGTCAACAAATCTAACTCACAATGCCAACAAATCTAACTCACAATGCCAACAAATCTAACTCACAATGTCAACAAATCTAACTCACAATGCCAACAAATCTAACTTACAATGCCAACAAATCTAACTCACAATGCCAACAAATCTAACTTACAATGCCAACAAATCTAACTTACAATGCCAACAAATCTAACTCACAATGCCAACAATTCTAACTTACAATGCCAACAAATCTAACTCACAATGCCAACAAATCTAACTTACAATGCCAACAAATCTAACTTACAATGCCAACAAATCTAACTTACAATGCCAACAAATCTAACTTACAATGTCAACAAATCTAACTTACAATGCCAACAAATCTAACTCACAATGCCAACAAATCTAACTCACAATGCCAACAAATCTAACTTACAATGCCAACAAATCTAACTCACAATGTCAACAATTCTAACTTACAATGCCAACAAATCTAACTCACAATGCCAACAAATCTAACTCACAATGCCAACAAATCTAACTTACAATGCCAACAAATCTAACTCACAATGCCAACAAATCTAACTCACAATGCCAACAAATCTAACTCACAATGCCAACAAATCTAACTTACAATGCCAACAAATCTAACTCACAATGCCAACAAATCTAACTCACAATGCCAACAAATCTAACTTACAATGCCAACAAATCTAACTTACAATGGCAACAAATCTAACTTACAATGCCAACAAATCTAACTTACAATGTCAACAAATCTAACTTACAATGCCAACAAATCTAACTTACAATGTCAACAAATCTAACTTACAATGCCAACAAATCTAACTTACAATGTCAACAAATCTAACTCACAATGCCAACAAATCTAACTCACAATGCCAACAAATCTAACTCACAATGTCAACAAATCTAACTCACAATGCCAACAAATCTAACTTACAATGCCAACAAATCTAACTTACAATGCCAACAAATCTAACTTACAATGCCAACAAATCTAACTTACAATGCCAACAAATCTAACTTACAATGCTTACAATGCCAACAAATCTAACTTACAATGCCAACAAATCTTACTTACAATGCCAACCAATTTGACTTACAATGTCAACCAATCTTACTGTATGGTTATTGATAACAAACCTCAGGACAAGAAAATATTCACCCTGTTGTTATCAATAACCATACACTACCTCACACTGAGAAATGTAAATACCTTGGCCATATTATAAACAATAACCTTACTGATGATGATGATATTGCCTGGCAGAAAGTATATATCTATGCGCAGGCAAATGTTTTAGCCAGAAAATTTCACTTATGCAGCAGCACCTCTAAAAACTTTATTTAATTCATACTGTGAATGCATTCACTCATCAATATTTAGCCACTCATCAATATTTAGTTAGAAAAATCTGAGAGAATCTACTTTTGTGAATTATTTCACACTTTTATTTATTATCGCACTGCATTGATCAATTGTATACTTTTAATATATGATGTGTGTACATTTATATATATTTTTTATTCTAACTTGTTTTACTGTACTTTTACTGCACGACATGTGTGTGTGTGTGTGTGTGTGTGTGTGTGTGTGTGTGTGTGTGTGTGTGTGTGTGTGTGTGTGTGTGTGTGTGTGTGTGTGTGTGTGTGTGTGTGTGTGTGTGTGTGTGTGTGTGTGTGTGTGTGTGTGTGTGTGTGTGTGTGTGTGTGTGTGTGTGTGTGTGTGTGTGTGTGTGTGTGTGTGTGTGTGTGTGTGTGTGTGTGTGTGTGTGTGTGTGTGTGTGTGTGTGTGTGTGTGTGTGTGTGTGTGTGTGTGTGTGTGTGTGTGTGTGTGTGTGTGTGTGTGTGTGTGTGTGTGTGTGTGTGTGTGTGTGTGTGTGTGTGTGTGTGTGTGTGTGTGTGTGTGTGTGTGTGTGTGTGTGTGTGTGTGTGTGTGTGTGTGTGTGTGTGTGTGTGTGTGTGTGTGTGTGTGTGTGTGTGTGTGTGTGTGTGTGTGTGTGTGTGTGTGTGTGTGTGTGTGTGTGTGTGTGTGTGTGTGTGTGTGTGTGTGTGTGTGTGTGTGTGTGTGTGTGTGTGTGTGTGTGTGTGTGTGTGTGTGTGTGTGTGTGTGTGTGTGTGTGTGTGTGTGTGTGTGTGTGTGTGTGTGTGTGTGTGTGTGTGTGTGTGTGTGTGTGTGTGTGTGTGTGTGTGTGTGTGTGTGTGTGTGTGTGTGTGTGTGTGTGTGTGTGTGTGTGTGTGTGTGTGTGTGTGTGTGTGTGTGTGTGTGTGTGTGTGTGTGTGTGTGTGTGTGTGTGTGTGTGTGTGTGTGTGTGTGTGTGTGTGTGTGTGTGTGTGTGTGTGTGTGTGTGTGTGTGTGTGTGTGTGTGTGTGTGTGTGTGTGTGTGTGTGTGTGTGTGTGTGTGTGTGTGTGTGTGTGTGTGTGTGTGTGTGTGTGTGTGTGTGTGTGTGTGTGTGTGTGTGTGTGTGTGTGTGTGTGTGTGTGTGTGTGTGTGTGTGTGTGTGTGTGTGTGTGTGTGTGTGTGTGTGTGTGTGTGTGTGTGTGTGTGTGTGTGTGTGTGTGTGTGTGTGTGTGTGTGTGTGTGTGTGTGTGTGTGTGTGTGTGTGTGTGTGTGTGTGTGTGTGTGTGTGTGTGTGTGTGTGTGTGTGTGTGTGTGTGTGTGTGTGTGTGTGTGTGTGTGTGTGTGTGTGTGTGTGTGTGTGTGTGTGTGTGTGTGTGTGTGTGTGTGTGTGTGTGTGTGTGTGTGTGTGTGTGTGTGTGTGTGTGTGTGTGTGTGTGTGTGTGTGTGTGTGTGTGTGTGTGTGTGTGTGTGTGTGTGTGTGTGTGTGTGTGTGTGTGTGTGTGTGTGTGTGTGTGTGTGTGTGTGTGTGTGTGTGTGTGTGTGTGTGTGTGTGTGTGTGTGTGTGTGTGTGTGTGTGTGTGTGTGTGTGTGTGTGTGTGTGTGTGTGTGTGTGTGTGTGTGTGTGTGTGTGTGTGTGTGTGTGTGTGTGTGTGTGTGTGTGTGTGTGTGTGTGTGTGTGTGTGTGTGTGTGTGTGTGTGTGTGTGTGTGTGTGTGTGTGTGTGTGTGTGTGTGTGTGTGTGTGTGTGTGTGTGTGTGTGTGTGTGTGTGTGTGTGTGTGTGTGTGTGTGTGTGTGTGTGTGTGTGTGTGTGTGTGTGTGTGTGTGTGTGTGTGTGTGTGTGTGTGTGTGCATATAGATATATATATATATATATATATATATATATATATATATATATATTTATTATTATTCTTACTACATGTACTTTTAATGCTCAACATGTGTGTATATTTATATATATATTTTTTACTTGTATTGTATGTATATATATATATGGGCTTTTGCCTGAAATAAAACATTATTATTATTATAAACTGGCTAAGTGAATCATACTGTAGCGTCATTCAGCCTGTTGGTTCTCCACAATGGTGGCAGAAATGGATTCATAATTTAATGACACAATTTATCAAGATTGTTTCCCCTCACTGGCAGATTACTGGAAAAAAAGGATTATTGAAGAATGGATAAATGAGACATGTAATAAGGAAAGAGAAATATAACAGACAACAACAGGTGGGAACAATTAATTAATTAATTAAGTGTATAGATGAAGCAGGTAATTACATGTAATGATTAACATCAATCGACAGGTAAGATAACCCTGGACAGGAGACACAGCATGCAATGCTTGTTTGTACTTGAACTGATCCATTATCCACTATGACATGCCAGCTTGTTTGTACTTGAACCAATCCATCATCCACTATGACATTCTAGCTTGTTTGTACTTGAACAGATCCATTATCCACTATGACATGCTAGCTTGTTTGTACTTGAACCAATCCATCATCCACTATGACATGCTAGCTTGTTTGTACTTGAATCAATCCATCATCCACTATGACATTCTAGCTTGTTTGTACTTGAACAGATCCATTATCCACTATGACATGCTAGCTTGTTTGTACTTGAACCGATCCATTATCCACTATGACATTCTAGCTTGTTTGTACTTGAACAGATCCATTATCCACTATGACATGCTAGCTTGTTTGTACTTGAACCAATCCATCATCCACTATGACATTCTAGCTTGTTTGTACTTGAACTGATCCATCATCCACTATGACATTCTAGCTTGTTTGTACTTGAACCAATCCATCATCCACTATGACATTCTAGCTTGTTTGTACTTGAACAGATCCATTATCCACTATGACATGCTAGCTTGTTTGTACTTGAACCGATCCATTATCCACTATGACATTCTAGCTTGTTTGTACTTGAACAGATCCATTATCCACTATGACATGCTAGCTTGTTTGTACTTGAACCAATCTATCATCCACTATGACATTCTAGCTTGTTTGTACTTGAACTGATCCATTATCCACTATGACATGCTAGCTTTTTTGTACTTGAACTGATCCATTATCCACTATGACATGCTAGCTTGTTTGTACTTGAACCGATCCATTATCCACTATGACATTCTAGCTTGTTTGTACTTGAACAGATCCATTATCCACTATGACATGCTAGCTTGTTTGTACTTGAACCAATCTATCATCCACTATGACATTCTAGCTTGTTTGTACTTGAACTGATCCATTATCCACTATGACATGCTAGCTTGTTTGTACTTGAACTGATCCATTATCCACTATGACATGCTAGCTTGTTTGTACTTGAACCAATCCATCATCCACTATGACATTCTAGCTTGTTTGTACTTGAACCAATCCATTATCCACTATGACATGCTAGCTTGTTTGTACTTGAACCAATCTATCATCCACTATGACATTCTAGCTTGTTTGTACTTGAACTGATCCATTATCCACTATGACATGCTAGCTTGTTTGTACTTGAACCAATCCATCATCCACTATGACATTCTAGCTTGTTTGTACTTGAACAGATCCATTATCCACTATGACATGCTAGCTTGTTTGTACTTGAACCGATCCATTATCCACTATGACATGCTAGCTTGTTTGTACTTGAACCAATCTATCATCCACTATGACATTCTAGCTTGTTTGTACTTGAACTGATCCATTATCCACTATGACATGCCAGCTTGTTTGTACTTGAACTGATCCATTATCCACTATGACATTCTAGCTTGTTAATACTTGAACTGATCCATTATCCATTATGACATGCTAGTTTGTTTGTTCAAATATGTTACTTAGTTTTGGTGAAATCATTGAACAAACTATTGAATTACTATTGACTGGAACCATTAAAAAATTGGCAGAAAAAATGGTGAAAGTGGGCTGGCTCTATATACTATGGCATGAATGGTCTGGCTCTATATACTATGACATATGTGGTCTGGCTCTATATACTATGACAAAAGTGATCTGGCTCTATATACTATGACATGAGTGGTCTGGCTCTATATACTATGGCATGAGTGATCTGGCTCTATATACTATACAAGAGTGGTAGTATGCAGTCTTTATTTAACTGACTGCACATACTGCTTATTGTCCACACATGACAGATTCAAACATAAACGAACCTGATCTGCAAGTTGCTAAATCAATCGAGGAGGGAGTTTTAACACTGAAAAACAACAGTGATGGACATAAATAGAGCTGATTCCCTGTTAGAAGCCTTGGTCTACCAGAGGAAATAAAACTTTATTTTAACACCGTCAAATCCGGGGCTACTGCTCTGTTCACGGGTGTGTACAAACATTATTAATTCCCACGATAAAACTTGTATGTAGATTTTAAAGATAATAACAATAGGGGGCCTAGTGATGATAACAATAGGGGGCCTAGTGATGATAGCAATAGGGGGCCTAGTGATGATAACAATAGGGGACCTAGTGATGATAACAATAGGGGGCCTAGTGATGATAACAATAGGGGGCCTAGTGATGATAACAATAGGGGGCCTAGTGATGATAACAATAGGGGGCCTAGTGATGATAACAACAATAGGGGGCCTAGTGATGATAACAATAGGGGGCCTAGTGATGATAACAATAATAATAACACATGCGCTGTATTAGATGTTAAAAACTATACAGAATGTTCGCGTGTGTAAATTATTTCAAGAAAATGTTGATAGATAAAACACTCCAACAAATGTCGATAGATAAAACACTCCAACAACAATGATCTTACACTTGGTTTCTCTGGCCTACCCCAAGATGGTCCCAAAGTGTTAATGAAGCAATTTACAGTGTATCGAGATCGTTTCCCCTCAATGACATGCAGATTACCTGTACTGGAAAAAAGGATTATCAAAGAACGGATAAATGAGACATGTGATAAGGAAAGAGAAATAAAACAAACAACAGGTGGGAACAATTAAAGCCAGCAACAGAGTAGGTGGAATCACTGAATACACCTGTGCCATAATTAAGTGTATAGATGAAGCAGGTAATTACATGTAATGATTAATAAATGATTAACAAATACAGCTGATTCCCTGTTTGAAGCCTTGGTCTACCAGAGGAAACTGGTACATGCTTGGCATGCTGGCATATGTCATGCAATCTACACATGCATGCTACACAAGCTTTCAATATGCTGCACATGCTACACAAGCTTTCAATATGCTGCACATGCTACACAAGCTTTCAATATGCTGCACATGCTACACAAGCTTTCAATATGCTGCACATGCTACACAAGCTTTCTATATGCTGCACATGCTACACAAGCTTTCAATATGCTGCACATGCTACACAAGCTTTCAATATGCTGCACATGCTACACAAGCTTTCAATATGCTGCACATGCTACACAAGCTTTCTATATGCTGCACATGCTACACAAGCTTTCAATATGCTGCACATGCTACACAAGCTTTCTATACGCTGCACATGCTACACAAGCTTTCTATATGCTGCACCACTACAGGGAATATCTTCCTGCAATATCGGGTGAATTCTGTTTAAAAATGTTCCTTACGGACTTCGTGGATGATGGCGAGGCTAGGTTGGACTCCGGAGCAAGCCCTGACCTATACTCATGGAGTGGGATTGTGATGCGACGGGGCGTCATGTGCTGGAATGTTAGTCACACATACAGACAATACCCTGGTTAGTTTCCTCTACCAATACAATACAGTAACACAACTTCTTTTGCATCAAAATCCTCAGGAAAGCCAAGCTCAGCAGGGTGTCAACATTTTTCATAGTAGCACAAAAACATGTTAGTTAAACAAGTACACATGAGTAGTTTTAGTCTTGTTACATCATTCACACACATGTTTGCATCATCATTTAATAAAGACAATAACATTGAATTGCATCAAGATTGCTTCAATAATAATAAAACTTTATTTTAAGACCATCAAATCCGGGGCTACTGCTTCGTTCACTGGTGTGTACAATTCACACAAGTAACTTGTATGTAGATTTTAGAGATAATAACAATAGGGGGCCTAGTGATAATAACAATAGGGGGCCTAGTGATGATAACAATAGGGGGCCTAGTGATGATAACAATAGGGGGCCTAGTGATGATAACAATAGGGGGCCTAGTGATGATAACAATAATAATAACACATGCGCTGTATTAGATGTTAAAAACTATACAGAATGTTCGCGTGTGTAAATTATTTTAAGAAAATGTTGATAGATAAAACACTCCAACAAATGTCGATAGATAAAACACTCCAAAAACAATGATTTTACACTTGGCCTGTCCCAAGCTAGTCCTAGTGTAGGAAAACTCACCACAAACTGCTGAATCAGCGGAACCTCAGGCACGAGATGGGGCACAGAGACGACGCAGAAGTCTCGGTCCGGGAACAGATCAAAGGCTTTCGGTAGGAAGTCAACGGATCTGTCGGACAGTAATAACAATGAGAGGTGACAGCCATCGATGTAGACTGGGACATCACAGAGAGCCTCATATAGACAGACTGTCAGCTCTCACACTAGTCATTTCATTAGTACCTCTCATCAAAGAAAAATTAAGTGTTTAATTTCTCCTGCGCACAGCTGTTCGTTCTTATAATCCCATCACTGTCTACTGTCAGACACCTATACGGTGAGTGAACTTTCTACTGTCAGACACCTATACGGTGAGTGAACTGCCTACTGTCAGACACCTATACGGTGAGTGAACTGTCTACTGTCAGACACCTATACGGTGAGTGAACTGTCTACTGTCAGACACCTATACAGTGAGTGAACTGTCTACTGTCAGACACCTATACAGTGAGTGAACTGTCTACTGTCAGACACCTATACAGTGAGTGAACTGTCTACTGTCAGACACCTATACAGTGAGTGAACTGTCTACTGTCAGACACCTATACAGTGAGTGAACTGTCTACTGTCAGACACCTACACAGTGAGTGAACAGTCTACTGTCAGACACCTACACAGTGAGTGAACTGTCTACTGTCAGACACCTACACAGTGAGTGAACTGTCTACTGTCAGACACCTAGTGGTAACTGTCACAGTGAGTGAACTGTCTACTGTCAGACACCTATACGGTGAGTGAACTGTCTACTGTCAGACACCTATACAGTGAGTGAACTGTCTACTGTCAGACACCTATACAGTGAGTGAACTGTCTACTGTCAGACACCTATACAGTGAGTGAACTGTCTACTGTCAGACACCTATACAGTGAGTGAACTGTCTACTGTCAGACACCTATACAGTGAGTGAACTGTCTACTGTCAGACACCTATACGGTGAGTGAACTGTCTACTGTCAGACACCTATACGGTGAGTGAACTGTCTACTGTCAGACACCTATACGGTGAGTGAACTGTCTACTGTCAGACACCTATACGGTGAGTGAACTGTCTACTGTCAGACACCTATACAGTGAGTGAACTGTCTACTGTCAGACACCTATACAGTGAGTGAACTGTCTACTGTCAGACACCTACACAGTGAGTGAACAGTCTACTGTCAGACACCTACACAGTGAGTGAACTGTCTACTGTCAGACACCTATACAGTGAGTGAACTGTCTACTGTCAGACACCTACACGGTGAGTGAACTGTCTACTGTCAGACACCTATACGGTGAGTGAACTGTCTACTGTCAGACACCTACACGGTGAGTGAACTGTCTACTGTCAGACACCTATACGGTGAGTGAACTGTCTACTGCCAGACACCTACACGGTGAGTGAACTGTCTACTGTCAGACACCTATACGGTGAGTGAACTGTCTACTGTCAGACACCTATACGGTGAGTGAACTGTCTACTGTCAGACACCTATACGGTGAGTGAACTGTCTACTGTCAGACACCTATACGGTGAGTGAACTGTCTACTGTCAGACACCTATACGGTGAGTGAACTGTCTACTGTCAGACACCTATACGGTGAGTGAACTGTCTACTGTCAGACACCTATACGGTGAGTGAACTGTCTACTGTCAGACACCTATACAGTGAGTGAACTGTCGACTGTCAGACACCTATATAGTGAGTGAACTGTCTACTGTCAGACACCTATACAGTGAGTGAACTGTCTACTGTCAGACACCTATACAGTGAGTGAACTGTCTACTGTCAGACACCTACACAGTGAGTGAACTGTCTACTGTCAGACACCTATACAGTGAGTGAACTGTCTACTGTCAGACACCTATACAGTGAGTGAACTGTTCGTTCTTATAATCCCATCACTGTCTACTGTCAGACACCTATATGGTGAGTGAACTGTCTACTGTCAGACACCTATATGGTGAGTGAACTGTCTACTGTCAGACACCTATATGGTGAGTGAACTGTCTACTGTCAGACACCTATACAATGAGTGAACTGTCTACTGTCAGACACCTATACAGTGAGTGAACTGTCTACTGTCAGACACCTATACATTGAGTGAACTGTCTACTGCCAGACACCTATACAGTGAGTGAACTGTCTACTGTCAGACACCTATACGGTGAGTGAACTGTCTACTGTCAGACACCTATACGGTGAGTGAACTGTCTACTGTCAGACACCTATACGGTGAGTGAACTGTCTACTGTCAGACACCTATACGGTGAGTGAACTGTCTACTGTCAGACACCTATACGGTGAGTGAACTGTCTACTGTCAGACACCTATACGGTGAGTGAACTGTCTACTGTCAGACACCTATACAGTGAGTGAACTGTCTACTGTCAGACACCTATACAGTGAGTGAACTGTCTACTGTCAGACACCTATACAGTGAGTGAACTGTCTACTGTCAGACACCTACACAGTGAGTGAACTGTCTACTGTCAGACACCTATACAGTGAGTGAACTGTCTACTGTCAGACACCTATACAGTGAGTGAACTGTTCGTTCTTATAATCCCATCACTGTCTACTGTCAGACACCTATATGGTGAGTGAACTGTCTACTGTCAGACACCTATACGGTGAGTGAACTGTCTACTGTCAGACACCTATACAGTGAGTGAACTGTCTACTGTCAGACACCTATACAGTGAGTGAACTGTCTACTGCCAGACACCTATACAGTGAGTGAACTGTCTACTGTCAGACACCTATACAGTGAGTGAACTGTCTACTGTCAGACACCTATACGGTGAGTGAACTTTCTACTGTCAGACACCTATACGGTGAGTGAACTGCCTACTGTCATACACCTATACGGTGAGTGAACTGTCTACTGTCAGACACCTATACGGTGAGTGAACTGTCTACTGTTAGACACCTATATGGTGAGTGAACTGTCTACTGTCAGACACCTATACAGTGAGTGAACTGTCTACTGTCAGACACCTATACAGTGAGTGAACTGTCTACTGTCAGACACCTATACGGTGAGTGAACTGTCTACTGTCAGACACCTATATGGTGAGTGAACTGTCTACTGTCAGACACCTATACGGTGAGTGAACTGCCTACTGTCATACACCTATACGGTGAGTGAACTGTCTACTGTCAGACACCTATACGGTGAGTGAACTGTCTACTGTCAGACACCTATACAGTGAGTGAACTGTCTACTGTCAGACACCTATACAGTGAGTGAACTGTCTACTGTCAGACACCTATACGGTGAGTGAACTGAGGCAAAGCAGAGTGAACAAAATTGTCAATGTTTCGAAATGGCAGCAGGTGGACTTGAACCAGGTCCTATCAATTGACTGGTGCCCTACCACCATCTACCACAACCACAATCACCACAACCACAGTCACCACTCAGCACCACAATGTCAGCATCCACTGGTACCAACTTACCTCATCTCGTACTTCTCGTCGATGACAAACAGCTGGATGGCGAAGCAGTTGGCCGCTCCATGATAGGTCGGCACAAAGCGCTCAGCCACAGGGGGCAGCACAGGCATCTCCACGTGCACCTGTAACACAAACCATGGCCATGTCACATCCAACATCTGTGTCATGTCAGTTCATGTACAAAGAGTCAAAGACACTGTGTCAAACTTTTTTAGGTGACACCCATTGATGTAGTTCCTATAATTACTTATGTAGTGTTTAAACAATTTACATTTTCTGCTAAAAAGACTTCATTTATTTAAAAGGAATGTACAATTTTCATTGGCCAACTGAATGGGACATTGCGACAGACTTTATTAACATTTGTACCATCTCAGTTGGTTAAGAATAATATCCATACCAAACATGTGTATTACTATCATTATATCATTACATCTCTTAAATTTTTTTAAATATTAACAATTTGGCAATGTAATCAAACATGTGGGTTTTACAATATATAATACAGATCGCTTTATGCCATTAATTAGTAGACCAATCAATCTTCATATGGCTTTTCACCAGATGATTAATTACAATTAATACAATTTCTGACGATAAATATACTATACAGCAATAAAGATTAAAACATGAAGTATGACATTGCTAAATTATATATACTTTGAGAGGAAAAATTTTGAGAATCGGGATATTTTAATTAAACAAAACCCCCAACAAGCCCCATATCAGTTAACCAATGAAAATTGTTGAATGTCCCCTTTAAACAAATTGTTGATTGTCCCCTTTAAACAAATTGTTGAATGCCCCCTTTAAACAAATTGTTGAATGTCCCCTTTAAACAAATTGTTGAATGTCCTCTTTAAACAAATTGTTGAATGTCCCCTTTAAACAAATTGTTGAATGTCCCCTTTAAACAAATTCTGTATTTTTTCTGCAATAGATCCCACAACACACACAGCGGCTTGAGTTATTTAATGTACTTCTCCAGCCCTGTTTATATTTGTTGTTCTTTGAATAAAGGAAAGGGCATGGCTATTCCTACTGGTATGACAATGGTCTCTGCGGCTTGAGCTTCAACGGCAGACTCCAGGTCAGCGTGCTCACTGAGGACGGACCCAGTGCCATCAGCTGCTTCATCAGTCAGCTTCTGTCTCATCTTTACGTCATCTCCCTTCAGACTCCCAGCTGAATACACAGAGGTCATTTGTATATCTAAGGTCTGTACTCTCACCTATCAGACACTTTTAGGCAATATATGACTCCTGCAAGGAAGCCTGGACAGCTTCGATCATCTAGTTCTGAACTCTTTTTGAAACAGTTGAGATAATAATGACTAGGAGACAATAATAATGACTAGGAGACAATAATAATGACTAGGAGACACTAATAATGACTAGGAGACAATAATAATAATGACTAGGAGACAATAGTAATGACTAGGAGACAATAATAATAATGACTAGAAGACAATAATAATAATGACTAGGAGACAATAATAATGACTAGGGGACAATAATAATGACTAGGAGACAATAATAATAATGACTAGGAGACAATAATAATGACTAGGAGACAATAATAATGATTAGGAAACAATAATAATAATGACTAGAAGACAATAATAATGACTAAGAGACAATAATAATGACTAGGAGACAATAATAATGACTAGGATACAATAATAATGATTAGGACTATGCATAGTAAACTATGTAGGTTGCTTCAACTACAGAGTTGAAACAAATATTGGAGCTAGGGCTTCCTCGGTTGCTGCAGTAACTGTTTGGAACTATTTTAGTATTAGGTCAGTAGGAAACATAATAAAAATGTTGCCATTAAAAGTTTTGTTAGGTTTAGCTAGGTTTAGTAAAAAAAATTAAATATAGTAAAAAAGTATTTTGTAAGAAAAAAAATTATTTGGTAAAATAAAAATTATTTTGTAATTTTTTTTCGTAAAATTGTTGTATAAAAAAGTTTTATTTAAAAAAAACAATCAAAATTTTGCTGTAAAAAATTTTTTAAGTTTAGCTAGGTTTAGTAAAGTAAGTAAAACATTTTTAAATGTAGTAAAAAAAAATATTTTGTAAGAAAAAAAAATATTTTATAAAACAAAAATTATTTTATAACAAATATTTTACTTTGAAAAAAATTACTTAAATTTAAATTAAATTTGGTTAAATTCACTTAAATGTACTAAACTTTATAAATCTAGTTAAACATTTTAAAAATAACATTTGCTCTTACCTCTTGAGCTTGTGCCAGATTGTGCCGTTTGACCAACTGACCCGACCACAGCCCCATCCACAGACTTCTTGGAGACGGCCGAGTTGTCAGACTTGACAGATGCTGGTCGACTGCCTGAGCCTGGGACAAGAGGAGAACATTGCGTGGTCCGGCTGAAGGAGGTACATATGTAATGGAGGTCACCATCACCATACTCTCAGGAAGCTAACACAATGCACCACAAGACAAAAAGGGGAATAGATGTTCACGACATGCACCACATATTTACAAGTGACCAATTCAGGCTCCATTTTAATTTTGAGTTCACGACTTGGAAATACGACTTCTTGTTGCTCTTCTCTTCATCCCTGAAGTCTTGGCTGAGGTTGAAGTCTTGGCTGAGGTTGAAGTCTTGGCTGAGGTTGAAGTCATGGCTGAGGTTGAAGTCTTGGCTGAGGTTGAAGTCTTGGGTGAGGCTGAAGTCTTGGGTGAGGCTGAAATCTTGGGTGAGGCTGAAATCTTGGGTGAGGCTGAAATCTTGGGTGAGGCTGAAGTCTGGGTTGAAGTCTTGGGTGAGGCTGAAGTCTGGGGTGAAGCTGAAGTTTGGGGTGAGGTGAAGTCTGGGGCGAAGCTGAAGTCTGGACTGAGGTGAAGTCTGGGGTGAAGCTGAAGTCTGGGGTGAGGTGAAGTCTGGGCTGAAGTCTTGGGTGAGGCTGAAGTCTGGGGTGAAGCTGAAGTCTGGGGTGAGGTGAAGTCTGGGGCGAAGCTGAAGTCTGGGGTGAGGTGAAGTCTGGGGTGAAGCTGAAG
Source organism: Lamellibrachia satsuma (assembly GCA_033239005.1). Classification (NCBI taxonomy): domain Eukaryota; kingdom Metazoa; phylum Annelida; class Polychaeta; order Sabellida; family Siboglinidae; genus Lamellibrachia; species Lamellibrachia satsuma. The sequence continues at coordinate 1,882,029 of BSQZ01000023.1, forward strand.
TCTGGGGTGAGGTGAAGTCTCGGATGAAGCTGAAGTCTGGGGTGAGGTGAAGTCTGGGGTGAGATGAAGTCTGGGGTGAGGTGAAGTCTGGGGTGAGATGAAGTCTGGGGTAAGATGAAGTCTGGGGTGAAGCTGGAGTCTGGGGTGAGGCTGGCGAAGGAGGAGAGCAACAACAAGTTCACGACCCCAGAAGTTGTATTTCCAAGAATTGTATTTTAAAGTAAATACAAAAACAACTGAACAGAAACTAGCATGTTTCCCCACCAAACGCTTGCTTGCTTGCTTTGGAATATCAAATAGAATGAGTTTATCAACCAGGAAGTCCATAAGCATACACAGAACCAATTAATATTGAAAAGAAGACCACCCACCTTGCACGGACACCTCCACCACGGGTCTCTTCAGAATGTCGTCTTCATGAGGTTTTCTAAGTCCATGGAAGGTTCCCAGTTCAAAGCAGTCATTCAACAGATCACTGTCCACTTCAGTGGTCAAACTCATAAAGCCAATTGCTGCACCATCCACCTGCAAGATAGTTGAAATAATATGTGCAGTCAGTTGAAATAATATGTGCAGTCAGTTGAAATAATATGTGCAGTCAGTTGAAATAATATGTGCAGTCAGTTTAATAAAGGAGTGCATAGTTTTGTTAGAATCATCGAAAGAATTTACTTTGATCATTAGATCGGATAACTTATGAAGGTGTGAATAGACTTACGTCATAGTGTGTAGAGTTGGACCACTTATGTCATAGTGTGTAGAGTTGGACCACTTATGTCATAGTGTGTAGAGTTAGAATGTAGAGTTGCATCACTTAGGTCACAGTATGTAGAATTGCACAACTTATGTCATGGCATGTAGAGTTGGACCACTTAGGTCATAGTATGTAGAGTTACCCCACTTATGTCATAGTATGTTGAGTTGCACCACTTATGTCATAGTATGTAGAGTTGCACCACTTATGTCATAGTGTGTAGAGTTGCACCACTTAGGTCACTGTATGTAGAATTGCACAACTTATGTCATGGCATGTAGAGTTGGACCACTTAGGTCATAGTATGTAGAGTTACCCCACTTATGTCATAGTATGTTGAGTTGCACCACTTTTGCCATAGTATGTAGAGTTGCACCACTTATGTCATAGTATGTTGAGTTACCCCACTTATGTCATAGTATGTAGAGTTGCACCACTTATGTCATAGTGTGTTGAGTTACCCCACTTATGTCACAGTATGTAGAGTTGCACCACTTATGTCATAGTGTGTTGAGTTACCCCACTTATGTCACAGTATGTAGAGTTGCACCACTTATGTCGTAGTGTGTAGAGTTGCACCACTTATGTCATAGTATGTTGAGTTGCACCACTTATGCCATAGTATGTAGAGTTGCACCACTTATGTCATAGTATGTTGAGTTACCCCACTTATGTCATAGTATGTAGAGTTGCACCACTTATGTCATAGTGTGTTGAGTTACCCCACTTATGTCATAGTATGTAGAGTTGCACCACTTATGTCATAGTGTGTTGAGTTACCCCACTTATGTCACAGTATGTAGAGTTGCACCACTTATGTCATAGTGTGTAGAGTTGCACCACTTATGTCATAGTATGTTGAGTTGCCATTTTTTTCATCCCAAAATGTTAACCAAATCCATAATAAATTAATAGTTTGTCCAATGACTTTACAACACAAACTAAATAACAAATTTGTACAAACATGCATGTTATAGTGAATACCAGATAGGTTCAATTTTTTGCAAAATGAGTGCGAAGTGAGACAAGCAGAAAAAGTGAATGAGAAAGGACCTATGTGTTGACAGGGGTTGAATTGACTGGGATGGAGTTGACCGGGGTCAAGTTGACTGGGGTCGAGTTGACTGGGGGACATTTACTAAAAGTGCTGTTGAACTGTTGTTGAATGAACGAGAGAAGAAACAAGCCTCACCTCTGCGACGATGCACTGCATGGTGTCATCCTGGGCCTCAATCAGTTCGGCCAGGAAGTACTCACCATACATGTTCTGTAACATCGTGCTCTGACGATTGAAGATTGGGGTCAAGTCATCGTGATCTCTCACCCTGGAAACCATGACACTTCACTGATTAGTAAGTGCTCAATTCACACCGTCAAAATCATAGTACAAAATTAAATGAAGCTAATATCTAACTGTAACTAGATTTGCCATCCAAAAAAACACCTGCTTTAAAGACGCAACAAGAACGGAACAGTACAAGAACCGTACAGAACAGAGGAAGTTGATCTCTTACCACACTGACAGCAGTTCTAGTATTGCTTGAATTCCTAACTGTTGTAGGGTGAGCAGCTGAGGCACACAAAACAAAACACCAGGTGGCAAGTGGACAAGAAAGTCGTTGGCTTATCAAGAGTCCAATGACTATTCATCTATATTAACCTTGCCTTCTGATATATTTGTCAATTTTGTTTTTAATCATATTCACACTGCTAGCAGTTACACAATCTGTAGATACTTTGTTCCATTCATTTATTGTCGTCTGTGAGAATGAGTACTTTATGATATCCAATCTACAAGTTCCTTCACTAACGTTACTTCATGTCCTCTAGTTCTTCTATCTTCCTTACTTATCATGATTGGCAGATTGTCTTGATGGTAGTTACCTTGCAGGGCGGACGTGTAGCACTGGGGCATGCTCATATCTACGACACACAAAGATGCTGCAGCTCTCCAGAGCCCTGGCCTCGGGTCGGTGTTCCAACTCATTGAAGACGGATGACAGGGCAGCTTCTGGTGACAGCATCAAGGAGAACGTCTCAATGTTTGATCAGTACATTGACTATTGGGAATAGTTTTATTCTTGCATTAGTATTGCAATACCTCTATTGCCATTGTGATAGTTTCATTGCTTTTGCAATAGCATTGCAATATTATATCATGGAATAGCAAACTTTATCACAATTTTTCAATTTGAAATAAATCTATAAAAAGGCCATATACTTCCTCAAATCCCAAAAACCTGTATTGGTTATAGGAAATACATACATTGTGGCTGGCCTGTGTCGACACAGTACACAGATGGTGTGACTTGATCTTAAATGTCATCACTTAATTTTAAACATCTAGTTGAATAAAATATATTAAGAACATACAGATTAGGTACCCAGTATACATTACATTGATGACAAACCTGGGTAGACTCCGGTTGGTACCACCAGGTAGCAGTAGTGCAGCTCTGGGATGGCGTTATAAACTGTACGAATGATCTCCGCCGCACAGCCGTGTGAGTACTCGGGCTTTGCGACAAAGTAGTGCAGAAACAGCGTGTTGATGGCCGTGCACTTGTCACAGTCATACGTATCATTGAGCCATGACTCCCAGTCAGCGGGGTCAACTCCCGGTAAGTTTGGATAGTCGAAGAATGCAGCATGACCAAGCACGCTTTCATCGCTGTTGCACAACGTCACAGCCAGCACAGCTTTCTCACTGGTACAAAACACAACGCTTTTATACAGTGCAGCTCTTCCCTCGTCTACAGCTCTAACAAACTATTTTGTAGCCAGGAATAAAGATAAATTTGGAGTGAAATACAAATGAGACAGATAATTAGTGTTTTCATTACACTAATTGAACAATTATGATCAAAAGAATGTCCACACGCAGACAAAATCGTGGATAGCTCAATGGACTTAACTGGTTTCCAGAATGGTGTCGCTGTTTGTAACATTCCCTGTAGGATACTCACATCAAGTTGACAACATTGATGCGTCCAAACAAAGCATCGGTGCCAGAGTTGATGAGTTTGATGATGCTTGCTGCATCGAGCGACTCTGTGCGTCGGGCTGTGATTACTTCAGACGCCTTCAGATTCAAGGATATTGACTCCATGCTGCAGCGTACAGTCACACCAAGATGTTGAAACAAAAATATCAGTTAATGATAAATTAATACTAACTTGTTTTTTAGCTCCTTGCAATAATCATTTTTACATAATTCTGCTCTTCTTCTTCTTGGTCACATGATGTGGATGGAAGAGAACCAACCGCTGAAGAGAGCCAACCGCTGAAGAGAGCCAACCACTGAAGAGAGCCAACCACTGAACAGAGCCAACCGCTGAAGAGAGCCAACCACTGAAGAGAGCCAACCACTGAAGAGAGCCAACCGCTGAAGAGAGCCAACCGCTGAAGAGAGCCAACCGCTGAAGAGAGCCAACCGCTGAAGAGAGCCAACCGCTGAAGAGAGCCAACCGCTGAAGAGAGCCAACCACTGAAAAGAGCCAACCGCTGAAGAGAGCCAACCGCTGAAGAGAGCCAACCGCTGAAGAGAGCCAACCGCTGAAGAGAGCCAACCGCTGAAGAGAGCCAACCACTGAAGAGAGCCAACCGCTGAAGAGAGCCAACCGCTGAAGAGAGCAGAGGCAGTGAAACAGTCAGATCACAGGAAAAGATGGGAACACTGCATTATAACTTATAAAAGGATGTGAGAACAGCAGATGAGGGAATAGTCTGCTTATAGGGAGCAATAGAAAAGGACAACAGCTGGTGCGGTGCCACAATGTAAGAACTATAGATGGCCTATATATATATATATATATATATATATATATATATATATATATATATATATATATATATATATATATATATATATATATATATATATGTATATATGTATATATCGAAGGTCTACATATATTGTTATGGGACCCCGAGCAGCATGAGGTTCATCGTTATTCTCTCAATATATCCTCTGTAAGTTATTTATGTTTTTATTTTTGTCACCCTCATGCACCCCAATGTCGCAACTCGCAATTTCATGGGATTCGACCATATACAAATAATAAATTTCATTTTTATTATTATTACTAGTGACTATAGGCCTAGGCCAGGGCAAAGCCTATCCCTGGCCCCTTTGGCCTACGACTAGACACTGCACCACTACTACGCTCTCTAAGACTAAGGTAATTCACTACTAATTGCTACTAGTACTAGTACTTGTAAGTAGTAGACTAAGTACTCAAGTCTCAAGTGGCTTACTCCAAACAGCCCAAACTTGGGCTAACGCAGGAGTTTGTGGTGGACTGTGCGCATACGCTGTGGGTGGTACATTCAACTAAAAGACAAGTAACTTTAGTGTTGCTGAAATGGTTTTATTTGATAGTTTTATGCATAGGTTGTTAAACAAACATTTTTAATAGGTTGGTTATGTGTATGGATACTGTCGCTGTCTTGCCACACGCACACATAGACAGTCTCCATACCCACTCCATGGATAAGTTTACGCTGAGCACTGTGTTTTAAAGGCAGTTTAAGTGAGGAGGTGTGGTGAAAGGGAGTTCCATACTAGCTTCTTGAAATGATTTTGAGTTTTTTATGTTGGTAATTTTTGGTTGAATCATATTCCATATGCGAATGGCTCAGGAATAAAATGAAAAGACCATTGCATTTATACGACACCTGGGGGCTATGCATTGTCCATGGGTTTGAGAGCGGATTAGTAGGCCTGGAGGGGGGGTGATCTCAATAATGTTATTTAGAATTTTGTAGAAGGTTGTGGCTTGTTTAATGATGCGTCTTCGTTCAAGGGTTGGCCATCCAAGGGCAGTAATTAGATCTGCTGGATTTGTGTTCCATCTGTAATCATTTTTAACAAATCTGGCAGCAGACTCTTTCAAGGCTTTTAACTTGTGAAAAGGTGTGGGGATTCCATATGGGTGAAGAGTACTCGAGTTTTGGCCAGATTAGCATGTTGTAGGCTGTTTGTTTAACTTCGGGTTTACATGGGCCAAGAGTTCGTTTAATCATGCCCAAAAATTTCGAAGATTTTGAAGTTATGTCAGTGACGTGATTTGTCCAGGTTAATTTGGAATCCAATTTTACTCCAAGATATGAGTGGCTGGCCAGAAAGCGAGTACTTATGTGGGCTTGGTTTAGTTTTGTTTGTTACTGGAAGGTGGACACATTTAGATACATTAAATTCCATTTGCCATTTGTCTGACCACGTTTGGAGATGGTTGAGGTCAGTTTGGAGAATGTCGTGGTAGATTTTGGAAGAAATTTTACGATATATAATACTATCATCTGCAAAAAGGCATATAGAAGATTTGATGTTCCCATTTATGTCATTTATGTAGAGTAAGAAGAGGACAGGTCCTAGACAGAACCCTGTGGGACACCAGATGTGACATCTGTGATGTCCAACAGGGCACCGTTAACTGAGACTCTGTTTGCGGTTAGATAGGAAAGATTTGATCCAATTTTGAGTGTTTCAAGTGATTCCGTAGGAGGTCAATTTTGATAGAAGACGTAGGTGAGGCACTTTGTCGAAGGCTTTGGCAAAGTCAAGCAGGATTGCGTCAATTTTGGTCTTGTTGTCCATAGCAGTCATCCAGTCGTGGACTGTCTCAATGAGTTGAGATTCACAAGACAGACCCGACTGGAATCCGTGTTGGAAGTGGAGAATGATGTTATGCCTGTGTAGGTGTTTCCACATATTTCTTAGGATGATATGTTCCATTACTTTACAGAGGATGCAGGTTAGTGATATGGGTCTGTAGTTAGCAGGGTAAGATTTGTGGCTCTTTTTGTGTATAGGAGTTACTAATGCTTGTTGCCAGTCGTTATGAAGTTTACCTGTGTTGTATGATTGTTGGAAAATTTTGGTGATGATGGGAGCTATCTGCTTTGCAGTTTCTTTAAGGACTCTGGCTTGGAGTTCTGGTTTAGATTTTCCAGCTGCTTTATTACGCCATCTATGCCAATTTCGAGAAGGTGGATGTTGGGGTAAGTAGAGGGGGCTATTAGGGGGATGGGGTGCTTTTCTTGGGTAAATACAGAGCTAAATTGGTTGTTTAGGGCATTTGCTTTATCACGATCATTTATTATTGGCTGGTCGTTTACTTGAATTGTGGGAATGCCAATGTTTTCTCATTTATTTGCCTTAATAAATGACCAGAATCGTTTTGGATTAGTCTTCAGGCTGTCTCCAATGTGGTTGTTAACATAGTCTTTGTAAGATTTTGCTAATGCTTTAGTAGCTTGCTTTCGGAGTTCCTTAAATTTTTCCCAGTCACTGTTTAGTCCAGTTTGCTTTGCCTTTTTGTGGCTTTTGTTTCGTCTTCTCTGCATTCTAATTAGTTCACGTGTTATCCAGGGGAGGTGGGTTCTAGCTTTTGTGTATCATCTAGGTATGTTATTGTTAATCAAGGTAGTCAGACGTTCGCGGAAAAAGGTCCAGTTTATGTCTATGTCCTATGAGTTAGGGTCGATGTCGAAGTACTCAAGATTTAGTTTGTCTATGTCGTCTTTGAGTTTGTCCCAGTCTGCTGATTAGTAACTATAAACTTTGTGGGGGGGTTTCTTGTTGCGACCTGGGTTTAAGTTGACATTGAAGTTCACGGATTCGTGATCGCTCATACCAGGAGTGGTATGGGTGTTGATGATAATGGAGGGATTTGAGGTGAGTATGAGGTCAAGCATGTTGCCAGAAGCGATACGTGTGGGGTCGTTTACCATGTTTTGCAGCCCAAAGTCGTTAGTTATTTCTATTAGTTTGTTATTTAACAAGATTTAACAAGATTGCCATCTCGAACAACAAGTTCCAGATGGCAAGTGGACAAGGAAGCCATTGGCTTATCAAGAGTCAAACAATTTTCTCATCTATGTGTAGCCCGCCCTTATCAGATATCTGTCAATTCTATTTTTAAACATATTCACACTACTAGCATTAACACAATCATTTGGCAGTTTGTTCCATTCATTTATCACCCTCTGTGAGAAAGAGTACTTTATCATGTCCAACCTACACTGTTCCTTAACTAATGCTGCTTTGTGTCCTCTGGTTCTACTGCCTTCTTTAAGTTTGAAGAACATATTCCTATCAACATCCTCATAACCGTTCACTATTTTAAACACTTCTGTTTGGTCTCCTCTTAGTCTCCTGGTCTCTAGTGTTGTCAAACCACATTGTAATAAGCGACTTTCATAACTAAGGTCTCTTAATTCTGGAATCATCTTAGTTGCTCTTCGTTGTATTGTTTCTAGCTTATCTATGTCTTTTTTACGATATGGCCTCCATGCTTGAATACAATATTCCAAATGTGGTCTAACTATTGCTTTGTACAGGGGTACAATTAGATGTTTCTCCTTATACGTGATAGTTCTCCTAATTAGCCCTAGAATTTGATTTCCTTTCGAAGCAGCAATCCCATATTGCTCTGAAACTTTCATGTCAGCATTAAATGTTACTCCTAAATCCTTTTCTTGTGTGGTTCTACCTTGTACAGCATCCCCCATTTTACATTCCTCGTCCATATTTCCATGTCCTATGTGTATACATTTACACTTCCCAAAATTGAATAACATTTGCCATTTTTCTGACCATTTAACTAATTTTTTTAGATCATCCTGTAAACTTTGTTTATCTGTATCATTAGTAACCTTTCTGAATACTTTTGTGTCATCTGCAAATTTGAGTACTTTGCTAGATATGTCATCCTCCAAATCATTTATATATATTAAAAACAGTATAGGGCCTAACACTGATCCCTGTGGTACCCCACTCAAAACAGATTTCCAGTTTGAAATCTTACCATCTACTATTACTCTCCGTCTTCTGTGTGTAAGCCACTTTTCTATCCAGTTGATTACATCATTGCCTATACCATGGGCTTTTAGTTTAAGTATCAATCTTTGATGTGGCACTTTATCGAAAGGTTTCTGAAAATCTAAGTAGACAACATCCACTGGTGACCTGTCATCTCCCCACTTTGTAATTTCTTCTAAAAAACCTAAGAGATTGGTTAGACATGACCTTGCTTTTAGGAATCCATGTTGAAATGTATTTATTAATTTATGTTTTATGAGGAATTCCACCATGTGGTCTCTAATTAATGTCTCGAGTAATTTACATACAACTGATGTTATGCTTGCTAGCAATGCTGTTATTAGTTGTCTGGTGATTTGCCCAGTTGATATCAGGGAGGTTAAAATCTCCAGCTATGACTACATTAAGGGGAGTTCTTTGTGGTCTATATAGTTTAGTTTGGGAGTCATGGAGAGCTTCAAGGGATTGGAAGTGGTCATTTGGGGGTCGATAATAAGATGCAAAGTATATGCATTTGTTTTGTGCAAAGTGAATTTTTTTCCAAATTATTTCACAATTTGAGTTTAAATTTTGGAGGGGTTCAGCTACAATGTTGTCACGGAAGGCTATAAGGACTCCACTGGCACTGCCATGGACATTCCTGTCCTTTCTGATGGCCTCATAGACATAGTTGGGTGGTAGGAAAGAGTATGTAGCATAGTTTATAATTTAGTTTCAACTAGAAATATGATGTCTGGGTTATTATATTGAATAGTTGCCCTTAGTTGGGTTGCTTTTTCTATGCTATTAACTTAACGCTGTTAGTGTTTATAAAAATAATACACTGTACTACTACTAGCACCTGCATCATATTAGCTATGCCACGTTAATGTCAGTTGCTGTGTACATGTGACGCCAAGAAAAACATTTCATTGAAATACGTACGTTTCAGTGTTCGTTAACTGCAAATCTTATCATGCGTCGTCAAAAATTTCGAAATAATTTTTATTCGCAGAATGTCTCAGTTCGGCAACATCGCCATGTTTGTTACCTATGGTAACCGATTAGTGCGCCCCTTTCGAGAGCGGTCGAGTTTGTAATTCAGGTCTTATCGCCAGATGGCGAAATCTAATAGGCGAAAATAAGTGTTTTCCGCGTGTGGAACGTTTGTGAGACACAATTACATTACATACGTTTATTTTTAAAGGAAGAAAAGTCGTTCAACCATGGACGATACTGGAGAAGAACCCGAAAGAAAGGCCAAAATGCCGAAAGTTGCAAAGGTAAAAAAGGAACAAGTAACGTTTTTAATCAACGCTGAGCGATAATAGAATGGAAACCTATTTTAAATAATGAAATGTCGAAAATAATATTATAGTTAAACGCAGGAATGCTGTCATATGTGTCATTGACCTAATATGTTTAAGATTAGCTTTTACTAGATGGAGTTATTTTGGGAGAGAAGATATATAGGAATTACAAACAAAGATCCACAAAAGAAAGATTGTATAAAAGTCACATATTATTGACAAAACTGGATATAAAAGCCTTGAAGAGAGGGTTGACTCGTACACGCGTGCACACACACAGAGTCTATAAGCCTTGAAGAGAGGGTTGACTCGTACACGTGTGCACAGTGCACACATACCAAGTCTATAAGCCTTGAAGACAGGGTTGACTTGTACACGCGTGCACACACACCGAGTCTATAAGCCTTGAAGAGAGGGTTGACACGTGCACGCGTGCACAGTGCACACATACCAAGTCTATAAGCCTTGAAGACAGGGTTGCCTCGTACACGCGTGCACAGTGCACACATACCAAGCCTATAAGCCTTGAATTGAGGATTGACTCGTACACGCGTGCACACACACCGAGTCTATAAGCCTTGAATTGAGGGTTGACTCGTACACGTGTGCACACACACAGTCTATAAGCCTTGAAGAGAGGGTTGACTCGTACCCAGAAGAAGAAGTAGATATATCAGTTGACAAAAAACCTGCATCAACCACAAGTCCTGAAGTCCAACATGCTAAGAAAGCTTTCTGCATTTTAAAGCATCGATAAACCTGCTGTGTTTGTTGAGTCCCTGTACCAGTGTTTCTCCTGTCAGGTGAAGAACAAGATGCCTGCACCAGTGCAGATCACTGCTGAGCAGTTGTTGAGAGAGGCCAAGGAGCGAGAACTGGAGCTTGTCCAACCGGTAAGTGTCTTCTTGAAATACAAGGTGACTTGTAAAACCACACGTCTTAGTACATGTATACCTGAATTCATACACCACACTGCATACATACACATATGCCTGCATTCATACACCACGTTGCCTACATACACGTATACCTGCATTCACACACCACACTGCATACATACATGTATACCTGCACTCATACACCACACTGCATACATATGCCTGCATTCATACACCACGTTGCCTACATACACGTATACCTGCATTCACACACCACACTGCATACATACATGTATACCTGCATGCATACATACGTTAACGTATTCCTGCATTCATACATCACATTGCATACATACGTATACCTGCATACATATGTATACCTGCATACATACGTATACCTTCATTCATACACCACACTGCATGCATACGTATACCTGCATACATATGTATACCTGCATACATACGTATACCTTCATTCATACACCACACTGCATGCATACATATGTTAACGTATTCCTGCATTCATACATCACATTGCATACATATGTATACCTGCATACATACGTATACCTGCATTCATACATCACACTGCATGCATACGTATTCCTGCATTCATACATCACACTGCATGCATACGTATACCTGCATACATACACCACACTGCATACATATGTATACCTGCATACATACGTATACCTGCATTCATACACCACACTTCATACAAACGTATACCTGCATACATACACCACACTGCATACATACGTATACCTGCATACATACACCACACTGCCATACATATACCTGCATTCATACACCACACTGCATACATATGTATACCTGTACACACAAACATACCTACCACATAAACCATAGTGGTTTTGCATGCAGGTGGTATAAAATACGTTATATTTTCTAGTAATACATTGGTTTACAAAGTAGGGTTATTGTTGTCACATTTGTTAATTAGGTCATTATAATAGTTTTTTTCAGATGCTAATTTGTTGCCAGGTATATTTTGTTTTTTCAAATAATTTGTAGAACAATATCAGGTACATTTATACATACGTTTCTAAATAATAAATATATCGAAATGCAGAATAAGATCTCTTGGGAAATAAATAGTTCTACTATTATTTCTGCATACTTTAAAATGTTACTAATGACAATTCATAAATACTCTTTGAATATTTTTTTTCAGTAAGTTGTGGTATTATTAATATATGCTAACTAGTTGATGTGAAAGAAGTTTTACAACTTATTGACCATTAAGAAATGAGTACGATGTGAATGAGTGGACTGTAAGGTTTCGTTTCCAGCCTCCGAAGCAGAAAGTGTCAGATGAAGCTGAGTTGAAGCACTATCGAATGAGAAAACGAAAAGTAAGAAAACACCTTCGTTGCCCGACCTGTGTAAAACACACCTTCATTACCCGACCTGTGTAAAACACACATTTGTTACCCGACCTGTGTAAAACACACCTTTGTTACCAGACCTGTGTAAAACACACCTTCATTACCCGACCTGTGTAAAACACACCTTTGTTACCCGACCTGTGTAAAACACACCTTTGTTACCAGACCTGTGTAAAACACACCTTCATTACCAGACCTGTGTAAAACACACCTTCGTTACCAGACCTGTGTAAAACACACCTTCGTTACCCGACCTGTGTAAAACACACCTTCATTACCCGACCTGTGTAAAACACACCTTTGTTACCCGACCTGTGTAAAACACACCTTTGTTACCCGACCTGTGTAAAACACACCTTTGTTACCCGACCTGTGTAAAACACACCTTCATTACCCGACCTGTGTAAAACACATCTTTGTTACCCGACCTGTGTAAAACACACCTTTGTTACCCGACCTGTGTAAAACACACCTTTGTTACCAGACCTGTGTAAAACACACCTTCGTTACCAGACCTGTGTAAAACATTCGTTTTCATGATTGGTTGACCACCAGACTTGTCGGCCAACACATTGTCTTGTAGTATCACAGTGCAAGAATCAATCATGCAAACACCCTCACGGGGCCAGTCTGTGACTGTGTCACTACAATTGTGCTGGAATTTGACGGACAGTACACAGTGATTTGATGGACAGTCCACAGTGATTTGACGGACAGTCCACAGTGATTTGACGGACAGTCCACAGTGATTTGACGGACAGTCCACAGTGATTTGACGGACAGTCCACAGTGATTTGACGGACAGTACACAGTGATTTGACGGACAGTCCACAGTGATTTGACGGACAGTCCACAGTGATTTGACGGACAGTACACAGTGATTTGACGGACAGTACACAGTGATTTGACGGACAGTCCACAGTGATTTGACGGACAGTCCACAGTGATTTGACGGACAGTCCACAGTGATTTGACGGACAGTCCACAGTGATTTGACGGACAGTCCACAGTGATTTGACGGACAGTCCACAGTGATTTGACGGACAGTCCACAGTGATTTGACGGACAGTCCACAGTGATTTGACGGACAGTCCACAGTGATTTGACGGACAGTCCACAGTGATTTGACGGACAGTACACAGTGATTTGACGGACAGTACACAGTGATTTGACGGACAGTCCACAGTGATTTGACGGACAGTCCACAGTGATTTGACGGACAGTCCACAGTGATTTGACGGACAGTCCACAGTGATTTGAAGCAGCGGTCAAACAACAGTTGACAGAAGGTGCCATCGTGACCTTTCATCAGAACTAAACTTTATGGTGGCACGAGTCAAGACCCATCTCCCAGTGTGCCGACCTGTCACTTGCTTAAATACAAACCTAATTTACCTGTCAGTGTTGCCTGACTAACTCGAACACAAACAAACACTCTTTACAAGCTTCTAATGAAGCATCATCACATGTTGCGATTTAGGCAACAGAAGCAACAGTGTCGAACTAGAACTTTGATTTGTCTTTGTAAAACAACCCTGTTTTCTACAATGACTGGAGTCTTCACAAGAATGGTATTAATTTCATCAAATGTATCAGTATTATTTAATGTTTCAAAGTTTTCTTTGTGTGAATCACAATTTTCCCACATTTGTTGCAGGCTTTTGAGGATGACATCCGAAAGAATCGAACAGTGATGTCGAACTGGTTGAAGTATGCCTCCTGGGAAGAGGGGCAGAAAGAGGTGCAGAGGTGCGACAGCTTCCTCTTCGCCTGGTTTTAGTGTAGTTCAATGTTTGTTTTCTTCGTGTTCCAACTGCTGAAAGAGACAATGTCCAGGAAGACAACTGCTGAAAGAGACAATGTCCAGGAAGACAACTGGACAGTGTACATGGTTGTTTGATTTAAATCATTGATTTAAATTATGATTTAAATCACTCCATTGATTTATTATTTTTTATTTCAGATTTTTTTTATTGCTGATTTATATGGTAAGGTACGTAAAGTCACCCCCCAGGCATTACACCTTAGGAAGCCATGAAGGCTTATATGGCCAGTGCTTAAACCTGGTTTCTGTAGTGCGAAGCAACTTAGAGTGCAGTTATACTGACTCTCCTGGACGGGACACTAGTCCATCGCAGGTACCTTCCAAACAGTGTTTGTACTCATTTGCAGCTGAGTAGACTGAGGCAAAGTAGGGTAAACGAAATTGCCTAAGCTTCGAAAACGAACCCTGACCAGTGTGGGTCTTGAACTCACAACCCTTGAATTTAAAGTCCAAGACCTTAACCATTAAGCCACGGCTGCCCCCATAGCTGATTTATATGAATTTAACACAAATAATTGTTTACAAGCATCAATATCAACAAAGTTTTGTATGTTTTTAATACAAAAGCTCATTGTGCGCACACTTGTGTAGTTGTACTGTTACCAGATAGCTTGATAGTCGAATGTTTTATGACATTGTATATGTTTGAGCTATTCCCTTTCTGAATGTAGTGAAGCCACACAAACGTCTTCCAGAGGAAGAATCTTTTCAAGTCAGAAGCCCTGAGTTAAAGTCCACTTAGAGCTTGTGCTAGTTGTTACCAATTCAGTATGTTGACTCAAGTGAGACAGTATGGGCTACAATTGTTTAATACCAGTTTGCAGTCTGGTTATAGATACTTGCAGTACACAGAGCCCTGAACAGGTGCTAATCCGCTCTCTCAGTAAACAATATTTATCACTGCTACAGACACACAGCATGCTTTCCTTTCCAAGACAGATTATGCAACTACAGGGGGATAGGCCTTGTGGTCATTGTCTAATGTCTTTATATAAGCAAAAATCATGTACCCTCTGTTAAGACAAGTACCCAAATCGATTTGAATAGGAATGTTTGAAAGAGTTTATAAATATCTGTATAAATGTCTATTTACCAGATTTCTTTAAAAAAATCAAATAAATAAAAAATCCGATTAAAATTTTTTTAATCTGATTTTTTTATTTTAAAAATCATGATTTTTTCAACACTGACAGTGTAATTGTGCCGTGACAGACGCCCGATTGTGGACTGACTTGCTAAATGTGTCTGCGTGCCAATAATCTAAACAGCATTTCAAAACAACTGAAAAGATACATATTTGGCCACTGCTGCCTGCCTTAATATAAACACTTCTTTCCTCATATAAGCTAAATTAATTTGTATTTTACTCCATTGCTGACTGGATTGTTTCCAGGGCACGGTCGGTGTATGAAAGAGCATTGGATGTCGATCATAGAAACATCACGGTCTGGTTGAAGTATGCCGAGACAGAAATGAGGTAATGCGTTGGTCTTGAGTTGTTGTTATAACATGGAAGAACTTGTTCAGTTGTATGTACCACTTTTTTGTTGATGTGATTTGCAATCATGTAAACATAATCAGTAATTTACATAGTTGTTTAGTGAAATGAGTTAATGACATGTTAGGTGATGCTTGTAAATTTGTAGAATTTCCCTACATGTTTATATTTTCCTACAACATTTTGTTATTATTACGCAACATATTGTGGAATACAAACTTGAAGAGCAATAAAAGTTTAGTTTACAACTTAATGGGAATAAAAACAACGATTGCTTGAAATGATATTATATCACATCTTGTAGTATATTTCTATTTCCACAACACTGAAAAATTCATTAGAATTCAATGAATTAATAATTCCAAATAATACTCTGTTCTACCGGCCTATCTCGATTATGCAAATTTTTCCTGTGCTTATCAGCAAACTTCAATGTGACATCACTGATGACACGGAAGTGCTATGAGACAGGGACTTTCCATTCATTCCCCATACTGTTGACAGTGATAGCGGTTGTTTAGAAGTGAATGTCATAATGGTTTATGGTGTGGCATTTGATTGTAATGGAAACAGTAGTAAGAATATAGTAACATGTAATTTAAGTTCCTACGGAGCAAAAAAAGCCGAGCTGATGAAGCATAACCAGCTTTGCCTGCTTCAAGAAAACATGTTTCAACTGCGATCTAGACCAGAGAAGGTGCAGCCCTGGGCAATCCTGGTGCTAAAGTCTCTTTGAAAGAAGATGTTGCACCAACATTATTCCCTGTAGTGGAAGCTATGTTGATACCTCCAATCCCTAGAACACAGGCAGCGACATGGGCATTGGCGACCACAGTCCACCTATAATCGAAGTTAACTGTCAGCATGGATACAGGTGATGTCGACTCACAGTGATTTCAGACAGCATTCTTTGGAGAGTTTGGCCCACAACTCTGGTACCTTCGACTTCAGAGCACATTAATGATTATGTAGCGAGCGAGCACATGAAGTGTCTTACTGTGAATAAAGCATAATATTTATTCTCTCGTTTGTTAATTGACTTAGTTCTACATTAGCCCAAAATAGTTAATTTTATAGCTTTCGCTTCCTTTCGCATAAAATACGGCTGTATATTTTTTCCATTTTAACACGCAGTCAGCGAGACGATCATTAGAACTTATACAATTTGTTGTATCCCTAATATTCATATATAATATACTATGCCAAAAACTATAATATTATATACAGTTGAATAATTTAATTAAATTACAATTATCAAAATATCTTGTTTCTATATTTCAGATTTTCATGTGTTTCCCCTCAACAGGGGAAATTCTCACAAGATTTCTGTTAATTAAATCAAATACCGAGCAATGACAATGATAAGCTATTATTGTGTTATGAATACAACGGAGCCACCTGCCTATGGTCTTTGGTGGGCGTTTGAATGTGAAGCATGGTTTTTACTCACACCTGCTCACTGTACGAAACAGACAAAGCAGTGTACTTCAACAGTATCTAGTTAAACTTGGCATCCTTTTGATGTTCTTAAAGTACTTAAAGTGAAGGCTAATCCATTACTAGTCAGAACTGAGTAGACCTTGCATGTCACCTCAGTCACCAAAATCACCAAAGTGACCGGATTCATGCACATGGCAGTTGGGCCAAAATCAGCACCACCCGTCAGCGCTACTCCTGCTATTGCAATGTTTACTTTCTGATCTAATCATGAAAACAACCACCTAGAGCCGCCAAACTTCTCCTTATATTTACCATACATATACACATGTCACGTAGGCAAACATTTCTCGTACTTCCATGTAACAATAAATTACACAAACAAAAGCTAGCTATATCTTCTACGCCTAGCTCCTCGAAGCTAAGCATAGGAGATGGCAAGTTTTCGTTTATTTTTATCTTTATTTGGAAGTAAGAGTAATGTTTGATCACGTTATATGTATGCATATGGTAGATATAAGAGAAGTTTGGCAGCTCTATGTGGTCGTTGTCATGGTTTGGTCAGAGAGTAAATAATATCGAAGTCAAAGGCTACTGGTGTTGCTAACTGTAAATTGAATACAAAGGTGATTCTGCAGTATCACTTGCCATCAGCGGTTTGAAGTCGTTACATTATACTTTTTATTCTGGAAAATTTACATCGCCATCATTTGTTGTAGTAACGCAAGTGAAACTAAATTGAAGCATTGCCAAAAAATCACTGACTGAATGTAAGCCCAGGTCACAAGTGACGTCATAAAACCACATGATTGTCCATCTCATTAACTTCGAATTTTATGCACACTTTGCGAGTTAGACGCATTGAACATCAAATTTTACCTATAAATAATTTTTTTATGTAGTACATACAATATTAAACTTGTTGTTATCCCTTTGAGCCAACACTGCAAGTAAATATTATATGAATCAAGTAGAAGGAATGTCATCGAGGGTGGTTGTGGAGTCTTTAAAATGTGTCTTGTTTTTTGTAAGACATTGAAAAGGTCTTAAAAGGGACTTTTAAAAAAGTCTTAACAAATAGTTATTTTGTATTGAATTTGTCATGGTAAAAGATCTAAAATTGTCAAAGTATATGTCTTAAAAGGTTATAAGTCTGTTCAGTGTTAAACCTGACGTGCCATTTTAGTCAGAGTGTTGCACGAATGTTTTGTGTGTGAAGGAATCGCCAGGTGAATCATGCCCGTAACGTGTGGGACCGCGCAGTCACTATCCTGCCCCGAGCCAACCAGTTCTGGTATAAGTACACCTACATGGAGGAGATGCTGAAGAACGTCGCAGGTGATATCAGCTAAACTAGGATTCACTGTGTCTTTGCCATGTTTGTTCTTGGTTTTAATTAGTAAACCAGTTAGACAGGAAAGTTGGTTCAAACCTGTATTTGTCACAAATTATTTCTAAGCACAAATTTCTTAAATCTTTTGAACAGTTTATTCCATTTGTTTCGAGTACTCATATAAACATTCACGAGAAAACTTGCCAATCGTGGTTTAGACATTTGCAATAAACTCCACAAATTATACAGCTGTATTGTTTATGTATCTTATTTTTTATATTTGGTACATATCAGTCATACATTAAAAAGAACAATATTTACCTTTATTAATTCTTTTTACATAACTTAAACAATATAATTATCATCGTGCATCTATAATGTACTGTTTCTATATATAGTAGTGTGCTTTTATCTTATTGATACCTTTAGTATTAATTTGATTATACAGTGCCATGGAATGGTCAAATGTACCGGTAGGTCTTTTCTAGTTATAGTTTTCTGGTGTTGTGTCTGAGTTAGTGGCGTGACAATATGTGGTGTTGTTATGTCTAAGTGTTGAGTTGTGTAGATGCGTGACATTACTGTGGTGTTGTTTGATAGGGGCAAGGCAGGTGTTTGAGCGGTGGATGGAATGGGAACCTGAAGAGCAGGCTTGGCATTCCTACATCAACTTTGAGCTAAGATACAAGGAACTCGACCGGGCAAGATCCATCTATGAACGATATATCCTTTACGTCAATGAGACATGACTAGACATCAGTTGCCTAGTATTCCCTGCCCTGGCAAAAGTGGTCTGACTCTTTGCACTATAACAGACTAGTCTCACTTTAGCAAGTTACCCGATGTAACGATCAAGTGCCCCAGTGTAACAATCAAGTTCCCCAATGTAACGATCAAGTTCCCCGATGTAACGATCAAGTTACCCAATGTAACGATCAAAGTAAATTCTTTCAACGATTTTAACAAATGTATGACTTATTAAACCAACTGTATACATTACATCATCAAGCCTGATTTAAGGTTAGCTCGAGGAATTGGGGGGGGAGTTTTAGGTAAATGTGCAGTTCATAAATTGGTAAGACAACAGTTTGCACATAGCTGCTCCTTCACTTCCTGCACTTGTCATTGTCCACCCAGAGGTGAAGAACTGGATCAAATATGCCAAGTTCGAGGAGAGAAATAACTACATCAACAGTGCTCGACGCATCTATGAGCGGGCCGTCGAATTCTTTGGTGATGACAATGTCGACGAGAGACTCCTCATCTCATTTGCAAAATTTGAGGAACAACAAAAAGAAGTAAGTATATTTAATTTTTCTGTGGCATTCTTTTTATTCTTGCTTCTGTTTTTGCCAAGTCGACCTTCATGTCCTTTTATTGTCTTCATATTTTATGTTTTCCATCTCTACGTGTCTGTCTTAGTAATATAACAATTAGCAACATTAACAAATGTCCATACTGTCAACATTTTATGACATTAAACAATCTATAAATGTATAATATAGAATCTATATGAAAAGCACAACATTCTACAGATGAACCATTTAAAACATGCATTTAGCAGGTCTAACAATTGGTCTAACAATTGGTCACCTTGTTGAAGACATCCGGAACATCTTTGATTGGCAGAAGAAACATCTGTGAAATTTGTCATATGTAACATCTTTAATACTATATTATATACTTTTTGAGAGTGGACACCTGAGTGAGAGAGGACACCTGACTGACAGTGGACACCTGACTGACAGTGGACACCCTGACTGACAGTGGACACCTGACTGACAGTGGACACCTGAGTGAGAGAGGACACCTGACTGACAGTGGACACCTGACTGACAGTGGACACCTGACTGACAGTGGACACCTGACTGACAGTGGACACCTGACTGACAGTGGACACCCTGACTGACAGTGGACACCTGACTGACAGTGGACACCTGACTGACAGTGGACACCCTGACTGACAGTGGACACCTGACTGACAGTGGACACCTGACTGACAGTGGACACCTGACTGACAGTGAACACCTATCTGACAGTGGACACCTGACTGAGAGTGGACACCTGAGTGAGAGTGGACACCTGACTGACAGTGGACACCTATCTGACAGTGGACACCTGACTGACAGTGGACACCTGACTGACAGTGGACACCTGACTGACAGTGGACACCTGACTGACAGTGGACACCTGACTGACAGTGGACACCTCAGCTGGCTTTTCTGAGGAAATAGAGGATAGAAGTGTTCCTATTATTATTATTCAGCATGACCGGGCTCGGGCCATATACAAGTACGCACTGGAGCATCTGTCTAAAGAACGATGTGACGAGATCTACAAGAACTACACCATCCACGAGAAAAAGTACGGGGACCGTGCCGGCATCGAAGACGTCATCGTTAGCAAGCGAAAGTTCAAGTATGAAGAGGTATGAAGCAATGTCTTGCATGGTGGCATAAGTTTGTCACGTAATTTATTGTATTGACTAGTTGCTTTGCTTTCTGAGACTTTCAATTAAAAAAAACATTTCGTGAAGTATTCAACAAAAATATCTCACAGTTGAGACATTTATAAGTGTAGTCAAAGGATCTTGTACTGATGTATCTGTCTGTAGTTAAGTGTTCTTATTTGTCTTTGTTCGCATGCAAGTATAGATGACATCAACAAATCATAATATCCATTCCAAAATTGAAAAACAAATGCTTGGCAATTGTCTCACAGTGAAAACTGTCTGCAGGCAAACATATGTGGAACACTGACCTATAGAAAACATTGCCAGTTTAAACCTATCAGTGAACTGTAGGATTCAAAGTAAAAGTCAGTTAGTTTATGTGCTGAGCTAACACAAGTTGACACTCACTAGCTCTCTTGTGTGTTTACTGCCAGGAAGTTCAGGTCAACCCTCATAACTACGATGCATGGTTTGACTACCTGCGACTGATGGAGAGCGAACAAGAGGCAGAAGAGACGAGGGAAGTGTACGAAAGAGCCATCGCAAACATTCCTCCTTCAAAGGTGTGTCACATGGCAACAATGTTATATTCCACACCTGTTACCTTTTTTGGTTGAAATCCATATTTTTGACTTGACATTCTGTATAAAGCCTTATGAATCCACACATTTGTCAGTGGTTAATTGGCCTGTAACATTTTATTCCAAACGAGTTTCTGTCTATTTGAATGTTAAAATCTCAGAGTTCATCTAAATTAACAACATTATGCATCATGTCTTAATCTTTATTGTTCTATTATTTTTTCTGTCAGAAATTGTGTAAAAGAGGAATTTGGCAGACAATAAATGATCCGATGAGAAACGTTATATTTTATTGGTCTAACACTAAAGATAAATAATTTATTAGGAAAAACGCCACTGGCGGCGTTACATCTACCTGTGGATCAACTACGCACTCTACGAGGAACTCGAGACAGAGGACACTGAGCGGGCTCGGCAGGTCTATGAGGCTTGCCTACATCTCATTCCACACAAGAAGTTCACATTTGCGAAGGTCTGGCTGATGTATGCACACTTTGAAGTTCGCCAGAAGAACCTCAACAAGGCTCGCAAGATTCTGGTGAGTTACACCTGGCGGTAACGACAAGATATACTACTACAACACTCTACAGTGTATTTACTTGACCCCCTCCCTGTGCCGTCATGCACTCAAGGCAGAGTACAATCAACACTCTTCAGTCACAGTGTATTTACTTGACCCCCTCCCTGTGCCATCATGCACACAAGGCAGAGTACAATCAACACTCTACAGTCACAGTGTATTTACTTGACCCCCTCCCTGTGCCGTCATGCACTCAAGGCAGAGTACAATCAACACTCTTCAGTCACAGTGTATTTACTTGACCCCCTCCCTGTGCCATCATGCACACAAGGCAGAGTACAATCAACACTCTACAGTCACAGTGTATTTACTTGACCCCCTCCCTGTGCCGTCATGCACTCAAGGCAGAGTACAATCAACACTCTTCAGTCACAGTGTATTTACTTGACCCCCTCCCTGTGCCATCATGCACACAAGGCAGAGTACAATCAACACTCTACAGTCACAGTGTATTTACTTGACTCCCTCCCTGTGCCATCATGCACACAAGGCAGACTACAATCAACACTCTACAGTCACAGTGTATTTACTTGACCCCCTCCCTGTGCCGTCGTGCACACAAGGCAGAGTGCAATCAACACTCTACAGTCACAGTGTATTTACTTGACCCCCTCCCTGTGCCATCATGCACACAAGGCAGACTACAATCAACACTCTACAGTCACAGTGTATTTACTTGACCCCCTCCCTGTGCCGTCATGCACACAAGGCAGAGTACAATCAACACTCTACAGTCACAGTGTATTTACTTGACCCCCTCCCTGTGCCGTCATGCACACAAGGCAGAGTACAATCAACACTCTACAGTCACAGTGTATTTACTTGACTCCCTCCCTGTGCCGTCATGCACACAAGGCAGAGTACAATCAACACTCTACAGTCACAGTGTATTTACTTGACCCCCTCCCTGTGCCATCATGCACACAAGGCAGAGTACAATCAACACTCTACAGTCACAGTGTATTTACTTGACTCCCTCCCTGTGCCGTCATGCACACAAGGCAGAGTACAATCAACACTCTACAGTCACAGTGTATTTACTTGACCCCCTCCCTGTGCCGTCATGCACACAAGGCAGAGTACAATCAACACTCTACAGTCACAGTGTATTTACTTGACCCCCTCCCTGTGCCGTCATGCACACAAGGCAGAGTACAATCAACACTCTACAGTCACAGTGTATTTACTTGACTCCCTCCCTGTGCCGTCATGCACACAAGGCAGAGTACAATCAACACTCTACAGTCACAGTGTATTTACTTGACCCCCTCCCTGTGCCGTCATGCACACAAGGCAGAGTACAATCAACACTCTACACTCACAGTGTATTTACTTGACTCCCTCCCTGTGCCGTCATGCACACAAGGCAGAGTACAATCAACACTCTACAGTCACAGTGTATTTACTTGACCCCTCCCTGTGCCGTCATGCACACAAGGCAGACTACAATCAACACTCTACAGTCACAGTGTATTTACTTGACCCCTCCCTGTGCCATCATGCACACAAGGCAGAGTACAATCAACACTCTACAGTCACAGTGTATTTACTTGACTCCCTCCTGTGCCGTCATGCACACAAGGCAGAGTACAATCAACACTCTACAGTCACAGTGTATTTACTTGACCCCCTCCCTGTGCCGTCATGCACACAAGGCAGACTACAATCAACACTCTACAGTCACAGTGTATTTACTTGACCCCCTCCCTGTGCCGTCATGCACACAAGGCAGAGTGCAATCAACACTCTACAGCCACAGTGTATTTACTTGACTCCCTCCCTGTGCCGTCATGCACACAAGGCAGAGTACAATCAACACTCTACAGCCACAGTGTATTTACTTGACCCCCTCCCTGTGCCGTCATGCACACAAGGCAGAGTACAATCAACACTCTACAGTCACAGTGTATTTACTTGACCCCCTCCCTGTGCCATCATGCACACAAGGCAGACTACAATCAACACTCTACAGCCACAGTGTATTTACTTGACCCCCTCCCTGTGCCATCATGCACACAAGGCAGACTACAATCAACACTCTACAGCCACAGTGTATTTACTTGACCCCCTCCCTGTGCCATCATGCACACAAGGCAGAGTGCAATCAACACGCTACAGCCACAGTGTATTTACTTGACCCCCTCCCTGTGCCATCATGCACACAAGGCAGACTACAATCAACACTCTACAGCCACAGTGTATTTACTTGACCCCCTCCCTGTGCCATCATGCACACAAGGCAGACTACAATCAACACTCTACAGCCACAGTGTATTTACTTGACCCCCTCCCTGTGCCGTCATGCACACAAGGCAGAGTGCAATCAACACTCTACAGTCACAGTGTATTTACTTGACTCCCTCCCTGTGCCATCATGCACACAAGGCAGAGTACAATCAACACTCTACAGCCACAGTGTATTTACTTGACCCCCTCCCTGTGCCATCATGCACACAAGGCAGACTACAATCAACACTCTACAGCCACAGTGTATTTACTTGACCCCCTCCCTGTGCCATCATGCACACAAGGCAGAGTGCAATCAACACTCTACAGCCACAGTGTATTTACTTGACCCCCTCCCTGTGCCATCATGCACACAAGGCAGACTACAATCAACACTCTACAGCCACAGTGTATTTACTTGACCCCCTCCCTGTGCCGTCATGCACACAAGGCAGACTACAATCAACACTCTACAGCCACAGTGTATTTACTTGACCCCCTCCCTGTGCCATCATGCACACAAGGCAGAGTACAATCAACACTCTACAGTCACAGTGTATTTACTTGACCCCCTCCCTGTGCCATCATGCACACAAGGCAGAGTACAATCAACACTCTTCAGTCACAGTGTATTTACTTGACCCCCTCCCTGTGCCATCATGCACACAAGGCAGACTACAATCAACACTCTACAGCCACAGTGTATTTACTTGACCCCCTCCCTGTGCCATCATGCACACAAGGCAGACTACAATCAACACTCTTCAGTCACAGTGTATTTACTTGACCCCCTCCCTGTGCCATCATGCACACAAGGCAGACTACAATCAACACTCTTCAGTCACAGTGTATTTACTTGACCCCCTCCCTGTGCCATCATGCACACAAGGCAGACTACAATCAACACTCTTCAGTCACAGTGTATTTACTTGACCCCCTCCCTGTGCCATCATGCACGCAAGGCAGACTACTATCAACACTCTACAGTCACAGTGTATTTACTTGACCCCCTCCCTGTGCCATCATGCACGCAAGGCAGAGTGCAATCAACACTCTACAGTCACAGTGTATTTACTTGACCCCCTCCCTGTGCCATCATGCACACAAGGCAGAGTGCAATCAACACTCTACAGTCACAGTGTATTTACTTGACCCCCTCCCTGTGCCATCATGCACGCAAGGCAGAGTGCAATCAACACTCTACAGTCACAGTGTATTTACTTGACCCCCTCCCTGTGCCGTCATGCACACAAGGCAGAGTGCAATCAACACTCTACAGCCACAGTGTATTTACTTGACCCCCTCCCTGTGCCATCATGCACGCAAGGCAGAGTGCAATCAACACTCTACAGTCACAGTGTATTTACTTGACCCCCTCCCTGTGCCATCATGCACGCAAGGCAGAGTGCAATCAACACTCTACAGTCACAGTGTATTTACTTGACCCCCTCCCTGTGCCATCATGCACACAAGGCAGAGTACAATCAACACCTTCCATTTCTATCTTCAGTCATTCTTTCTAGGTTCTGCATCTTCATTTTCTGGGTTTGTGCCTCTGCATTTAATGTGCCTAAATGATCCATTCACATATATCCACCACTGTCTGTTGCCACATACTGAGTTATGAGTGAACTGATGCAATGCATTTAATGTGCCTAAATGATCCATTCACATATATCCACCACTGTCTGTTGCCACATACTGAGTTATGAGTGAACTGATGCAATGCATTTAATGTGCCTAAATGATCCATTCACATATATCCACCACTGTCTGTTGCCACATACTGAGTTATGAGTGAACTGATGCAATGCATTTAATGTGTCTAAATGATCCATTCACATATATCCACCACTGTCTGTTGCCACATACTGAGTTATGAGTGAACTGATGCAATGCATTTAATGTGCCTAAATGATCCATTCACATATATCCACCACTGTCTGTTGCCACATACTGAGTTATGAGTGAACTGATGCAATGCATTTAATGTGTCTAAATGATCCATTCACATATATCCACCACTGTCTGTTGCCACATACTGAGTTATG
Source organism: Lamellibrachia satsuma (assembly GCA_033239005.1). Classification (NCBI taxonomy): domain Eukaryota; kingdom Metazoa; phylum Annelida; class Polychaeta; order Sabellida; family Siboglinidae; genus Lamellibrachia; species Lamellibrachia satsuma. The sequence goes on from BSQZ01000023.1 coordinate 1,908,170, forward strand.
AACTGATGCAATGCATTTAATGTGTCTGAATGATTCATTCACATATATCCACCACTGTCTGTTGCCACATACTGAGTTATGAGTGAACTGATGCAATGCATTTAATGTGCCTAAATGATCCATTCACATATATCCACCACTGTCTGTTGCCACATACTGAGTTATGAGTGAACTGATGCAATGCATTTAATGTGTCTAAATGATCCATTCACATATATCCACCACTGTCTGTTGCCACATACTGAGTTATGAACTGATGCAATGCATTTAATGTGTCTGAATGATTCATTCACATATATCCACCACTGTCTGTTGCCACATACTGAGTTATGAGTGAACTGATGCGATGCATTTAATGTGTCTAAATGATCCATTCACATATATCCACCACTGTCTGTTGCCACATACTGAGTTATGAGTGAACTGATGCGATGCATTTAATGTGCCTAAATGATCCATTCACATATATCTACCACTGTCTGTTGCCACATACTGAGTTATGAGTGAACTGATGCAATGCATTTAATGTGTCTAAATGATTCATTCACATATATCCACCACTGTCTGTTGCCACATACTGAGTTATGAACTGATGCAATGCAGAGTTAATTAAATTGCCAAAGCTTTGAAAAATAAAAACAACAATAGGATTGGGACTTTGGTGCTCTGAGAGTGCCGCATTATAACCACTACTGCCGTGCACCTACGTATAGTCATCTGTCAGGAGTATTTGAGTGCTGGCCTTCTTGATTGAGAATCCAACGTTATAACCAGTACTGCCGTGCACCTACGTATAGTCATCTGTCAGGAGTGCTTGAGTGCTGGCCTTCTTGATTGAGAATCCAACGTTATAACCACTACTGCCGTGCACCTACGTGTAGTCATCTGTCAGGAGTGCTTGAGTGCTGGCCTTCTTGATTGAGAATCCAACGTTATAACCACTACTGCCGTGCACCTACGTGTAGTCATCTGTCAGGAGTATTTGAGTGCTGGCCTTCTTGATTGAGAATCCAACGTTATAACCACTACTGCCGTGCACCTACGTATAGTCATCTGTCAGGAGTATTTGAGTGCTGGCCTTCTTGATTGAGAATCCAACGTTATAACCAGTACTGCCGTGCACCTACGTATAGTCATCTGTCAGGAGTGTTTGAGTGCTGGCCTTCTTGATTGAGAATCCAACGTTATGACCACTACTGCCATGCACCTACGTATAGTCATCTGTCAGGAGTGTTTGAGTGCTGGCCTTCTTGATTGAGAATCCAACGTTATAACCAGTACTGCCATGCACCTATGTATAGTCATCTGTCAGGAGTATTTGAGTGCTGGCCTTCTTGATTGAGAATCCAACGTTATAACCAGTACTGCCGTGCACCTACGTATAGTCATCTGTCAGGAGTGTTTGAGTGCTGGCCTTCTTGATTGAGAATCCAACGTTATAATCACTACTGCCGTGCACCTACGTATAGTCATCTGTCAGGAGTGTTTGAGTGCTGGCCTTCTTCATTGAGAATCCAACGTTATAATCAGTACTGCCATGCACCTACGTATAGTCATCTGTCAGGAGTGTTTGAGTGCTGGCCTTCTTGATTGAGAATCCAACGTTATAACCACTACTGCCGTGCACCTACGTATAGTCATCTGTCAGGAGTATTTGAGTGCTGGCCTTCTTGATTGAGAATCCAACGTTATAACCACTACTGCCATGCACCTACGTATAGTCATCTGTCAGGAGTATTTGAGTGCTGGCCTTCTTGATTGAGAATCCAACGTTATAACCAGTACTGCCGTGCACCTACGTATAGTCATCTGTCAGGAGTGTTTGAGTGCTGGCCTTCTTGATTGAGAATCCAACGTTATAACCAGTACTGCCATGCACCTACGTATAGTCATCTGTCAGGAGTATTTGAGTGCTGGCCTTCTTCATTGAGAATCCAACGTTATAACCAGTACTGCCGTGCACCTACGTATAGTCATCTGTCAGGAGTGTTTGAGTGCTGGCCTTCTTGATTGAGAATCCAACGTTATAACCAGTACTGCCATGCACCTACGTATAGTCATCTGTCAGGAGTATTTGAGTGCTGGCCTTCTTCATTGAGAATCCAACGTTATAACCAGTACTGCCGTGCACCTACGTATAGTCATCTGTCAGGAGTGTTTGAGTGCTGGCCTTCTTCATTGAGAATCCAACGTTATAACCACTACTGCCGTGCACCTACGTATAGTCATCTGTCAGGAGTGTTTGAGTGCTGGCCTTCTTCATTGAGAATCCAACGTTATAACCACTACTGCCGTGCACCTACGTATAGTCATCTGTCAGGAGTGCTTGAGTGCTGGCCTTCTTGATTGAGAATCCAACGTTATAACCACTACTGCCGTGCACCTACGTATAGTCATCTGTCAGGAGTGTTTGAGTGCTGGCCTTCTTGATTGAGAATCCAACGTTATAACCAGTACTGCCATGCACCTACGTATAGTCATCTGTCAGGAGTATTTGAGTGCTGGCCTTCTTGATTGAGAATCCAACGTTATAACCAGTACTGCCATGCACCTACGTATAGTCATCTGTCAGGAGTATTTGAGTGCTGGCCTTCTTCATTGAGAATCCAACGTTATAACCACTACTGCCATGCACCTACGTATAGTCATCTGTCAGGAGTATTTGAGTGCTGGCCTTCTTGATTGAGAATCCAACGTTATAACCAGTACTGCCATGCACCTACGTATAGTCATCTGTCTTAAAACGTTAGTAGTCTTGTCAAAGGTATAAAGCCAAAAGAAATATACATATTAACAATAAGATCAGGAGTATTTGAGTGCTGGCCTTCTTGATTGAGAATCCAACGTTATAACCACTACAATCGAGCCATACACATGTGTTTATAATTCCTTTCAGGGTGTTTCCCTTGGCAAGTGCCCCAAAGACAAACTCTTCCGTGGCTACATTGATCTGGAGATTCAACTGCGAGAGTTTGAACGTTGTCGAATCCTCTATGAGAAATTTCTTTCATTTTCGCCAGAGAACTGCACCACGTGGATGAAGGTAGTGACGTGTTGTTGTAGTCGTGTGTTGATGTAGGCGTGTGTTGTTGTAGGCGTTTGTTGTTGTAGGCATGTGTTGATGTAGGCGTGTGTTGTTGTAGGCGTTTGTTGTTGTAGGCATGTGTTGATGTAGGCGTGTGTTGATGTAGTCATGTGTTGTAGGCATGTGTTGTTGTAGGCATGTGTTGAAGTAGGCGTGTGTTGTTGTAGGCATGTGTTGTTGTAGGCGTGTGTTGTTGTAGGCATGTGTTGATGTAGTCATGTGTTGTTGTAGGCATGTGTTGTTGTAGGCGTGTGTTGATGTAGGTATGTGTTGTTGTAGGCGTGTGTTGTTGTACACGTGTGTTTTTGTAGGCATGTGATGTTGTAGGTGTGTGTTTATGTAGGCATGTGTTGTAGGTATGTGTTGTTGTAGGCGTGTGTTGTTGTAGGTATGTGTTGTTGTAGGCATGTGTTGTGGTAGGCGTGTGTTGTTTTAGACATGTGTTGTTGTAGACGTGTGTTGTAGGCGTGTGTTGTAGGTATGTGTTGTAGGCAAGTGTTGTTGTAGGCGTGTGCTGTTGTAGGTATGTGTTGTAGGTATGTGTTGTAGGCATGTGCACTACTCAACTTGTGTAAAGATAATCTAACTTTGTTCTCTTGCATCATAGAAATGTCTCTATCAGATGTTCACTTTCACTAGACTGTGATGTAATTGCACACCTGTCCAGCGTTGTACCCTGGGCCTTCAATCTATATTCTAATATTATAGTTTACAAAGAAACTGTTCTCTATGTTATTTTTAGCCGTCTTCCTTCAGGGGCCATCTCAAGGCTGTTTTTGCTGTATCATAGTCATCCTCCATTCGCAACACGTGGCTGATGCATCTCGATTTTCATGTGGTGATCAAGTCATTCATAGCATGTGATGGTAGAGTATAGCAACCCAAATGGCCCTTGCATGCTGTCACTTTATTTTAAAGGAAGTTCCAAATTCCCCAATTTTTTTATTCCTGTATATTTGTTTTTAAAACATTCCCTTAAATTCCCATTTTTATGGTGATACCACCCTTAAATTTTTTTTTATTTTTTACAAAAATAAAGGAGTTTAAATATGACTTGGATTGTAACAACTCTGCTTTCAGTACTGTGAACTGGAGACGATCCTGGGTGACCTGGACCGAGCACGGGCCATCTTTGAACTGGCCATTGGTCAGCCAAAGCTGGACATGCCCGAGGTGCTATGGAAGGCCTACATTGACTTTGAGATAGAGTTGGAAGAATATGACCGGACCCGCCAGCTGTACCAGCGCCTTCTCCAGAGGACACATCACGTGAAGGTCAGGACTAGTCTCTTGCACGTTAACACCTACAGTTAAAACTCCATCCTCAATTAATTTGGCCCACCACAAATTAGATTTGTTGATCCGTAGCGCCTGAATAGTTAATGCACAGTCGGTTTAATAAAAGAGTTTGTATTTTTTTTAATCGTCGAAATAATCGACTTTAATCGTTAAATCATGTAACTTGTGAAATGTCATTGTAACCGAACCACTTTTGCAATTTTTCCACCAATTTTGACTGGATGCAGTTAACAATAATTTAATAATTTGTCAGCTGATCAGGCATGGATTAATTTCAATTGTTAATTGAATTAACTCAATTAAGTTAATTTTATTTAATTAATTAACTTTTCCAGAAAGGCTAATTTAATTAATTAACTTTACCAAAGGGGATTCATTTAATTTAACTGACAAATTCCTACTTAACTCTCAATTAAGTGCTCATTTAACAGTCGGTATTACTGTATAGTTCACAGCCATTTTACATTTTACCCAGGCATTTCCAGAGGCCTGCAGTCACTGTTCCAACCACTAGCCTATTCAGGCACATGTGAATGGGAGGGAGAACATCACAGAACACATATACACTGTACCAACTGGGGTGGACTGGTCATTCAGGCACCTGTGAATTGGTGGGAAGGCCTAGATAACAGAATGTCCCTTCATAGGGTGATAAGTTGATGGCTAATGTTGACTTCTGCTAATCTCTGTTTATAGTCAACATTTGGGGCAGGCAACTTGCAGCCAAATGGAGTCAATAGACATATGCATCTATATTTTTTAAATGTACTATATGTATACGTACATATAACCATTAACAGGGAGATGTAGAGAAAGGTAATATAGCTTCAGTTTTGGATCTTTTTACAGCGCCAACTTAAATCAAAAGCAATCCAGTTCTAGTGTTGCATAAAACAGTGTATACATATTTAAATGCTAGTGTGTAAAGGGGAAACATAATGATTTAGTATAAAACACAGGATAAATAATAACTTGGTGGATATAAATCATGTATATAGTTGCCCTGTTTTGTTCATTTAGTGGCTGAATGTGGGAATAAACTCCATGCCTGCAAATCTTCAGCCATAACTTTTCAATTCTTTCAGAATTTATTTTTTAAGTATCGACAACTTTTTAAGAAGTGATCAAATACCCCATGAAGACATGTCTTGGCATGTAGATATTGTATGAAAAAATCTGTTTCCAACAAAGTTACAAAACATATTTCTGTTACAAGTCTTGTGATTTTAGAACTGTTTTAAATGTGTAAACATTTCTACCAATACATGATTTAATTATTAATTGAATTAAAATGAATTAATTTAATTTAATTGAAGAATTTGAGAGGTTAATTTAATTGGAGAATTTCTGATTTAATTGTAATTTAATTAATTAACTTTTCAAGTTAATTGCCCCATGCCTGCCACCGATTTAATCAAAATTAAATAACACATCTGCACAAATGAGCTAGCATGTCATAGTGGATACTAGGTTTGATTTTTTGAGAAATTATTCTAAAACGAGATGACCAGAATTTTTTTTATTGATTTAGGACCTTTAATCCAAGAGTTCCATTATATTTTATTATAGAATAATGTTTCGCTGTGTACACGTGTTTGTCTTTATACAGTTTTAGCCTGAAAACCATGATCAAAAGACAAGCCTGTATTACAAATAAGCAGGTCTGTGCAAAAGGCCTAATCATGAATATTCTTCTTCACTTTGCATATCCTATTCAGGACATCGCAGCCCAAATCTTTTTTTTTTTAATTCAATGTCTTTCTCCGCCTATTCTCCCCTCCACCGTCGCCATCCCAAAGACATCTGTGATGTCCTTCTCCATCTCGCATCTTTGTTGTGGCTTCAGACCTTGGGTAATTTTTCTCAGTTCCACATCAATTCCAATTCACATGTATTTATAAAGGAATAATTCCAATTCAATGTACTCAAAAAAATTATCAATTCCAATTCATTTGTGATCAATTCAAATTAAATTCGCAAATTAGCAACATTACCTAGTTAACATAAGGGGGCAGCCGTGGCCTAGTGGTTAAGGTGTTGGACTCTAAATTCGAGGGTTGTGAGTTCAAGACCCACACTGGGCACGGTTCGTTTTTGAAGCTTAGGCAATTTCGTTTACCCTACTTTGCCTCAGTCTACTCAGCTGCAAATGAGTAGAAACACTGTTTGGAAGGTACCTGCGATGGACTAGTGTCCCGTCCAGGAGAGTCAGTATAACTGCACTCTAAGTTGCTTCGCACTACAGAAACCAGGTTTAAGCACTGGCCATATAAGCCTTCATGGCCAGGGGGTAGAAATAAAGGTATTCGTATAACTTTGTACCTTTTGTCACATGAAGAGATAATATTGATCTAATTAGGAAATAAGATTTGGCAGACTCATAAACTCCTAAAATTTAGCATTTCACAGCTAGGTGAAGTTGTGAGTAGTTGTAAATATTTAAGATCTGAAACCGTATGTCTGCACACCATTTCTTGTAGTTTGAAAGGTTATTACACTTATTTAGTAAATAATTGCCTGTGATATTTCACGTTCTATAAATGTACAGTAATATATTTGTGCTTGGGACTAAGTAAGACGTATTAGTCAAACTTGTTCTTGTTTGTGCTAACGTTGAATTCGTTTACACTCTCCGACTGTGACGTGTTTTAAACGTGATGTTATATTATAAGATGCCATTACAAGGGAAAGGGCTTTTCAAATGGGTAAACTTTATTTATATTGGAGTTATAGCTATCAGTTCGTAGATTGTTGAGAACTGCAGATGTACAGTTTCACATTATATAATTTCCAGTAGAATAGTGTATATCACCCATGGTACATTTCAGGTATATATATAGACCTGCCACCAACCACCTATGGTATATGTTGTGTGTATCAGGTATATATAGACCTGCCATCGACCACCCATGGTACATGTTGTGTGTTTCAGGTATATATAGACTTGCCACCGACCACCCATAGTACATGCTGTGTGTGTTTCAGGTATATATAGACCTGCCACCGACCACCCATGGTACATGTTGTGTGTTTCAGGTATATATAGACCTGCCATCGACCACCCATGGTACATGTTGTGTGTTTCAGGTATATATAGACCTGCCACCGACCACCCATATTACATGTTGTGTGTGTTTCAGGTATATATAGACCTGCCACCGACCACCCATGGTACATGTTGTGTGTTTCAGGTATATATAGACCTGCCACCGACCACCCATGGTACATGTTGTGTGTGTGTTTCAGGTATGGATCAGCTATGGTCAGTTTGAGCTGTCTGTGGGCGGCCCGGAGAATGTGGCCCAAGCCAGGGACGTGTACCGCCGTGCCAACCAGACCTTCAAACAGGCAGACGAGAAGGAAGAGAGACTGGTGTTGCTCGAGTCATGGAAGGAGTTTGAGGTACAATCTACTCAACATCTCATCTATGCCTTTGTTGTTTTCATGTGTGCAGCAAACCTCTTTGGCCGTGATGTCAAATAAATGGAGTGTACTTTCGATTATGTTACGTTTTATATATTTGTACAAATAAAATCAATTCAGTTCTATTAACTGACCAGTCTGTATATGTTGTGGTTAACATCATGTGATGGTCTTGTGATGCCACTTACTAGGCAACCTTTTTCAGAACATTATCACCAAGCCAGGTGGTCACTGCCAGAGCACTGAGGGTAGTCACTGCCAGGGCACTGAGGGTGGTCACTGCCAGGGCACTGAGGGTGGTCACTGCCAGGGCACTGAGGGTGGTCACTGCCAGGGCACTGAGGGTGGTCACTGCCAGGGCACTGAGGGTGGTCACTGCCAGGGCACTGAGGGTGGTCACTGCCAGGGCACTGAGGGTGGTCACTGCCAGGGCACTGAGGGTGGTCACTACCAGGGCACTGAGGGTGGTCACTACCAGGGCACTGAGGGTGGTCACTACCAGGGCACTGAGGGTGGTCACTGCCAGGGCACTGAGGGTGGTCACTGCCAGGGCACCGAGGGTGGTCACTGCCATGGCACTGGGGGTGGTCACTGCCAGGGCACCGAGGGTGGTCACTGCCAGGGCACCGAGGGTGGTCACTGCCAGGGCACTGGGGGTGGTCACTGCCAGGGCACTGAGGGTGGTCACTGCCAGGGCACTGGGGGTGGTCACTGCCAGGGCACCGAGGGTGGTCACTGCCAGGGCACTGGGGGTGGTCACTGCCAGGGCACCGAGGGTGGTCACTGCCAGGGCACTGAGGGTGGTCACTGCCAGGGCACCGAGGGTGGTCACTGCCAGGGCACTGAGGGTGGTTACTGCCAGGGCACTGGGGGTGGTCACTGCCAGGGCACTGGGGGTGGTCACTGCCAGGGCACTGGGGGTGGTCACTGCCAGGGCACCGAGGGTGGTCACTGCCATGGCACTGGGGGTGGTCACTGCCAGGGCACCGAGGGTGGTCACTACCAGGGCACTGGGGGTGGTCACTACCAGGGCACTGGGGGTGGTCACTGCCAGGGCACCGAGGGTGGTCACTGCCAGGGCACTGGGGCTGGTCACTGCCAGGGCACCGAGGGTGGTCACTGCCATGGCACTGGGGGTGGTCACTGCCAGGGCACCGAGGGTGGTCACTACCAGGGCACCGGGGGTGGTCACTGCCAGGGCACTGGGGGTGGTCACTGCCAGGGCACTTGGGTGGTCACTGCCAGGGCACTGGGGGTGGTCACTGCCAGGGCACCGAGGGTGGTCACTGCCATGGCACTGGGGGTGGTCACTGCCAGGGCACCGAGGGTGGTCACTACCAGGGCACCGGGGGTGGTCACTGCCAGGGCACTGGGGGTGGTCGCTGCCATGGTGCATGTCATCCTCAATGGTTCTTTTACATCCACAATTAATGAGACAGGACTGACATTAACGTGATCATCCGAGTCACGAGGAATACACAGTCCCCAATGTTGAGAACCAGGTTTTTACACCACATTTACCCAGAACTGTGGCATGTAAAGTGCTAACCACTACGCAACCACTACGCAACCACTACACAACCACTACACAACCACGCCTCTGTTGTGGTATTGTGGGCATCAGCTTATTAATGAAGTGCTCTGGAAGTATTACTGTTGACTGATGTTTCAGTACGAGTTTGGTGACGAGGCATCGAGGACAGCCGTCTTGAAGCTGTTGCCAGACAAGGTGAAGAAGAGAAGGAAGGTGCAAACGGAGGCTGGGGTGAGTGTCTTCACCCTACAGGGGTAACATGGTTGGGTTGTTGCTGTAATGTCCATATCCATGTACCTGGCTTGAGAACTGGACCATCGTGAATCTATTATTGCTAGCACAATAAAGAATAATTGCCTCGGTTTTTTTCAAGGCATTAAATGTTGCATGAATAGAGATGATTTATTATACTTGTTTGATTTTCTATCAGCATTTTCATAAGTATTACATTTATTTCTATCCTGCATTGTGTTCTTGAAATTGTGTATTCTGTGTTTACTAAAACAGTTGCCCAAACTGTACAGTGGTGTGGCCCTGCCCGTTTCCATGGCAACAAACAAAATGGTCACCATATGAAGGAATTATAGCCCCTCTAAAAAGTACAACACTTAAAAAGTAATGGATATTTTATTGTTATGCTTTCACAATCATCACTGGCTTAGTTAACTCTAGAACTCCTCTAAAAAAATTCCAACATTATGAATATTTTTTCTGAATTTTAAAAGTTTTTATATTCTAAATGGTAACATTTGTTGACACATTTTTATTCACTACCCCCAAAATATTGCACAAAACAAAAACAAAATGTTGTACTTTCTCGTTGCCATGTCATTTCTTGTAAACGGCCAAAAATTTAATGACTAAACTAATTTAGAGGTATGTCATTGTTATAAAGGTGAACTTTATTGATAGTAAACATGCAGTCTATTGGTATACGGAGGAAACGCTTTTTGAGTAATTTCTTTCAAAAACATTCTAGCTGCCGTATTTCCCCTTAAAGTGGTGATATTTTGAGATTTAACAAACGAATCACCCAGTGAACCACAGTTGTGTTCTAAGCTCCAGGAAAGTTTAATATAATTTTATCTCTGGTGGGGCTCTAAGCCTAGATGACCCATTGACCCCAGAATATATACTGGTGACGTGTTTGATACGAACTGATCTGAATGTGAACCTCCTTAGATACAACGTTGTTACGTAAGAGTGGTTGGTGACTTGTTGCAGACGGACGCAGGATGGGAAGAGTACTATGATTACATCTTCCCTGACGACGAGACTGCGAAGCCAAATCTCAAGTTGTTGGCCATTGCAAGACGCTGGAAGATGCAGCAAGAGAGTGCGGAGACAGGCGGGGAAGATGGGGAGGAGGAGGGGGGAAGGGAGCAGGAAGGACGTGGTGTGGATGAGGATAAAGATGTTGATGAAAGTGAAGACTTGGTGGAAGGAAATCAGCATAAGAATGAGGGAAGTAAGGAAGAGGATGACGGTGAACAGTTAAAGCGGGAAGGGGGAAGTAGTGACAGGAGTAGTGGGGAGGAAGATGAAGAAAAAAGAGGGACTAAAGGGGAAGGAAGGAGGAAAGATGGGGAAGGACAAAGGGATAGCTCCAGCAGTGACAGCGAGCAACAAAAGGAAGGATCTAGCAGTAGTGAAAGCAGTGAAGAAGACACTGACAAACGAGAAAAGGAAGAGAGAAATGCAAGAGCTAGAGTTGGTAGAGGGGAGGAGAGAAACAGAAGTACACAAGCTAAGGTTGGCAGAGATGCGCCAAGAAAGGAGACGGAGAGGAAGAAAGAGGAAGAAGACAGTGACTCAAGTAGCAGTAGTTCTAGTAGTTCCAGCAGCGAAGAAGAAAAAGAAAATGTGAGACAGCTGAGAAATACGAGATCTTCACGAGATCGTGTAAAAAACGGGAGACATTCTGGAGATTCAGCAGGCCGGGGTAAGATAAAGAGAAATGAGAATAACAAAAACGACAACGCTTCAAGGAGTAGTCGTAGAGGTAGGAGAGCTCAGACAGAGAGCGACAGCAGCAGTAGCAGCAGCAGCAGCAGCAGCAGCAGTGCGTCAAACCATGGCCAAGATTCAAGCAGCAGTTCAGGAGACTCGAGCAGCTCTGAGGAAGAAAACTCCAAGCAGGAGAACAACGCGAGAGAAAGACGGAAGCGACCGCAAGAGCCGAGCAACTCGAGCAGTTCCAGCCATTCCAGTAGCGACGACGGCAGGAAGCGACGAAGAAGGCACGGCCGTAGCAGCGATGGAAAGTAAAACAGCAATGTCACAGAGACAGGCATGTAATCATTCGTAAACCACAGCTGTCTTACACAGTGACTGTGTTAACATGTTAACAGATTAAGGAAATGTCAAAAATCGCATGTTCGTCAATCAGGTTAATTGCAACGATGGTTGCCTAATGTGTTCCACTAGTACGGGGGGTAGTAGTTATTAGATGGTTGTGAGGGGGTTATACTGAAATATGTATTTGTTGTTCGAAGGTCAACATTTTTGGACAACTTGTTTCACAACAGTTAGCATCAAAATGAATTTGACGCTTGTTCCCAGAAGACTCGGGAACTCGCAGAAGATGTAGCTCTCAAGAATAAAGCTTGTATGACTTTATCAGCATGTACGTTGTTACAGAATTCCTACTAAAGTAAGTATTGTTATAGCGGATTAATGTATTTGTTGTATGTACAAGTAATGAAACGCAACCAGTGTACGCGATATAGTGGTTTTTGTGTAAACAAAGTATTTTGTTTGCATAAAAACGAACTCGTGTCATCGAAACGCGCGTACACGGTAAGCTATAGAGACAACCTAGACAATGTGGCCATCATTTCGTAAGCATGGTCTCTGTTCTTCTCTTTCCATTGAGTCCGGGCGAAGCTGACATCGATACCTGTTGTTTATTTCTGTTCTCTTTCATCCGTCACTGATCCCACCGCCTCCACCACCCGTCTCCACTCCCCATCCTTCGCCACCCGTCTCCACTCCCCATCCTCCACCACCCGTCTCCACTCCCCATCCTCCGCCACCCGTCTCCACTCCCCATCCTCCACCACCCGTCTCCACTCCCCATCCTCCACCACCCGTCTCCACTCCCCATCCTCCACCACCCGTCTCCACTCCCCATCCTTCGCCACCCGTCTCCACTCCCCATCCTCCACCACCCGTCTCCACTCCCCATCCTCCACCACCCGTCTCCACTCCCCATCACCCATCTCCACTCCCCATCCTTCGCCACCCGTCTCCACTCCCCATCCTCCACCACCCGTCTCCACTCCCCATCACCCGTCTCCACTCCCCATCACCCGTCTCCACTCCCCATCCTTCGCCACCCGTCTCCACTCCCTATCCTCCACCACCCGTCTCCACTCCCCATCCTCCACCACCCGTCTCCACTCCCCATCACCCGTCTCCACTCCCCATCCTTCGCCGCCCGCTCTCCACACCCGCCAGACCGCTCTTCACGCAGTCTATTATAGGGAAATATACAGTAGGCCTACAGCCGTCTCGGCGAAATCCAACTGTTTGACCTAGTTGACTCTTCGCATCTAGTTTTATGACATGATTTTATATGCAATGAAACTATGACATTCTTGGTCCCCGCCAACGTCAACTACTGAATGAGATGCTGCGCCCTAAACTATGCAAGGACTATACTTGATTGTCTGGGACAACAATACAACCACGATCGCTCGGCCTACCCTGTCTGCTGCTACCGATTAGGTCCAATCGAGTACGTTGTAAATATGGCGGATGGTTCTAGGCCCAGCCCTACTCTAAACTTTGTCGTTTGTATCCTGCTTGTGTGGTCGCTTTGCGTCGATGCCAACTTGTGTGGTCGCTTTGCGTCGATGCCAACTTGTGTGGTCGCTTTGCGTCGATGCCAACTTGCGTGGTCGCTTTGCGTCGATGCCAACTTGCGTGGTCGCTTTGCGTCGATGCCAACTTGCGTGGTCGCTTTGCGTCGATGCCAACTTGCGTGGTCGCTTTGCGTCGATGCCAACTTGCGTGGTCGCTTTGCGTCGATGCCAACTTGCGTGGTCGCTTTGCGTCGATGCCAACTTGCGTGGTCGCTTTGCGTCGATGCCAACTTGCGTGGTCGCTTTGCGTCGATGCCAACTTGCGTGGTCGCTTTGCGTCGATGCCAACTTGCGTGGTCGCTTTGCGTCGATGCCAACTTGCGTGGTCGCTTTGCGTCGATGCCAACTTGCGTGGTCGCTTTGCGTCGATGCCAACTTGCGTGGTCGCTTTGCGTCGATGCCAACTTGCGTGGTCGCTTTGCGTCGATGCCAACTTGCGTGGTCGCTTTGCGTCGATGCCAACTTGCGTGGTCGCTTTGCGTCGATGCCAACTTGCGTGGTCGCTTTGCGTCGATGCCAACTTGCGTGGTCGCTTTGCGCCGATGCCAACTTGCGTGGTCGCTTTGCGTCGATGCCAACTTGCGTGGTCGCTTTGCGCCGATGCCAACTTGCGTGGTCGCTTTGCGTCGATGCCAACTTGCGTGGTCGCTTTGCGCCGATGCCAACTTGCGTGGTCGCTTTGCGTCGATGCCAACTTGCGTGGTCGCTTTGCGCCGATGCCAACTTGCGTGGTCGCTTTGCGCCGATGCCAACTTGCGTGGTCGCTTTGCGCCGATGCCAACTTGCGTGGTCGCTTTGCGTCGATGCCAACTTGCGTGGTCGCTTTGCGTCGATGCCAACTTGCGTGGTCGCTTTGCGTCGATGCCAACTTGCGTGGTCGCTTTGCGTCGATGCCAACTTGCGTGGTCGCTTTGCGTCGATGCCAACTTGCGTGGTCGCTTTGCGTCGATGCCAACTTGCGTGGTCGCTTTGCGTCGATGCCAACTTGCGTGGTCGCTTTGCGTCGATGCCAACTTGCGTGGTCGCTTTGCGTCGATGCCAACTTGCGTGGTCGCTTTGCGTCGATGCCAACTTGCGTGGTCGCTTTGCGTCGATGCCAACTTGCGTGGTCGCTTTGCGTCGATGCCAACTAAGGTCGCACTTGATAGACACAGTGAGTAAAAAATGTGACGTGATTACTGTATTAATTTTATCAATCCTTCTTTTGACTTGGTCCCCAATAATTCAGTTGTTTACTTGGACGGCAAAGTTAATGTTATTATCTAAAATAATAACCCAGTGATAAATTCATATTATTTCTTTAACATAAACGCCCAATTATAATAATTTAGGGACGATTAATTTTAAGTGCTGCGTTTTAATACTGTTAGCTTAAAACATGCACGCTTTTGTTTCAATTAGTTTCCCTAAGCCTAAGGCGTACCAGAATAATATTTGTGTTTCCATTTACCCGACCGACCCTGTTAAATGTAGTCGACCCTAGAATGTCTTACGACATAACAGGGTCAAGGGAAACCATTTATTTGCGACCCTTTATATATAAATCCAAACACAAGGAAAAATAAGCCTTTGCCGGCCGACCCAATCTCTAGTTGTCAAAATACCGGAAATATGTTGTTTCTATATCGGAATAAAATTGTAGGTGAAATCTTCCAGTGACAGTGCTTCGAAGTTGTCCGCTTCGCACTCGTTATTTTCACGCATGCTTTATATTTTACGACAGAAAATGGAGATTCATCCATTTCCCGATAAATTTTAGCACGAGACCGGCGAAGACACAGCTTTATGGCCTCGGTTATCCAGACTCCGTGCTGTGGCGCCACTGTTTGTCGCACAAGTCATCGCCTGGAATCAGAATCATTTATTTGACCATACGATCATATTAAATACAACATATATATATATATATATATATATATATATATATATATATATATATATATATATATATATATATATATATATATATATATATATATGAATGTATGGTCAGGGAGACTCTTATTAAGGCATGATGTATGGCGTTAACATAAAAGCCACCCTGTTGGTTAATGGATCATTTTAATACAAATTTATAACATCACAATAATTATTGTAATAAACATCTAATAAGTAATTGATGGGCATTAATTAACATTATTTAATACTAACAAACGACTAAATAATTAATGTGTACTTTTAATTAATTTTGACGGAAATTATATATATGCCTAGTCTCGCTTATCCGACTCTCGCTCGCCTTCGTGAACTCGCCGAGAAGAGAGTCTGGCCCCGAAGGCGTGGCCTCATTGTTACCCACTGTCACCACTTCATTAGTACACATAACGTTCCCCTGCATTCAATGTCAGCGCAGCCAACAAACATTCAGGTCACAAGAAATGGACTCGATTCCAATTGATTAAAATGACAAATATTCCTAAAGTAAAAAGTGGAATAACTTAGCAAATAATAAAGATACTGAAAACAAATAAAAAAAGGGTTATAAACTACATAGCATGCTTTATCACACAGAAGTAAACGATTATAGAACTTTTTTTATAATATACCTCATTTTTGTGTAAGAGTTCCCGTGAAGCGCCAGCAGCCAATCAGCGTAATTATCGATATTCTGTGCTAAAAAAAATGCCTGATTTAACTTTTCAGTCTGACAGTTATGTCAATATAATCAAACTTTAAAGTTAATTTGAATTGCATCATATAAACTGACCAAAGTTCACTCTTATTTTATGAGTTAGTGAAATTCCCAGATAAGATCGTAATTAGCTAATTAAGTATGCGTCTAGAAAAGTACACTTTGCACCGAGGCGATGACGTGTGCGACAGTCGGTGGTGTCACAGCGCGCAGCCTGTGTAATCGAAGCTACGTTGTCTTTAGACGGTTGACGCAGCAGACGATTAGACTGATACCGGAAGTGACGCGTGAATGTACTGCAGCGAGGATGTGCACAACTGAAAGTTCATTAGCAAAATTGGAAACCATTAGCAAACTAATTAGTTGTGTTCCTCTTGCGTGTGCTCATTCATGACATGTTATTTGTAACGGATAAAGAACACGCATTCAATCACTGTAACCAATCAGTTTACTGACAAAAACAATGAGGAGGACAAACAGGAGTTTCCCGAGAACACACCATACATCATCATCATTCTGTGCCAGTTTTTACTCATACGTGCTCTCGTTTTTGTTGGAGCCTGATAATTAATTTAGTCGGCGGTGGCGCTTGGAACCACCGCCGGTTGTAGGATATTTTCATGCAGTCGCCAATGGTGCGCACATCCTATTTTTAGAGTAGAGTAAGTGGGTTCATGACATGTCTGTCTATTTCCCTGTGCGGGATATTTTACTTCCCCTGCATTCCAGGTAGATGGGACCAATGGTTTTTAGCGTCTCTTCTAAGAAACTCAGTTGTGGCAGTCAGAGCAGTTTTCGAGTACTCGACGCCAATTAAAACTAAAATGGTAGCAGACCTACAACAAACTTAACGTCAGTTCCATGAAAATGCGGGTCATTTGCTTTCTATCACGGGCCACGGGGCGTTTAGTCAAACTGCCGGATTATCTCGCAGAATGCGCGACGTATTAACCTCGATCATATCGTCTCCCACCACTTGAAGGAGACTGGATAATTGAGAATTTAGTCAAACTGCCGGATTGTCTCGCAGAATGCGGGACGTATTAGTCTCGATTATCTAGTCTCCCACCACCTGAAGGAGATAGGATAGTGGAGAATCTAGGAAAACAGCCGGGAACTCTCATTCTCACCAGTTATAAGTAAATTTATATCATCGTATTCGATAAATACGAAACAATTCTAAACTTAACTTACCGATATATTGAAGTAAATCATACAATAAAATAAAGCGGAAATAATATGTTACAGTGTGTTCGTTTTTTTTCCGTAGCGCCATGGCACTGCTGTCGAGGGGTGGAAGCAGTAGTCTGTATCAGAAACAGAGTGCTGTCGAGGGGTGGGGCAGTAGTCTGTGTCAGAAATAGAATGCTGTCGAGGGGTGGAAGCAGTAGTCTGTGTCAGAAACAGAGTGCTGTCGAGGGGTGGAAGCAGTAGTCTGTGTCAGAAACAGAGTGCTGTCGAGGGGTGGAAGCAGTAGTCTGTGTCACAAACAGAATGCTGACGAGGGGTGGAAGCAGTAGTCTGTGTCAGAAACAGAGTGCTGTCGATGGGTGGAAGCAGTAGTCTGTGTCAGAAACAGAGTGCTGTCGAGGGGTGGAAGCAGTAGTCTGTGTCAGAAACAGAATGCTGTCGAGGGGTGGAAGCGGTAGTCTGTGTCAGAAACAGAGTGCTGTCGAGGGGTGGAAGCGGTAGTCTGTGTCAGAAACAGAATGCTGTCGATGGGTGGAAGCAGTAGTCTGTGTCAGAAACAGAGTGCTGTCGAGGGGTGGAAGCGGTAGTCTGTGTCAGAAACAGAATGCTGTCGAGGGGTGGAAGCAGTAGTCTGTGTCAGAAACAGAGTGCTGTCGAGGGGTGGAAGCGGTAGTCTGTGTCAGAAACAGAATGCTGTCGATGGGTGGAAGCAGTAGTCTGTGTCAGAAACAGAGTGCTGTCGAGGGGTGGAAGCGGTAGTCTGTGTCAGAAACAGAGTGCTGTCGAGGGGTGGAAGCAGTAGTCTGTGTCAGAAACAGACTGCTGTCGATGGGTGGAAGCAGTAGTCTGTGTCAGAAACAGAGTGCTGTCGAGGGGTGGAAGCAGTAGTCTGTGTCAGAAACAGAATGCTGACGAGGGGTGGAAGCAGTAGTCTGTGTCAGAAACAGAATGCTGTCGAGGGGTGGAAGCAGTAGTCTGTGTCAGAAACAGAATGCTGACGAGGGGTGGAAGCAGTAGTCTGTGTCAGAAACAGAATGCTGTCGAGGGGTGGAAGCAGTAGTCTGTGTCAGAAACAGAATGCTGAAGCTTATCTTGGCTTTTCCAAAAGTGCAAAATGTAATCTACTGGTGCACTAGAATACATAGATTGGCTGCGACAAGTGTTCGCCTCTAAATTAATGTTGACAGACCAGTAGAACGTGTGAACGAAGATAAATATATATTAAGAGCTGCATTGACACTTGCGTAGTCAACAAGACAAGAAAACCTGCTCTTTAGTAGAGCAAGGGTCATTCGCTTACCACTAAGCAGTGCTTCCTATTAGACACATAATGTTATTAGACACATAATGTTATTATACACATAATGTTATTAGACACAATGTTATTCTTCACCGGTGAGTGTCGTATAAATAACTTCAGGCAAGTTTCTGTTTTCACGTAGTTACACAGTTTGTGTTAGAGACCGCACTGGCCGCAGTGTTTACCACAACGTAAGGACTAATATTAAAATGGGGGGGGGGGGTGGCATTAAAACGTAGTCAACTGTTTGGTGCTGACGTAAGTTGTTTGCCTATCTCACCACTGTTGAGTGGTCAGTCGTGTTGTCCAGAAACGAATACATGTTGCGTAATGTTGCTCTTTCAATGTTGTTCGTATTGTTTACTTCACCACCTGCAGTACTTCAGTTTGTTTACTTCACCACCTGCAGTACTTCAGTTCGCGCCTTTCGATCTTGAATTTCTTCTCGTCTGCCCTTGGCTACTTGTGGTACTACTACTATTACCATTACCACTAGCACTAGCACTAGCACTAGCACTAGCACTAGCACTACCACTGCCACCGCAACTGCCACAGTCACTGTTACAACCACTGCCACCGTCACTGTTACAGCCACTGCCACCGTCACTGTTACAGCCACTGCCACAGTTACTGTTACAACCACTGCCACAGTTACTGTTACAACCACTGCCACAGTCATTGTTACAGCCACTGCCACCGTCACTGTTACAACCACTGCCACCGTCACTGTTACAGCCACTGCCAGTTACTGTTACAACCACTGCCACAGTTACTGTTACAACCACTGCCACCGTCACTGCCACAGTCATTGTTACAGCCACTGCCACCGTCACTGTTACAACCACTGCCATAGCCACTGCCACTGCCACCATAACAGTCTTTGCCACACCCACCGCCACCGTCACAGCCACTGCCACCATCACAGCCACTGCCACTGCCACCGTAACAGCCACATCCACCGCCACCGTCACAACCACTGCCACTGCCACCGTCACAGCCAC
>BSQZ01000023.1:1932500-2110000 GCA_033239005.1 Lamellibrachia satsuma
GTCAGTCAGTCAATCAATCAGTAATTTATTTTCAACAACCAACAGTCAAATTTCATCATTACAAAATACAACACCATTTACAACATATCAGACAATAAGATAAACAAGAGACAAGACAATAAGATAAAAAAGAGACAAGACAATAAGATAAACAAGAGACAAGACAATAAGATAAACAAGAGACAAGACAATAAGATAAACAAGAGAGTGTTGGTGGAAAGAGAGTGAACAGAAGTGTCATATATATGTTCTCCCCAAACCAATTATTTTATAATAAATTTCAAATCCATAACTAATGCATATACAGTGCCTACAACATATGATGTTTGTTTATAGTTATGTTAATGTTTTAGATGGGCCGTGTATAGTACAACAACCGGCGGCTTGTTTAGTTGTTACGAAGTGCCTTATCTTTTCAACGTCTGAGCCGACGTATTTTATTGAATTCAACCTTTTCATCCGTAAATCGAGACATGCACCGACTTAGTTGGCGGCACCTAGTGAACAGCAAACACCTGGTGAACAGCAAACACCTGGTGAACAGCAAACATACACAGGCATTTAGGGTAATAAAATTAAACAATTATATAGCGCCAGATTTACTGCGTGCTCTATTGCACTTTACATCATGCTATTATCCCAAGTACAGATGCTATTATCCCAAGTACAGATGCTATTATTCCAAGTACAGATGCTATTATTCCAAGTACAGATGCTATTATCCCAAGTACAGATGCTATTATCCCAAGTACAGATGCTATTATCCCAAGTACAGATGCTATTATTCCAAGTACAGATGCTATTATCCCAAGTACAGATGCTATTATCCCAAGTACAGATGCCATTATCCCAAGTACAGATGCTATTATCCCAAGTACAGATATACGGTTATTTAAAAGATGTATATATTTATAAATAAAACAATAAATGTAAGACATACAAAATTACAAATGATGTAAGACTATGAAACTTGTTCGGCATGGAGGATGATTAAAATGTCCCTTTCAACATTCGAAGCACTTTTGCATATTATTGTTTATGTAACAAATGTCTTTGAGATCAGAGAGCAGTAATGCTATCAATGTCTTTGAGATCAGAAAGCAGTAATGCTATCAATGTCTTAATCAGAAAGCAGTAATGCTATCAATGTCTTAATCAGAAAGCAGTAATGCTATCAATGTCTTTGAGATCAGAACGCAGTAATGCTATCAATGTCGCTGAGACTTGAACATTGTAAATGTCTATTTGTAGGAGCCCAAGCAGCGATGTCGCTAGTGTCACTTGGTAATCGTGCTTAGTCATTCGCAAATTTATACAAAGACATCGTTAGTGCCACGCGGAAATCAGTAAGCCTTAAAATACACCCGGTCACAGTCGTGTCAGACCAAAAGTCCAGTCTCTGAGGGCAACCTCTCACGCCAAGCTTAAGTGCAACGATGTGTAAATAACACGTTAGCGTAGTAAACACAAACCGGTTAATAATGTGCAAACCTGCAGGAAACGAGTTCGTGTTGAGCAGCGTCATTAACAGTTAAAGCTGTGTTCAATAAATATATACGATTTAATTGCATATTTTAATTGAATAAGGAATCCGGCGACTTAGTAGGAACGAACATGCAACCACTGCTGTAATTACTGCAGGTAGTAAGCCTACTTGGCGTACTTTGTAATTACTGCAGGTAGCATGCCTACTTGGCGTACTCTTTATTATACAAGTCTGATACACTAGTCGTATGTTGTAAGCAACTGAATAAGCTGTTTGAACCTAGACACCCCGTCACGTTCCAACAATGTTCACTCGTCTGTTAGGATTTCTATATAAACCCATTCGCATCATCATCGTGTACCACTGGCGATATGTTATGGGTCCACCTGAACTCTTAATGTTATGGATCCACATGAACTCTATGTAATTGAGCTTTGTCCCAATCAATCAATGAAACCTTGTGAATGCATGTTGTCTGCGTCGATGGACTTCA
Organism: Lamellibrachia satsuma; assembly: GCA_033239005.1. Classification (NCBI taxonomy): domain Eukaryota; kingdom Metazoa; phylum Annelida; class Polychaeta; order Sabellida; family Siboglinidae; genus Lamellibrachia; species Lamellibrachia satsuma. Next base: position 1,934,480 of record BSQZ01000023.1, read on the forward strand.
ACAAAAGGAAAACAAAATGTCGTAGTCGATACTAGACATGTTCGATGTTTCGCGCAAGGAGTCTGAAACTAGACAAGCAAAACATCGAATTGATGAGAGACACAGATATATCTTCATACCTAATTTAAATACTATCTCACTTGTAGGCATATTTAAAATAGAATAGTGCAATTGATCATGCCGATAAAAAGCTATATTTTGATCTGTGCTGACCTCAAACGTTCACTTTATAAACCCGGTCTTTGTCCAGCCCTCCCACGGCTTTATGGGGAACGCCGCTTATCTCACACTGACAGGGACGTTACACCCCTCGTCAGATGCAGCTGTTCCCCGGGATCAGGCACAGGGCGGGTTGAGACAGCCTACAGCTGTTGGGTCGCGTCTTCCCGTTTTACAACCCTCCATTGTCTCAGAAATTGTCTCAGACAACTGAACCCTTTTATTGTGCTGCTAACTCTAAAAATACCGGTATTATTGAATCCGCAAGAGCCAACGGGGGAGAGAGATACGCACGCACGCACGCACGCACGCACGCACGCACATTCAAACAGAGAGAGATGGGGAGGGGAGGGGTGGAGGAGGGGGAGGGGGTGGAGGAGGGGGGTGGAGGAGGGGGTGGAGGAGGCAGAGACAAACAAACCTTTAAATGTGACAATGTGTTGGTCTTTCAATAACAACAGTAATATTTGTCGTGAAAGTGGCGCATTTTATTGCCAAATCGTGTATTTTTTAAAATGTAAAGGGTTGAAAGATTTTAACACACTTTTATGGATATTATTTTTAACGAACCGAAATAATATAAATGCTAATAAATTCAGTGTCGCAGTTTCCCATAAAACAATCGTCAACCAATGAAAATCATTGTACCTTCCCTTTAATATATGCGTGTTATATGATCCACTCTCTTTCTCTCCTTCTCCCTCCCTCCCTCCCTCCCTCCCTCCCTCCCTCCCTCCCTCCCTCCCTCCCTCCCTTCCTCTCTTCCTCCCTCCCTCCCTCCCTCCCTCCCTCCCTCCCTCCCTCCCTCCCTCCCTCCCTACCTCCCTCCCTCCCTCCCTCTCTCTCTCTCTCTCTCTCTCCATGGAGATTATATAAATAAAAACATAACAATGCTTCCATATTGTGTTCGACATCGTCTCGCATATATATGTAGCAGTTACAACAATATTAGTGGGAATCACTCGTGAAAATGATTAACATTTAAGTGTCCTAACTTCGTATTCCCGACCCAAATGAAGGTAGTTACTTTCGTACTGGCATTATAACCGACAATCGCTTAAATGCAACGCATTTTATTTCAAAACACATAGGCCTATAAGTTCTCATTTCAAAATGCTTTTTCAGCCAATCCAGAGCAGCTAGCAAGCCGCAAGCCAGCAAGCAGATAATTATTTTTATTTTCCTCCGTCGACAAAACGTTCTGTCACTCAGTAGCACTAAAACTGTCCTACGAAATGTTTTTTATTGACACACTCTGCTCTCGTCGTTATGCAATCTACGATACTTTGGTAAAAACTGCATTAGTGGGAGCTTTTTAACAAATTACGTCAGAGCGGTTAACCGTTCCGTGCGCCCGCCTGCAGAACCTACAGACTGCGTTTTACAACAGCTGCACATTAAATCACCACACGATGGCCTTCAGCTAAGGTCGTAACCCGTTGGTGCGTTTGAAGACTGAACTCATGCAGCCTGTCACAATGACGTTGTGGTTGACGAAAAAACTAATAAAGTAACGCAAATGCACTTTTAACCATTTATGTTGGCCTTTGCCGTCGGCTTTCCTTGTTTGGCGACACAAATCACCCGCCAATGTTTTTATATTCCGCAGAACTAACGCATTAATTTTGCGGCTCGATTGTGCTTAATTGGCGCTGATATCAACTTATTAATTCAATTAATTCACACTTCGACCCCGGAAGCACTCGAGTCTCCTGACGACGAATTAGCAGCAGTGACTTGGTGCCAAAAGAACCACCCTCCCCTAGTACGGCAATTATTACTCGGCAACCATCTGTCGGACAGCCAAGTGCAATTTAACGCCAATACCAAGGTTGACACGCACGTCAGTCATGAGAAAATTATGCTAAGCACTGGGCAGCGCGGACAGTCGCAGTGACGTCACTCTGTCGGCACACGCGAACGTACTGTCCGTGTGGACATGACAGTGCGACAGTCCCAGATCCAGGACTGTCGTCGTTTTTAGACTGCCCTTCCAGACATACGCATCGATTACAGCGTTTTCACGCTGAATTACCTCCGCGGATCACATTTCCGACATAAGTGTTGTGTGGTTTTGCGTTATTGATAGGATTACGTAATCTCGGTTACGAAATATATTCCCTTGAAAACAAACCATAGAAAGGAGTGGTAACGGTTATTAGCAAGATATCATGATTACCTACATAAAACACATTACATTTTATTGATCTGATGGCAAACGTAAACTCTGCAATGCTCAATAATGCACATTACTGAACTTGTCCTGCTGAATGTTTAAACAAAGAGAAGACAACATGAACAACAAAATGCACCGTGGCATTGGTGTTGGTGGTGGTCGTGGTGTTGGTGGTGGTCGTGGTGTTGGTGGTGGTCGTGGTGTTGGTGGTGGTCGTGGTGGTAGTAGTGGAGGTGGTGGTGGTGGTGGTGGTGGTGGTGGTGGTGGTGGTGGTGGTGGTGGTGGTGGTGGTGGTGTTAGTGTTGGTGGTGGTGGGGGTTGTAGTGGTGTTGGTGGTGGTGTTGGGGTGGTGGTGGTGATGTTGGGGTGGTGGTGGTGGTGGTGTTGGTAGTGGTGGTGGTGTTGGGGTAGTGGTGGTGATGTTGGGGTGGTGGTGGTGTTGGGGTAGTGGTGGAGGTGTTGGGGTGGTGGTGGTGATGTTGGGGTGGTGGTGGTGGTGTTGGGGTAGTGGTGGTGGTGTTGGGGTAGTGCTGGTGATGTTGGGGTGGTGGTGGTGGTGTTGGGGTAGTGGTGGAGGTGTTGGGGTAGTGGTGGAGGTGTTGGGGTGGTGGTCGCGGTGGTCGTTGTAGCTATCATATATGAAACGGTTTGTCAACAATCTATATATTCTACATTTTCTACGTTTACATTTACTCTTTACGTGTTCCATAGAAGCTACATATTTTACGTTGTTGAGGTAAAGACCGTGCACATAATTATGTATGCGTGAACAGAATCAATCAATGTTGCGTCACGCCAGACAGTGCAAAGCGTCTATTTCGTATTAAATTTGACTCCATAAACCATTGTCACTTCAACTGGACACATTCATGTATGATGCTAGTATATAACACATTGCACACCTCGATATATTTATAATGTCATTAGTTACATAAACGATAACGTCCACTTGAAGGTAGTGTTGCTGTTAAAGGTGTAGGCATACGTCGGTGCAGGTGTAGTCATACGTCGGTGCAGGTGTAGGCATACGTCGGTGCAGGTGTAGTCATACGTATTATTTCACATACACTTTCTACTTTAAATGTGCGGTTTCCACAGAAGAGACCAGTCGACGCAGAGTAACAGTCCTTGGTCGCACACCGCGACTTCACATTAATATACAGAGTCGTGATGATGTAATGTGTAGTCGTGGTGATGATGTAATGTGTAGTCGTGGTGATGATGTAATGTGTAGTCGTGGTGATGATGTAATGTGTAGTCGTGGTGATGATGTAATGTGTAGTCGTGGTGATGATGTAATGGAGACTCGTTGTTGAACGTGGTTGCATTTTTCGTGTGACATAATTGCTTAAGGCACCATAATTCACCGCTCAAATGACGCAGATATGCCAAGTAACAAGGCACAACAATCGGTAGATCTGCCAAGTAACAAGGCACAACAATCGGTAGATCTGCCAAGTAACAAGGCACAACAATCGGTAGATCTGCCAAGTAACAAGGCACAACAATCGGTAGATCTGCCAAGTAACAAGGCACAACAATCTGTAGATCTGCCAAGTAACAAGGCACAACAATCGGTAGATCTGCCAAGTAACAAGGCACAACAATCGGTAGATCTGCCGCTCTTCGTTAAGCGAGAGTCGTAGCTGAAGATCTGACGCCTCGAGTCTTACACCGCAGTCGGGAGAGTGTGTTTCACTTCCTGACATAAGACTGTTCAATGTTAGCGTATGTTTACTTACTTCTGGTGCCTTTCCTAATGCATTTCCAATACGAAATAGCGGTGTGCCGGTATATTTGGATTCGAAATGGGTATATACAAATGTGTAACCTTGTAATTGCGGTTTGGCGGTAGAGTTTGCCTCGAAAGCGATAAATCGGGAGATTCTGTAAAAATGAAGAATAAGCGGTACACGTGGCATGGCACCTCGGGACCTCGAGTACACATTGAATGACTTCCATTGGTAGTGTGCGTGCATGTAACGTACTAACGAATTGTTCGCATGTTATTGTCAGTAGACGGGAAAAATAGTCAGTACACAGTGATCATTAGCTATGTAAAGTCAGTTTCCTGTCGCACTCCGTCAACAGAACCGATGACGTCATATTCATGTACCGTCAGTCGGCCTAGTGTAAACATCGTTCAAAACAAAACCTTTCTCTTTACGTAAACGTTATAGTAGTATCGTAAACATAGATACTATGTTTGCGGTGGCTTTTTCCATTTTTAATGTGCACGATGCTGCGCTACGTGACGTGCGTGCAGCAATCCCAGTTGTTACGTTACTGCTTCAACAAACAGCGCGAGGTACGCAACATGCCGTGTATTATGTAATTGCGCCGAAGTGAGTGACATGTTCTGCACCAAGTATTCGCCGTTCGCAGTTGAAATTGGGCAAGAAGGAGACTTTTATTAAGTGGGATGACCATGTAAACGTGCTTTATTGTTCATATGTTCGTAAGAATGTTATAGATTCACCGTAAATGTGCATGATAAATGCTTGATTTAACAGTTTTGTTGACATTTTATGAACTTTTTATTCGTATATGAAATTGTTGCCAGCACATTAGCATGAACGAATGCGTCGAAGTTCTAGTAGAACAAACAGGGACGCCGACATATGATATGACACAGCCAGTGCTGAAACTGACACCTCTCAGTTCACATTGCGCAACATGACGATTCGGTGTTAATGAAAACAGTCGCTTTTTGTCTTGTCATCGACGCGTAGTATAGAGTTGTTATCACTGACATGTAGTATAGAGTTGTTATCACTGACATGTAGTATAGAGTTGTAGCGAAGTGCTACTATTTCGTTATCGAGAAAGCCAGTATACAAGATGTTGCCAGTCATTTGTCATCCAAACATATCTGATGTTGTCTTCGTACATGAGGGATCACTCACTGACAGTTATATATAGGCGTACTGCCAACAAACCACTAGAACTCTACGTATGTGCACAGCACACGTGTCATAATGCACAAGTATGTACCCTACTTTACTTGAAGTAACTGCTAGCAACTGTAGAACGCATATCAAATTAAGATGCCAGTTTAGATAGAAAACGAATGTAATTATATCAAAAGACTGTTTACAGCGACGTCCAATCTCTTTCGTAGTCAACGTATCGGTTATACGTAAATTATGGACCGCACGCACGCACACACGCACGCACGCACGCACGCACGCACGCACACAAGCACTCGCGCACGCTACACACATGCACTCGCGCGCGCACATCTCACGCACGCACACACGGACACGCATACACGGACACACGCACGCACGCACGCACGCACGCACGCACGCACGCACGCACGCACACACACACACACACACACACACACACACATACACGAAAGAGTTATCACAGTATTCTTCCTACGTCGTATGCCTCCATGTTCTCTGTCCCTGCAGCTGTCTCGACGATGCCGGCGGCCTGCAACAAGATTGAGTGTCCTGACTATCAGATGTGCGTGCTCAACATTCAGGGCATCCCGATGTGTCGCTGCCCGAGCTCGCTCTACTGCAAGCGACAGTCGCGCGGGCGCAAGGTCTGCGGCGGAGACGACATCCTCTACAAATCTCGCTGCTTCCTCCAGGTTCGTGGCTTCACACACGAGTCATCGTTGCTTGGCAACGCATTGTTTGATGGTTATGAAGGGCTATTCGGGGATATATCATTATTTCACTTCCGAGTTCAGGTCATACGATTGAATTTATTTTATAGTTTTGACTAGGGATATAGCCGTATTTGAGGTACACTTATGATGCGCCCAGATCAACATTTCTATTGGGGCTATCAATATATGCGTGTGTCAGTGACTGTAGGGTCCCTTGTGCAAGACATGATGTAGTTATTTTGGAAGCCATTTGATATGACCATCTTGTACGTTAATTTCTGGAAAGAAAAAACAGAGATGATTTTCAGAAGAATCAAAATATAAATTTGCGAACACCTTTAAACAGTTAACGTGGCAACCAATGAGAAAGTGGGAAAATAACTAATGATCCGTCCCCGTTCACGTCACTGACCGAGATACCCAATTGGTCGAAATGCCTAGCGACGGGGATTGTCCATCAACTTTCAAGCATTTGTTACTTTACGTGCAGTTAACTCACATTTGATCGTTGTTTTGCAACGGACGCATCGAGTGATATGTGACAGGTATTCGCCTATGTGCTTCGAATCGTTGGGCGATATGTGTATAATTTATAACTTATATGTTGCTTAATCGATAAAAACAAGGCATGTATAAATATACAAATTTCTTGTTGGAAATGGGTAAGCTATCGAGACTACGTAGAAATTGAGGTTACGGAAAAAATATTTGTTGCCAGACATAGCATAAATGGAAGTGCAGAAAACGGCTAAATATTGGTGCACTAGCAAAAGTAGGTCTTGATCTCAACGAACTATGAAATTAAGCAAATGACTTGTTCACCGTGTCTTATACTATGGCATGGCGAGTGCCACACGTTGCTGAACAGTGCATGCAACATGGTGTCTACGGAGTTTCTTACATAGTTGTTTGTCGGACATCTTTAATTTATTAACCATAAGAAAATTCATGTCAATAGGAAATGTTTAGTCCTGTGAAGGAGACTTCGTGGATCCCATGTAACTGACGCTTTTAGTCTCACAGTCGGTTGAGACCAAGTCCAAACTTTTAGTCTCACAGTCAGTTGAGACCAAGTCCAAACTTCGCTGAGAAACACATTTTTAGTAATTTTCTGCACTTCTAGTTGTGAGTGCGTTTTTCTTCTTTCTGTTCCCAGTATTGTGGAATTGCGCGTGAGTATTCCCCACATAACGTGTACATAGAACTGTGTGTTTCTCTGTAGATTGTATTCCCCACATAACGTGTACATAGAACTGTGTGTTTCTTCTTAGATTGTATTCCCCACATAACGTGTACATAGAACTGTGTGTTTCTTCTTAGATTGTATTCCCCACATAACGTGTACATAGAACTGTGTGTTTCTTCTTAGATTGCCGAGTGCGCCACCTCGACGAAGGTCGGCGAACAGTCTCTGAGCAAGTGTTTCGCCGAGAAGCAGCGCAAGCGGAAGGCGAGAAAAATCGCCAGAGCAAACAACCAGAAGAAACCGCGCAAATCGAAGAAGCCGAAACGCCGCAACAATAAGCAGACGGTACGACGCAAGAAGAAGAACAAGAAGAAGAAGAAGAAGCGACGCAAACAGCGCCGACAACGGAAGCGTCGTGACCGACGTCGACGCTCCAGGAAACACGGCCTGCTGAAGCTGCCGAAGTCTAGCAAGAAGTCCCGGGCAGCGGCGACGAAGGCGGCCGACGCGAGACGGGAGAGAAGGAAGAGGAAGCGGGCTCGTCGCAAGGAAAGGAAGGGAAAGGGAGAGTGATTGCAGCCAATTACGTGTTTATTGCTCGATGGGGAACATCCGTTCTCCGCGGTAGACGAAATCCGCGGAAGTCGTTTCACGTAAATTTTATCTCCACACGCGTGTGAGCGCATCTAACGAGTCAGTCATATTATTGTGTTACACGGTGCAGCGTCACCTTCGGTAGATTACGTTCCCCTGAACGCTCGTTGCTCCACAGTTGCCATGGCGCGCGTTAAACGCATATTAACATGAACTCCTCCGCTATGATTCCACACCGGACGCCACCACAGTGCCGTGTCATTCACGCATGCAGTTGTAAAACAACGGATTGTACATAAATATTATTACAAGAAACAAGATGGTTTGTCCACAACTACCTATGTCGCCATTTTAAATGTAATCATTGTGTGTGCTATTATGATTTTCTCGAAACTGTATAAGAAATAAATGTGAAGTGTACTCCCGTGCTCTCGCTTCTCTCCCTATCATTTTGTTGTGTCATGCACTATTATATTACATTATTAGCATCCCGTATTGTACTTTATATGTCTAAATTTGCAACAACAACAAAAAACAAATCCAAAACACCAGCAAAACTCGTTTCTTTACTACCGAAACATACGCGTTTGTCGGAATTTTCCGCTGTCACGTGGCTATATTTGTTTGAATCCCGTGATTACCCTTCACGCCCTAATGGTCACTTGGGGATACTCCCTAATATGTCGACCTGTTATTAAACAGTCCATTATGGTGTCTTGCATTGCATGCACTTTCATAAATGAAAATATGCAAACAGAACAGTTTTATGCAGGCCTTATCACGGTTTTGTGCCTTTGCACATATAACAATTACTAAAACATAACGTAAATACAATTAAGAATATTACGCCAGTGGTTTACTAGGAAAACCTTGTTGAACACAGAACATCTTAATTCTTAATTAGAACTGAAATGAGCGATTTAAACATAAACAGTAGCGATGTCTCACGCGAGCGATGGGTGATGACGACATCTGCAGAGGGGCTGTGACGTACTAAATTGTAGTTCTTTAAAATACATTTGGGCGATGAGAATAGATATCATATACTATAGTAATATAATGTACTACAGTAGTAGTATACTGTATAACACAACATGATTTTATGATAAAAAAAACATTTAAATCAATGTGCCCGGTTGGTTTGTTTAACTACTTTATCTGAACGAATATTCTCAAATAGATAATGTGGTTATTTCTGAATGTCAGGTGGTTATGTTTCACACTGGATGCTTTTAGTGACATTCATTAAATTATATACTAGCAAGAAATGGCGATCATCCGGCCTAGGTAACTTGGTAGTTCGTGTTGGACCAAGTTTCAGGATACTCCACGTTATCATAGAAATATCCACCTATGCGTTCGTACTTGGTTCTGCCAATTCAACATCGTCAATGTCGTGACTGATTCTTTCCAACTCTCGAATTTGCGACGTAATACTTGCAGTTAAGCGACGCATTGCCCTCGTATGACGAAACCCCGGAACAGACGCTTGACGTTATCAGCAAGTGTACGTCACTGTTGGAGTAGCGTTGTGGACAGTTGTACGTCATTGTAAATTGGAGTAGCATTGTGGACAGTTGTACGCCATTGTTGGAGTAGCGTTGTGGACAGTTGTACGTCATTGTTGGAGTGGCGTTGTGGACAGTTGTACGTCATTGTTGGAGTGGCGTTGTGGACAGTTGTACGTCATTGATGGAGTGGCGTTGTGGGCAGTTGTACGTCATTGTTGGAGTGGCGTTGTGGACAGTTGTACGTCATTGTTGGAGTGGCGCTGTGGACAGTTGTACGTCATTGTTGGAGTGGCGTCGTGGCCAGTTGTACGTCATTGTTGGAGTGGCGTTGTGGACAGTTGTACGTCATTGTTGGAGTAGCCTTGTGGACAGTTGTACGTCATTGTTGGAGTAGCGTTGTGGACAGTTGTACGTCATTGTTGGAGTAGCGTTGTGGACAGTTGTACGTCATTGTTGGAGTGGCGTCGTGGACAGTTGTACGTCATTGCTGGAGTGGCGTTGTGGACAGTTGTACGTCATTGTTGGAGTGGCGTTGTGGACAGTTGTACGTCATTGTTGGAGTGGCGTTGTGGACAGTTGTACGTCATTGATGGAGTGGCGTTGTGGGCAGTTGTACGTCATTGTTGGAGTGGCGTTGTGGACAGTTGTACGTCATTGTTGGAGTGGCGTCGTGGACAGTTGTACGTCATTGCTGGAGTGGCGTTGTGGACAGTTGTACGTCATTGTTGGAGTGGCGTTGTGGACAGTTGTACGTCATTGTTGGAGTGGCGTTGTGGACAGTTGTACGTCATTGTTGGAGTAGCGTTGTGGACAGTTGTACGTCATTGTTGGAGTGGCGTTGTGGACAGTTGTACGTCATTGTTGGAGTAGCGTTGTGGACAGTAGTACGTCATTGTTGGAGTAGCCTTGTGGACAGTTGTACGTCATTGTTGGAGTAGCGTTGTGGACAGTTGTACGTCATTGTTGGAGTAGCGTTGTGGACAGTTGTACGTCATTGTTGGAGTGGCGTTGTACGTAATAACTACAAAGGGTAATTCGGTTGTTCGTAGAAAGGGGTGATAGCGGGGTGAATTTCGAGAAAAAAATTAACTGAGACGACACGCACGCACGCACGCACGCACACGCTCACACTCATGGTGAATCGTCTTATCTAGTATATTCCACTGAATTGGTAAAACTATTTTATTCTTTGAAAAACAGAGTACACTTTAGAATTTATCAATGCGCAATATTTCTGGTCTACATTCTGTAGCGCTTCTGTCTATTTCCACCCTAGCAAAAACCAAAATGTACGCATCTTTTGTCCAAATTCAGAATACATCTGTCGCACAGCTAACGTAGCATTGCATAGCATAGCGCAGTAGCGCACCATAGCATGCCATAACGCACGCGCGCAGACACGCACGCAGGCACGCACGTACGAACGCCGCACGCAGGTATGAACACGTGCAACAAAATTTAAATAAATAATAATGTGAACTGTATGTGACTTTGTGCTATTCATTTTCACATATTTACCTTCAAATGGTGGTGCCTAAATACATAAATATATCCAGTTTGACTATTGCGATGTGCAATGTAAGTAATTGTTGAGGCACGTTACGGTTACACGGATGACGTGACAAAGAGCAGAGCAGAACAGGTGTTTAATAAACCATGAATGCACTGACACACTCGACGGAAGTAGGCGCGAAGCGAGACGTTCGGACAGCTGCTCAGTGCACGCTCCGTGGCCCAGCGCCAATTTGTTTTTATCTAAACTGCAGTCGGCGTTGTCGCTGAGGCGAACTTGTTTTTAACGAGAATTAGTGATCGCACGCACACACAAACGCACACACACACACACACACACACACACACACACACACACACACACACACACACACACACACACACACACACACACACACACACACACACACACACACACACACACAAACACACACACACACAAACGCACGCACGCACGCACGCACGCACGCACACACACACACACACACACACACACACGATTAGAACGATAGGTCACATTATGATAACATTGAATACATACGAAAAACGTGTCGTTTTCATTGGAAACGATACGTATACTTAGGTAAAACTCACGAAATGGTAGCTAAGAAAATAAAGGCAATGAAGGATAATAAATAACCGGGAATGGATGTAATTCCGCCAAAACTACTAATGGAAACAATAGAACAAACCAGTATACCACTTGCAACAGTGCTCAACGTGTCATTAATAGAGGGAGTGGTTCCTTTGAATGGAAAGAAGCAAACATCAGAGATTTGTAAATTATAAAAAGGTTAATTAAAGAACATATGGTGGTCTTCCTTGTTAGGCATACATTATTAAATCCATCTCAACATGGATTCCTAAAAGCGAGGTCATGTTCTTTGGAAAAAATCGCTAAATGGATAGGGATCACCAGTAGATATTTTCTACTTAGATTTTCAGAAAGCTTTCGACAAAGTGCCACATCAAAGATTACTACTTAAATTAAAAGCCCATGGTATCGGGAAGGCATAATTAACTGGATAGAACAATGACTGACTGAGAGAAGAAAGCGTGTTGTAGTAGATGGGGAGGTTTCAAACTGGAAATCAGTTTTGAGTGGGGTACTACAAGGATCAGTAATAGGACCTTTAGTATTCTTAATATATATCAATGACTTGGACAATAATATAACAAGCAACGTACTGAAATTTGCGGATGACACAAAAGGGTTTAGAAAAGTTAACATCGATGGTGATAAACCACATTTATAAAACGATCTAGACAAATTAGTTAAATGGTCTGATAAATGGTATTAAATTTAGGGAAATGTAAATGCCTACATACAGAACATGGGAACTTTGATGTAAACTATAAAATGGGAGATACTGTTCTAGGTACTATCGTAAAAGAAAAGGACTTAGGAGTAAAAAGAAGCGCTGATGAAGGTTTCAGAGCAGTGTGGTATTGCAGCTTCAAAGGGTAATCAAATTCTTGGATTGATTAGGAGAAATATAATATGCAAGGAAAAAAGCTAATCATACCTCTGTATAGAGCAATAGTTAGGCCTCATCTAGAATACTGTATACAAGCATGGAGACCACATCGTAAGAAGGATATAGATATGGTTGAACGAATACAGAGGAGAGCAACAAAAATGATTCCAAAACTGAGAGACCTTAGTTATGAAGAAAGTCTAAGCTAAAAGAACGTGGTATAATTACCCAATAAACAAGGAGGTTAAGAGGAGATCAGATTTAAGTTTTTAAGATAATGAAAGAAACTATTGATAGAAATATTTTGTTCTCAAGAAAGAAAGATAGTAGAACTAAAGGACATCAGGTAACCTTAGTAAAGGATCAGTGTAGATTGGATATCACGAAGTACTGACTCTCACATCGAACAAATCATCTACATATTGTGTATGTAGCGTTAATATGTCTAAAAGCAAGGTCGACACATATCTCAAGAGGGCGGGTTACACATAGATGAAGCAATTTTTGACTCTCGATAAGCCAATGGATTCCTTGTCCACTTGCCATCTGGGCCTTTGAATTGGATGGCAGTCTTGTCTTGTTAAATCTAAAATCAACACGGTCAGACAGTACACACTACTAACAAAGCAGTGCACAGTGCAGACTGTTCAAGATCCTGACGTTCGACAAACTGAGGCTTTTTGTAGATCACACATCACGTGGCCGTAGCAGCCATTCCCACTGGTCTGGTCGAACATGTCACAGACTATTGAGCGAGATTCTTGCATCACCCAGCTTCGTTGGTTACGTTTACGTCCATCAATAGTGCGCTACGTGGACGTTAATTGTCGGTTGTCTACTGCAGTCCTCATTGCGTATTGAAGTGAGCACTCACGAGGAGCAGACGCGAGGTTGTGCGTGAGATACATACTGCAAGAGAAGGGTTCAAGGTGGACATATCTTATTCACAAAACACATGTGTTCTCCCTCCCCCCAGCACTTCGGAGAGCGCGTACTCTTGGGAGATATGCGGCAATATTTACAAAATCACTTTCGGTCATTCTACATTAATGTGAACAATTGAGTCTGAATATGACGCAATAAGAAGTGGAGTTGATTCCGTTTGGTTTCACATTATTGTAGAATGGCACACATATATCAATGGATGCAAGGATATGTTAAAATATATCTTCAATTTGCAAATCCTGTTCAGGAGTCGCTGTCCAAATCTCTTTGCGAAGCCGAGCTATTCTTCCAACCGAAGTCTGAAGACATCTGTGATGACCCCTTCCCACCTTTGTCGTGGCTTCTTTTCAAAAGTACATAGGTACGTTAAAGCTGCTTACTCAACTGGTTCAGCTTATAGCAAATCCGGTTCACTTATGTCCAGATGTGTAGTGTGTGACTAGTTTAAGTAATGTGCGCAGTCTGATTAATAAAAAATGCCTATTTTTTTTCAAATCATCAAAAGATTTGTCGTTAGATCTGGCAAGGATCAAAATACTGGATATCCCAAATGGTAAATACTGTGCAAGTCAATGCCGATCATGGGCGTGACTTCCATCCTCTCGACGATCACATTACAAAGATGCGAACTTTCACCAAGGGTGAATATCGGGATTTTTCAGCATTTTGATTTTCGCTTCACTTAATGCTTGAACAAGCATTAAGTAATTTAATAGTTTGTCTGGTGATTTAACAAAAACAACATACAAAAGTTGCACAAACGAGCTGGCATGTTGTAGTGGATACTAGGTAGGTTTGACTTTTCGCAAAAAAAAATTTAATGAGACTTGCGAAAAAATCGAATTGAGGAGAAACCTTTAAGATCTCGAGAAAAGTGGCTATTGACCCAATTACTTAAGGCGTCGAGTAAGAAACAAAAATTGCGATAGTCTCTTGCAGAAGTCGAATGTTTACGGACCATTGCCTTGGTCAACAGCAACGGTCGATATTACACCACAGACAATTACGTGATAGGCCTTTGTAACTATTCTCGGCTCGGCGTAGACTGTACATAATTGAATTCCGATTACTGATCCAAGGAGGGACGCTACTGACCCAAGGGTTGTGCCATTGGACGTTTGTAGATAAGAAAATAATGTATAAATTAATCGTTGAACATTGCCTTCACATACAGCCGTGGAATTGTTGTTCACTCACACAGATTGGCTTTGCAAACGTCCACGTCATTGTAAACGGTCATGTCGTTGTAAACGTTCACGTCATTGTAAACGGTCATGTCGTTGTAAACGTTCACGTCATTGTAAACGGTCATGTCGTTGTAAACGTTCACGTCATTGTAAACGGTCATGTCGTTGTAAACGTTCACGTCATTGTAAACGGTCATGTCGTTGTAAACGTTCACGTCATTGTAAACGGTCATGTCGTTATACACGTTCACGTCATTCTAAACGTTCATGTCGTTGTAAACATTCACGTCGTTGTAAACGTTCACGTCGTTGTACACGTTCACGTCGTTCTAAACGTTAATGTCGTTGTACACGTTAACGTCGTTTTAAACGTTCACGTCGTTGTAAACGTTCACGTCGTTGTACACATTCACGTCGTTGTAAACGTTCACGTCGTTGTAAACGTTCACGTCGTTGTAAACGTTCACGTCGTTGTACACGTTCACGTCGTTGTAAACGTTCACGTCGTTGTACACGTTCACGTCGTTGTAAATGTTCACGTCGTTGTAAACGTTCACGTCGTTGTAAACGTTCACGTCGTTGTACACATTCACGCCGTTGTAAACGTTCACGTCGTTGTAAACGTTTACGTCGTTGTAAACGTCCACGTCGTTGTAAACGTTCACGTCGTTGTACACGGTCACGTCGTTGTAAACGTTCACGTCGTTGTAAATGTTCACGTCGTTGTAAACGTTCACGTCGTTGTAATCGTCCACCTCATTGTAAGCCGTCGTCTTTTTCATTCTAATTTGGTTGTTCATACCTTCGTAAGATCTACTACAGACATCTAGATTTCATATAATAAAATTGAACATCTATGTTACATTTATAATTTTATAGAGAAACTCGACCGAAATCTTACTGATTTACAATGTTGGACCTAACGAAAACTCCAATCCCCATTTTTGAAAGCATCCAAAATTGAAGCCCAGAGAGCTCTCTGAAGACCAAGGAGCTCTCCATACGTGCCATGTTCACATATGTCGTCCACTGTTGAATCCCCCCTCTGTCTACGTGCTATACATCCCGTGTGTATGTTCCTATGTGTACGCGCGTGTACGTGTACGTGCATATATTTGTGTGCACTTACGCACGAGGAAGGGACAAACACACAACATCTTGTGTAGTGGACGTTTCAATCCCATTAAAAACAAACACCTTTTCCTGTTTTCCAATGAAACAAAAGATTCCCTAACACTGTACCTTGCTCAACAGGTCGTAGAAAGGCGTGTTCTGACCATGGCCACCGCTACATTCAACACTACCACGAGAAATAACACTGAACTACAACAAGCGTGCACATGAGTCAGCCCTAGTGTGGAGTCACACAATACACACTGACGGTGTAACATGGTACAGGAGCTGCAGCACAACGGTTCAAAGTGGACATATACTCACAAGACTACGACTTCAGAAAGTGCCTAAACATCCAATAATCACATACA
This sequence comes from Lamellibrachia satsuma, assembly GCA_033239005.1. Taxonomy (NCBI): domain Eukaryota; kingdom Metazoa; phylum Annelida; class Polychaeta; order Sabellida; family Siboglinidae; genus Lamellibrachia; species Lamellibrachia satsuma. Next base: position 1,950,397 of record BSQZ01000023.1, read on the forward strand.
GGAAAGACTGGGGATAGTTGTATACAGGGACAAGTTGTTGCAGGGTCGTTTTACGGAAACAGCACACTTACGGAGATGCCATCGACACTAGTTGGTTGGAAGTACGCCAGCGTTGGAAGTACGCCAGCGATGGAAGTACGCCAGCGTTGGAAGTACGCCAGCTTTTGGAAGTACGCCAGCAGACACACTGTACACAATCGGGAGTTAAGGAGACGAAATTAACGAGGTGACCTTTTTGTATGCCCACATAATATTATCTCAGGCAGCCACTTTTTTAGGTTTCGTTAATGAAACTTGAAATATATCTCCTATATATTATATGGGGTTATGCTAAGTAGAAGCTAAACTGAAAACAAATAGGATTTGTTATCTTCCACGTGCATTCAACTACAAAATTTTTTTTGGGGGGGGGGGAATTATTACAATTGTATTGGGCAAGTTGCTACACCTGACTATGACTCGATCAGTGGAGTTATGTGCTGACAATGACTGAAAGAACAAAACTTATTTAAAACTGCTTCCTCGACTGATTTAGACTATCGCAAATCATGTTCATTGGTGTCCAAATATGCAATGTGTGAATAGTTTATGTAAGATCCGCAGTCGATTTAATAGAAAATGTCTATTTTTTTATCTTTCACCAAGGAACAAAATCGTGATTTTTTAGCATTTCAATTTTCACTCCAGTAAATGTTTGAACAAGCATTAACTCAGTTAAATAGTTTTATGATTTCACACCAAAAACTACATACAAAAGTTGCACAAACGAGCTAGCCTGTTGCAGTGGATACTGGGTAGGTCTGATTCTTTGCAAACTTATGAAATGAGACTGGCAAAACATTTAATTGATTAAGCAGCTTTATCCACGACTCTCGATAAGCCAGTGGCTTCCTTGTCCATGCCACACGGGTGTTTTGCCTTGAATGGCAATCTTGTTAAATCGTGTAAAAAAATTATGACACAGCCCTATTTGAGCAATTAATAAATAAGGCGCGATTAATTGAAATGTGGATATTCGTGCACGTTTGCGTGAGTGCGCACGTGTGTGTATCATTCAATCAATTACAAGTCGCATTATATACTGACATTCATTATTTCATACTCCATTCAATAATTCATATTTCATTCACAGTTGTTTCTTATGTAGGAATCCGGGGAATGAGTCCCTTTGGTAACTAAACATTAAAAGGTAAATAAATGAAGCTGTGAACACCGACATGTTATGTACACTGTGTATAAGATGTATAAGTGTGTATAATCCAATTAATGTAATAACAGTAATATGTACGTGTGACACTTGCTTTGCGAATCACACGTTCTTTGCTGTAACAACGTGCCCCGTATGATGTAACAACATGCCCCGCTTAAGGGGCTAGTTAATTCTTAAAGTCGATCGCGCCTTTGAAACTTCACATATCCACCTAACTACAATATGGAATATCAATGGACTGGTACATTTTATTAACACGAATAATAATTGTAATGCATACGTTGACAGAAATAATGCATCTAACATACTTTTAACAAAAAGTGACTAATTGAAAATTGCAACAACTAGCCCCGGTCTCCCCTACTGTGGAACTGCGGTACAATGTCTTGCTTCAGCCAATAAACATCAATATTGGCGCCAACATAGCAACATCCTTGATAAATTGGCGCCAACATAGCAACATCCTTCATAAATTGGCGCCAACATAGCAACATCCTTGATAAATTGGCGCCAACATAGCAACATCCTTGATAAATTGGCGCCAACATAGCAACATCCTTGATAAATTGGCGCCAACATAGCAACATCCTTGATAAATTGGCGCCAACCTAGCAACATCCTTGATAAATTGGCGCCAACATAGCAACATCCTTGATAAATTGGCGCCAACATAGCAACATCCTTGATAAATTGGCGCCAACATAGCAACATCCTTGATAAATTGGCGCCAACATAGCAACATCTTTGATAAATTGGCGCCAACATAGCAACATCCTTGATAAATTGGCGCCAACATAGCAACATCCTTGATAAATTGGCGCCAACATAGCAACATCCTTGATAAATTGGCGCCAACATAGCAACATCTTTGATAAATTGGCGCCAACATAGCAACATCCTTGATAAATTGGCGCCAACATAGCAACATCCTTGATAAATTGGCGCCAACATAGCAACATCCTTGATAAATTGGCGCGTCTCTGCGAAATGGAAAACGACGGGACATGTTCAGGAAAAAGGAACGAAAATACGAAGGGCTGCTTAAAACATCCGTCGAATCGCGGCCTGCTTTAGGTAATGCAAGTATACCTTCTTGTGAAGGCTATGAACCACCAACGGAAGTACCCGAGGAGAATAAACAAGATGTTGATGTTAATCAAGATGTTGGGAAACTGCCGCCTACGCATGGTGCTTGGATCAAGTGCATATGCCGAGCACATGTACACGCCAACACATGTACACGCCAAAACATGTACACGCCAACACATGTACACGCCAAAACATGTACATGCCAACACATGTACACGCCAAAACATGTACACGCCAACACATGTACACGCCAACACATGCATCAAGTCTTGATCCAACATTATGTCTATTTTAACCCAATGCATGGCTACTTTTTAAATTTATTTGAACTCTTATAGGTGCACAGGCTCAAAACCATGAGTTTTGTTTCGCTTTAAGATATTCACACACTACAAATTTGACGTCAACTAACCTGATTCGCATTGGGCTAAATCAATTCAGGAGGGAGTTGTAATGTAGTTACGAATACATAAATCACGACTTAATAGTACGATAGCACGTCTCGAGAATGGCGGTCCGGCATTGGCCGAGCATGGTCATTGGTCGTCATACAGGATATCCAGAACTAACTCCACTTAATGGTGCTGCTTTAATTAGGTTCGCGGTTAGATAATTTGCAATTATACACATGGTAATGACAGCGTTGCTTCGTTTGTGTCAGTCGCTCTTATATAATGACCGATAAACTCGTTATTATTGCCCCAGCCGTCGTTGATGGTAGTGTTACGTGACCATTTCACGGACACCATCGCTGACGTAAATCACAGTTGGTTCACTTGGAGCGAGTACTTTCCTCCCGCCTCCCGCAGTTATTGGCGGGGGCGAGTACTTTCCTCCCGCCTCCCGCAGTTACTGGCGGGGGCGAGTACTTTCCTCCCGCCTCCCGCAGTTACTGGCGGGGGCGAGTACTTTCCTCCCGCCTCCCGCAGTTACTGGCGGGGGCGAGTACTTTCCTCCCGCAGTTATTGGCGGGAGCGAGTACTTTCCTCCCGCTTCCCGCAGTTATTGGCGGGGGCGAGTACTGTCCTCCCACCTCCCGCAGTCATTGGCGGGGCAGCCACCGAGAGAGATGTTCGCTTCAGTATCAGGCTACGCACCAGGCAAGCTCGGATAGTAGGGGGTACGTCCCGTAAACAGATAAATGTTCTTATTTGACAGTCGATTTGAATCGGGGCTAATAATTTTTTTTTAGAGATTATGTTAATTTAAGATTTAAAACTGACATGCAGACTTACTAACGTCTTCCGTGACACGTCATATGTATACTGTCACCAAGAAGCACCAAAATGTGCTAGAAATAATTCATTAGAAGTTTATCTTCAATTCAATTCAATATTATTCGTCATCTACCGTCATACTACGTGAATGGTGTCACGTGATGTTGCGATTTTTCTAATTGTGCCCTTGTCGTTTATCGCTGAACCTTTCGAGACTTTATCCCAACAGAAAACATTCCTAAAATGTCACGACCCGAACAGACAAGATGGCAAATCCAGATATCTAATAAAAACAAACAAATGTTTTTATTCTCCCAGGTTAACGACCAGACGCCCACATACTCCGTCCACGAGGTCTGACGTAATAATTACGTTTGCAGCTGCGGTTACGTCAGATTTATTCCACCCACTAACGGCAGAGATCAGAATGTTGCAGCGTACTGTCATCTGCTCGCAGAGTAAACTCGGCAAACACACCAAAGCAGGTTAAAATACGACAGCGTACAAAATGTTGATACACCCAATATAATATAATATAATATAATAGAATAATATAAACTACTTCTATTTCGCTCAAATACTCGGGAGACCCAAGCTCGGGAGGCCACCAAAACAAAATGGGTTAAGCAGTTCATAATCGATAAGCTGTTCCAGTTTTTTTTAACAAGATTGCCATCCCAAACAACAAGTTCCAGATGGCAAGTGGACAAGGAAGCCATTGGCTTATCGAGAGTCCAACGATGTTCTCATCTATGTGTAGCCCACCCTTATCAAATATCTGTCAAATCTATTTTTAAACATATTCACACTACTAGCTTTAACACAATCATTTGGCAGTTTGTTTCATTCATTTATCACCCTCTGTGAGAAAGAGTACTTTCTCGTGTCCAACCTACACTGCTCCCTAACTAATGCTGCTTTGTGTCCTCTGGTTCTACTGCCTTCTTTAAGTATGAAGAACATATTCCTATCAACGTCCTCATAACCGTTCACTGTTTTAAATACTTCTATTTGGTCTCCTCTTAGTCTCCTGGTCTCTAGTGTTGTCAAACCACATTGTAATAAGCGACTTTCATAACTAAGGTCTGTCAATTCTGGAATCATTTTGGTCGCTCTTCGTTGTGTTCTTTCTAGCTTGTCTGTGTCCTTTTTACGATATGGCCTCCATGCTTGAATACAATATTCCAAATGTGGTCTAACTATTGCTTTGTACATGGGTACAATTAGTTGTTTCTCTTTATATAGTTCTTCTAATTAGCCCTAGAATTTGATTTCCTTTTGAAGAAGCAATCCCATATTGCTCTTAAACTGTCATGTCAGCACTAAATGTTACTCCTAAGTCCTTTTCTTGTGTGGTTCTACCTAGTACAGCATCCCCCATTTTATATTCTTCGTCCATGTTTCCATGTCGTATGTGTATACATTTACACTTCTCAAAATTGAATAACATTTGCCATTTTTCTGACCATTTAACTAATTTATCTAGATCATCCTGTAAACTTTGTTTATCTGTATCATTTGTAACCTTTGTGAATACTTTTGCGTCATCTGCAAATTTGAGTACTTTGCTAGATATGTCATCTTCTAGATCATTTATATATATATATATATATATATATATATATATATATATATATATATATATATATATATATATATATATATATATATATATATATATATATATATATATATTAAAAACAGTATAGGGCCTAATACTGATCCCTGTGGTACCCCACTCAAAACCGATTTCCAGTTTGAAATCTCACCGTCTACTATTACTCTCTGTCTTCTGTGTGTAAGCCACTTTTCTATCTAGTTGATTATATAATTACCTATACCACGGGCTTTTAGTTTAAGTAAAAATCTTTGATGTGGCACTTTATCGAAAGCTTTCTGAAAATCTAAGTAGACAACATCCACTGGTGACCTGTCATCTACCCACTTTGTAATTTCTTCAAAAAAACATAAGAGATTGGTTAGACATGACCTTTCTTTTAAGAACCCATGTTGAGATGTATTTATTCAATTATGTTTTACAAGGAATTCCACCACGTTGTCTCTAATTAATGTTTCGAGTAATTTACATATCACTGTTGTCAACCGTTCGATTGGTACGCTGGGGAGCTATGGAGGATAAGCAAGCTTAAACAGGTGGGTTCTTAGTTTACGACAAAATATTGTTATATTTCTTACAGACTTAACACTAACAGGGAGTAGGTTCCACATAGTCAGTGCAGCAACTGAACAAGCTCTGGTCCCGGACATGTGTCTTAACAATGGGAACAAAAAGTAAATTAGAATTAGATGATCGAAGCTGTCTGGGCTGTCATGCAGGAATGAGCAGTGAAAGTAAATATGTTGGTTGACCAGGTAACTACCATTGTCAAACAATTTTGCACAAGTTGAAGTTTCAAGATGTTCTCGAGAGCAATATTATGATAAAGGGAATTGCAAGAACACCATAACAAATTACTATTAACTTTTTCTTTGCAAACGTTTTACTGTTTTCTTAGGTGCTTATTTGTTTTTTTCTCGAAGGATAAGTTCCCGTCATCGTAAGACGTGAAACGATGCCTTGCGATGTCTGCTCATCTGTCTAAACACATACAAGACCACATTTCAGCAAACGTCTCTGGATTACTCCTGTACGTACGAGATCCCTTTTCATAACCCGCGGCAGTTCGTAGCGAGACAACGTAATGTCCTCGCCGGATACAGCCTAAAAAGCTACGAGACCGGCTTAATTCAGTTATCCAAACAATCGGTCCGGACAGCTGATGCACGAGGCGGAATGGCGCCGCGGGGATGCGGACACGGCCGCGTGTTTTATCGATCAACGAGGATGTCTAAATTACACGCATCCCCAGATATGGATAGATACCAGTGGAGAATCATAAACATGTAGACGCAGCACCGTTAAATGGAGGCCTCCAAACCGCTAGAGTCCCGACTGCAGACGTAGTTCGGTCGCACATCATGATAGGAACACGAACAGGACCGCTGGGAAAACCAGACTTAGTGGTTCTCACTGTTGCACTAGAGCTAGCAGGTCGTTGCTTGGTCACGGGAGGGGGACAACCGGCGCTATTTAACATGGGAGGGGGACAACCGGCGCTACATAACATGGGAGGGGGACAACCGGCGCTATTTAACATGCTGCACTTGAAAATGTCATTACGGGACTTTACCTCCAAATGGAGGGTTGGTTGCTCTAACAAGTGCCGTGTTCATGATGATTTACTTAAGGCGCGTACTATCGTCATGTACGAATTATGGTATAAATCCAGACAGGCAGGATGTGGGACAAAGCAATGTTTGTTTATGGGACAACCGAGACACACTGATTGATGCTAAAACTCCCCATCAAGCGCGGCAAGTCTTCCAACAGCAGTGTCTAATTAACACGACAGGTGGCAGCACGCCGCGGCGTACGCAGTTGGAAATACAACCCGACAGCAATATTAAACTCTATGCACTAGTTCAGCTTTTGCATTCATGCTGGGCTACCACACTGTGCACCTCAGCGTGTTTCGTTTTCACACTGCCGAGATGGCATCCGTGTGTCGACCTCACTCTTTGCGCTCTCAACGCTTCATGAATTACTATTCGTGTGTCTCGCAAAAAAATGTTTCCACTGACATACAACTCACTCTTTACTAGCAAATGTACAGGATACTGTTGCCAAAAACAATTAGCAATTAGGCACTATGGGAAAGAACAAAAGGAAAGAACAAATCAATTGAAAATCAAATTAGAAGGAGGAAGCTGAGTTGGGCCGGCCACACAGGAAGCCAACACAACGCATTACAAGACAGGTGCTCATGTGGAACCCTCAAGGCAAATGGAAAAGGACAAAGGCTGAGAAACACCTGGCAAGGGTTAAGTCAAGTCGGGGCACGGTGGTCGTGTTGTAGAGCGTCGGACTTTCGGTCGAGGGAACTGGGGTTCAAAACCACCTGCTACTGTTTCAAAACCTGGGCAATTTCGTTAACGTTTTTTTTTCAACACCGTGTCTTTCGGAAGAGACACTAAAAGTTGTTGGTTCCTTTTACCTGGTGTCTGTGTCAGGGGAAGTAAAAGATCCCACACAGGGGGTAAATGTGTAACCTGTCGTGGACTCAAAGAATGGTTGTCTCTACCTCTAACCCACCGATTCCTGGTGCGCCGAACAGTCAACGTGGACGACATGTAGAAATACGCCACAGGACTTACAGCGTTCTTAAGGAGCCCAGAACTTGACAGGAAGAAGAAGTCACACCTAGTGCCTTGCAGTTAGACCAGTTCCGAAACACTGGTGCCTTGCAGTTAGACCAGTTCCGAAACACTGGCGACTTGCAGTTAGACCAGTTCCGAAACACTGGTGCCTTGCAGTTAGACCAGTTCCGAAACACTGGCGACTTGCAGTTAGACCAGTTCCGAAACACTGGTGCCTTGCAGTTAGACCAGTTCCGAAACACTGGTGCCTTGCAGTTAGACCAGTTCCGAAACACTGGCGCCTTGCAGTTAGACCAGTTCCGAAACACTGGTGCCTTGCAGTTAGACAAGTTCCGAAACACTGGTGCCTTGCAGTTAGACCAGTTCCGAAACACTGGTGCCTTGCAGTCAGACCAGTTCCGAAACACTGGTGCCTTGGAGTCAGACCAGCTCCGAAATACTGCTTCTTGTGATTCAACTCAAGGATCTGCCGCTGTCGCTCTCTTGATCTGTTTTGGTGTCAGACCGACTGGAACACTGTCCTCGACGATGGCGCGGAGAGTCGTAATCATCATCCACGTCGGGCTGGGTGGTATCATTTAGTCTCAACAACGCACCGATCACATTCGTTTTGCCTGGTCAATAGATAACTTTGAATACGTATGCTTGGAGCCGCAACACCAAACTCTCGATTCGAACTGATGGTTTCGATATTTTGGAATATATATATATTCCAGTCGGCTATGATCGTTTTCAAACTCACATTCCCTTCCAAAGATATACAGGTTCATACACTCACGTGTCCATGCCAATGGAAGCGAATCATTTTCCGTCTGACTATGCACACACCAAGAGCCTCCTGCCCTACTACTTGCTGTGTACCTGTTCTGTCACTTCGACATCTTTCCGCACACTACTAGATCATCCGAGATGTCAGCTACGCCTCTGACGTCTCGGAACACATTCCTGATTATTTGTTGGTATTTCCCTGATGCGGATGTTCAAATATCAGCATTCAATATCTGTAGCGCCGCTGTGGCGTACCAAAGCCTAATTCGTTCAGCGTCAAAAGTCAATGTTTTAAAATGGCACCTAACACGCCCACATGGCACGTGCGATGTCTGACAGCAGCACACAAGCAAAGCATGAACACGTTTAATGAAAACACACAGTTGTGACAACAGTATTGCCACATAGCACAGCGGTAAGGAGCTGGGGTAGTAAATGTAAACACACAAATCAACAAGGCATTCGACCGTGTGTGGCATAAGGATCTCATGGAGAAACTCTCATCTTTTGGCATCCAAGGAGACTTGTATTGCTGGATTGCATCTTTCCTGTCAGATAGACAACAGTATGTTGTACTTGATGGCTCTACATCATCGGCAAAGCTTATATATGCCGGAGTCCCCCAGGGGAGTATTCTTGGTCCTGTACTTTTTCGGATGTTTATCGATGACTTGGCTTCACACCTAGAGAACGACACCCACTTATTTGCTGATGATTCTACACTCCATATTGTCATTAAGAATACGTGCGATAGAATCATATGCACAGAAAGCCTCCAATGTGACTTGAATAGAATCGAAGCATGGGCAGACAGTTGGTGTGTTACATTCAATGTGACTTGAATAGAATCGAAGCGTGGACAGACAGTTGGTGTGTTACATTCAATGTGACTTGAATAGAATCGAAGCGTGGGCAGACAGCGGGTGTGTTACATTCAATGTGACTTGAATAGAATCGAAGCGTGGGCAGACAGTTGGTGTGTTACATTCAATGTGACTTGAATAGAATCGAAGCGTGGGCAGACAGTTGGTGTGTTACATTCAATGTGACTTGAATACAATAGAAGCATGGGCAGACAGTTGGTGTGTTACATTCAATGTGACTTGAATAGAATCGAAGCGTGGACAGACAGCGGGTGTGTTACATTCAATGTGACTTGAATAGAATCGAAGCGTGGGCTGACAGCGGGTGTGTTACATTCAATGTGACTTGAATAGAATCGAAGCGTGGACAGACAGTTGGTGTGTTACATTCAATGTGACTTGAATAGAATAGAAGCATGGGCAGACAGCTGGTGTGTTACATTCAATGTGACTTGAATAGAATCGAAGCGTGGGCAGACAGCGGGTGTGTTACATTCAATGTGACTTGAATAGAATCGAAGCGTGGGCAGACAGCTGGTGTGTTACATTCAATGTGACTTGAATAGAATAGAAGCGTGGGCAGACAGCTGGTGTGTTACATTCAATGTGACTTGAATAGAATCGAAGCGTGGGTAGACAGCGGGTGTGTTACATTCAGTGTGACTTGAATAGAATCGAAGCGTGGGCAGACAGCTGGTGTGTTACATTCAATGTGACTTGAATAGAATCGAAGCGTGGACAGACAGTTGGTGTGTTACATTCAATGTGACTTGAATAGAATAGAAGCGTGGGCAGACAGCTGGTGTGTTACATTCAATGTGACTTGAATAGAATCGAAGCATGGGCAGACAGCGGGTGTGCTACATTCAATGTGACTTGAATAGAATCGAAGCGTGGGCAGACAGCTGGTGTGTTACATTCAATGTGACTTGAATAGAATCAAAGCGTGGGCAGACAGCGGGTGTGTTACATTCAATGTGACTTGAATAGAATCGAAGCGTGGGCAGACAGCTGGTGTGTTACATTCAATGTGACTTGAATAGAATCGAAGCGTGGGCAGACAGCTGGTGTGTTACATTCAATGTGACTTGAATAGAATCGAAGCGTGGGCAGACAGCGGGTGTGTTACATTCAATGTGACTTGAATAGAATCGAAGCGTGGGCAGACAGTTGGTGTGTTACATTCAATGTGACTTGAATAGAATCAAAGCGTGGGCAGACAGTTGGTGTGTTACATTCAATGTGACTTGAATAGAATCGAAGCGTGGGCAGACAGTTGGTGTGTTACATTCAATGTGACTTGAATAGAATCGAAGCGTGGACAGACAGCGGGTGTGTTACATTCAATGTGACTTGAATAGAATCGAAGCGTGGGCTGACAGCAGGTGTGTTACATTCAATGTGACTTGAATACAATAGAAGCATGGGCAGACAGTTGGTGTGTTATATTCAATGTGACTTGAATAGAATCGAAGCGTGGACAGACAGCGGGTGTGTTACATTCAATGTGACTTGAATACAATAGAAGCATGGGCAGACAGTTGGTGTGTTCCATTCAATGCCAGCAAATCAGAGGAGACGATCATCAGCAGGAAAAGAAGCCAGAATCATCCCCCACTCCACTTTATGAACAAGGAATTGCAACCTACATATAGTATTACTCTTCTGGGTGTCACCATCACCAAGACATTGTCCTGGTCACGGCACATCACAAGTATTGCCAAAAAGACAGCAAAGCGTCTCTATATCCTGGGCCGTTCTATAAACCTCCTTCCTCACCAAGCTCGTATCACCCTCTACAAGGCTTACATCCGACCTCTTATGGAATATGCTTCCACAATCTGGAATGGAGCAGGAACTGTCTTTGAAGTTGCTAGATAGGCTGTAGAAGAAAGCATTTCGCCTGCTTAAGATCGATGAACCTCTCAAGTTTGGCATAGTTCCACTGAGTCACAGGAGAAACGTTACATCACTGTGCGTCTTCTTCCACCCATCCATTGAGCTGGCTGATATTCTACCCTCAGAGGCACCTAGCATGAGAGCTACCAGATTTTCAGTGAGCAGACATCCATATTGTGTACATATTCCTAGGTAAAAAAACAGAGCTACATCTCAACTCATATATACATAGGACGAGTCGACTGTGGAACTCCCTCCCAGCCTCCGCTTTCCCTGCCTCTCCACACATGACTGCATTCAAGGCAGGTGTGAATGCTTTTCTTTTGAATCAGATGTTTTAAATCTTTTCGGTCTTAATCAGGTCAAATGTGATTGTTTTCATCTTCTGTTGGTCATGGTGTTGAGAGTAGGTTAATGCCTGGCTGGTGACCTGCGAATTAACAGGGTGAACGGCACGCCTAGTCAGGCGATGTATCTTGCAGGGCGTACCGTTATTTCCTGGTTACCATGACCACCAGATAGAGAGATAAATATTTTTTTTACTTATTTATTTACTTTTTTCGTTTTTTCTTTTGTTGTATATATTTTTATTGATCCATCCTTGTTTTTAGTTAAATGCTTTTAGTTAAAAGCTTTTGCTTTGGGCCACTTTTCATCTTTTGATGGTTTCACCAGGACCCGGAACTTCCAGATGAAACTAACAACAACTTTCACTCATTTACAGTAAATGAAGAAAATACAAATAAAAACATGTATCGTCTGATTCGTTGTATCAATACAAGTAGGCTAATATGAAAAACCACCCATGACCTAAAATACATTTACCTGCATACCTTCTGCGACTACATATCCCACTGGAAACCAGTACTTCAAGCGTTTCTGCCCATGCATTACTTTCACATAACTGAAACAGCACTGTGTCTTTTCTCACGTGTTCTCATTTTATTTTATCTTGCAGATGTTTGGATAAATCTGTTGATGTCATTTCATTCTCTTGGTGTGTCTGTGAGCTGAGTCTGTGAGAAAGAAGTAACAGATGACCTTGAAGTCGTGTCAGGGAGGTTAGTTACTGATAGCCTGAAGGCCAGGGTTATTCGAGATCCTCGGGTCGGACAGGATGTTGTAGGGGTATCACAGACTTGCCTTCCTTGTCTCGAGACAGAGCCTTCCTCATGTCTGAAACAGAAATTTGTGCTTCAGAGGATATAAAATAAAAGTATTTGTTTGCTAAATGATAACAAGTCTTAACTGGTTTTAGTGCAATGTAGTCAGTTTCAAAGTAACATCTAAAGTAAATAGCTATCATAATAATTATAAGAATAGAACTTAGCGCCTAAATCCTCAAGAACCCGATCTCAGACGAGCAACAAACCAGAATGGTTAAGCGTGATATAGAAGACAGGGATGTGTAAAACATTCACCAGAGCAATTATTTAATGTCATGTTGCAAACAATATATCACTTTTATTTATACTTTATAGTACAATGTGTGAGGATGGAGGAAGTAGTAAGGAAATACAGAGGAGCATGCAAACAGGAGCAGCAGCGTGGAGGAGAGTGGAAGGCATTATGTGGGACAGAAAACTGAAGAAATAACTATAAGGAAAAGTGTTGGAAACCTGCGTGTTACCAGCCTGTATATACGGGTTGGGAACATTGGCACTGACAGAGAGACAAGAGGAGAAGATACAGATAGCAGAAAACAACTGGGTCCGAAGAATATGCAAAGTAACCCAAGACGATAGAAGGAAGATGAAGGAATTGAGAGAAGAGATTGGCATGAAAGAAACACCTAAAGATGAAAGAAGGTTGAAACAGAATGAGAGGGGCACGACATGTGCAAAGAATGGGTGAAGACAGACTGTCAAAAAGAGCCTGGAAAGCAGAAGAGGGTGGCATAAGAGGAAGAGGAAGACCAAAGCCGAGATGGAAAGACTGTGTCAAACGAGATCTTGAAAGGGCAGGTATGAACGGCCAAGAGTGGAAGACCACCGCAGAAGACAGAGGGAGATGGAGAACATTAACAGTGAAAGTGGAAGAAGCAATCAAGTGACTTGGACCCCCCCCGCAAGGGACCGAGGGGAAGAAGAAGATTTATACTTTATAATTTTAGCAACTTGTTGAAACAGCTGCATAAATGCAATCATGACAAACAGCTAGATATAATGACATAAATATAATATGAAAATTGTGTTTAGGTGTCTGAAAAACTTTCTTTCCAAATGTTTATAATAATTTTAATTAATTACTGTAATTATCATTCTTTCAACTTCACTAGCCCAAGTCTTTTAAAAACTCTCTGACATCTTCACCTTGTCCACAATATTAGATATCACAATTGATTCTTTCAAAAACATTGTTATGTTGTTTATATTTGTAACATATAGCTCAAAGTAAGCAACTCTAAATATCCTGTCTCAACAAAAGACAAATTAAACACTCTTTGAGGTCCTATGTATGTGTACAGCCTGCCAATTCTGCAATGACAGTATGGTTATTTGGGTTTAATTATGATTTAAGTCCTTCAAAAAATGCTGTATATGATTATGGCTTTTATATTTTATTAGTTGGTTTACGGATCCGCTGACCCAGTATTTTCATTTTTTTTTAAATAAAACTTGTACAGAACAAAAACCTGCCTAACTCGGGCCAGAGGCAAATTCAAACCACTGTAAAATTGGGCCGCAGTAAAACTGTAAAACATCACAGCGTCATCATGAACATTTCTTTCATGACGACAATTTATTTGGGTTACAATTTTATTATTTTTGACTGACCCCATTTTGTGTTAAAGAAAATCTGTAAAGAAACTAATAAACAATAAAAGGCCTTACTAAAATGTTATTAAAATGTAATCAAAACATATTCAATTACACATTAGCTGTGTAAGTTTGAATTTCAATACAAGAGAAACTCATACCATAGGCATCCTCGTCTTTCTCGCCGGCGTAGTACTCGAGCACAACTCTATAGATGGTGTAGCCGAGCTTCTTGTAGATGTCTACAGCAACTTGGTTTGATACACGCACAAAGAGATCGACAAAGAAGCAGTGTTTCCTGAAAACCAAGGTTATATTATGTTTTATATAGCATGGTATCCAGTCATTGAGACTTTTCAGAGAGCTTTACACTTCACCCCTGGCAAACTTGTTCATTACAACACCAATTCGACTTCTCTGGGAAGCATTCAGTTATGCTGTAATTACTGCACAAAGACTACTCATTCACACATCCATCATCAATAGCCAGGTGCTCAGTTATACAACTAAGTGAATAGAGGCAATGTGGCGTGAATGAAATTGCCCAAGCTTCAAAACGTAAAAAAGAGGATTTTGAACCTGGATTCTCTCGATTCAGAGACAGATGTTCTACCCACCACACTATTCTGTCCTACAAACAGTAGTGTAGTGGGTAGAACAAGCCCACCACATCGGGTACTATCATCATCAATATCCAAAACCCAATAAATCTTAGTAACTAATTAAAAAATATAAATTACATAGGCTAGCGCTACCGGTGGCCATTTCAGCCAAAGGCCACACGACATCGGATTTGGCTAAGTAAAAGTTAGTCATTTGAGCCAATTTGGCCACCAGCAGTTTCATTGAAAAGCACGCAGAATACATGAGCATTTGTTGTTGTCTAGATGGAGGTACAAAAATTGGATAAAGCAATTTGTATTTGGCTAAAAAAATGGGGCTTTAGCCAAAATGGCTAAACAGTTTACAACATCAGAGCTAGTCCAGATTACAAAGTTGTAAAAATGTTTTTGTATTTGCTTACATACA
Organism: Lamellibrachia satsuma; assembly: GCA_033239005.1. NCBI lineage: Eukaryota > Metazoa > Annelida > Polychaeta > Sabellida > Siboglinidae > Lamellibrachia > Lamellibrachia satsuma. Next base: position 1,965,449 of record BSQZ01000023.1, read on the forward strand.
GTATATTTACATATATGTAACAGGTCTCTCTTACTATCAGATTGGCTGTATTTTCAGATTGGCTGTATTGCACCTGATAATTTAAATTTGATACCATGATGACAAATGTTTGAAACATTCTAAACACTATATGACTTCTAAATATAATGCCAACACAAACGTGTTAAAACTGTCTTTAATAGTTTGTCCAATGATTTCACCAAGACTAAATAGCAAATTTGCACAAACAAGTTAGCATGCTGTAGCCGATACGAGATAGGTTCGATTTTTCTCAAAATGATTCTGAAATGAGCAAAAACATCAAATTGAGAAGGAACATTTCTAGCTGACTTCCCACCTCTCAGACACATCTTCCAATGCGTTCATCAGCTTCGCCGCCAGTCCTAGCTTCCTGTACTCCGGTGCCACTGACAGTGCAGTCACGTGACCATGCCAGTTGTCTGCATGCCCCTCTGCTTTTCCCATAACTTTACAAGAAGAGGAACAAAACAGTTTTCACAGAAGTACACATAAAATGGGTTTACTCAATTACAGACAAAATAGTTTTAAGCAATCATAAACACAATAGTTTTTACGCAGTTACAGACACAATAGTTTTCACATAATCATAGACACAATAGTCTTTACACAACAATACAGTATACACAATTGCTTCACACAAGTATACACAAAATAGTGTTCACATAAAAACACAAATACATGAGTTCTAAGCACAGTATATTAAAGTACGGTTTTACAAACAAATTACAACCAATACATAATATCAGAATTTGAGGTATCCTAAGAACAGGGTACTACTGTACTAATGACTATAAAAGAACAGAGTACTACTGTACTAATGACTATAAAAGAACAGAGTACTACTGTACTAGTGACTATAAAAGAACAGAGTACTACTGTACTAATGACTATAAAAGAACAGGGTACTACTGTACTAATGACCATAAAAGAACAGAGTACTACTGTACTAATGACTATAAAAGAACAGGGTACTACTGTACTAATGACTATAAAAGAACAGGGTACTACTGTACTAATGACTATAAAAGAACAGAGTACTACTGTACTAATGACTATAAAAGAACAGGGTACTACTGTACTAATGACTATAAAAGAACAGAGTACTACTGTACTAATGACTATAAAAGAACAGAGTACTACTGTACTAATGACTATAAAAGAACAGAGTACTACTGTACTAATGACTATAAAAGAACAGGGTACTACTGTACTAATGACTATAAAAGAACAGGGTACTACTGTACTAATGACTATAAAAGAACAGAGTACTACTGTACTAATGACTATAAAAGAACAGGGTACTACTGTACTAATGACTATAAAAGAACAGAGTACTACTGTACTAATGACTATAAAAGAACAGAGTACTACTGTACTAATGACTATAAAAGAACATACATGCTAACGTTAAATTGAACGGCATTTGGTAACGAGATGAACGTATACTTACTGTATCCCATAATATTGCCTTGCGGTGATTCTGCGACCTGGAAGTACTCTGGCCAATGGGCCAGATATTGCATGTAGAACTGTAAGCCGTACTGGGGTGTTTGTCAGGGAGAATGGTAATATACTGATGATACAGGCATAAGTTTATTACACTATAAAATATATGGTTATGCAGGGATGTGAAAGGCACAAGAGGAAAAACCCTGAAATAATTTGTGTAGATGGTAAGTGCCTGAAAGAAGCGAGGCCAAAGGTTGAAATGGGGGAGGTATGGGAGGGGGCAACCCCCTCCTGCTAGGGTGGTCTGGAGGAGGGACCTCCCCATGAAATTTGTTAAAATAAGATGCTCTGTGGTGAATTCTGAGACCAAACAAAATGTTCAAAATCAGGACTCTCACAAGGAGCAAAATAAAAATTCTTTTTCTAAAACAAAATACATTTAAGATTGGGAGGAGTGGGGGGTCAACCTACAGGGTTATCTAACAACTACGCTGCAAACTGCTTGATCCATCTATCCCTCTGGTCTGGTCATGGTTCTTAACATGCTTAACAAGTGTCATCAACATTTTGACAGTTCGGTTTCACTATACGTGGAAGTTTTATATTTTAATAGAATCTAAATTAGTAAGTCTTCTTATGTAGATTCTAGCTTTAATTGAAAATATTTTGCCAGATAAATTTTTTATTAATTAGCTTGTCCCCACTAAATTAATACTCTGATTTGGTGTGAATGATATTTAGCCTCATCCTCTCACATAAAATTAGCGCATATTAGATTTTGCACATATTACCGTTGCCCTCTTAATGAATTAATGGGTGGGACACATATGAAAACAACTTCAGATATAAATTAGACTCTGAATTTTATATGTCATCACGAATTGCATACGTGGATAGTGAAAAATAACCTATTTTTAAAATCGATTTCTGACCAAATTAATAAAAATAGTTAATGAAAATATTCATGAAACGGATAAAATTATTATATTTTATTAGCCATTTGAGTGGTTGTAAGAGTGGATGGCTTTCTTACATATCGTGCTCTATCTACACAACAACCACCCTACTCAGCTAGTCTCCTGCACCTTTCAAATATCCCTAGGCAGCTCAGATAATCAATTTCACAACAACTTATTTTGTCTAAAACAAAACTTAACTTTGGCAAACATGCTTTCCCGGTCTGAAACTCCCTCCCCACCACTTTAAAAATCAATCTGAATCTATAACTATTTTCAAAAAACAACTCAACACATATTTATTCAAAATTGCATTTCCACCATAAATATTTGGTTGTCCCTCATTCTGATCATGAATTTTGGGTGTCCCTGTTCACGATTATGCTCAATGATTATGCTTTGTTGAACCTCTGAGCTCAGGTTCCTGATGATATAGGGGCCATATACCACCCAGATTTTTAAACCAGATTCATATGAATCACTAAACCGTTATTTTCGGCCCTAGAAAAACCAGAAATCCAGGAAGAACTGGAAAAATCTCATCCCTGGGCTATAGTTACCTTTTTTTACTAATTTTTATTTTACAACAAATTGCATCAGTGTGTGTGCATATGTATATGAGAGAATGCGCATGTGCGTGTGCATGTGCGTTGGTGTGTGTGAGTGAATAATAATACAATTTCTATAGTGCCTAGATCCTCAGGTACCCGAGCTCAGAGGCACAATAAACGAAGCATGAATGTGTTTAAAAAGAATTTTGACAAATATCTCACTATTTTCACATGAGGATTTGTGGTGAATCTCCATAGTTGTATCAGATAATTTTACACTGGCTAGTGACTACAAAGTCTGTCTGATAGCTAGTTTGTGAAATCCCAGATCACAGGCGACCCAGCAAAAGGATACAGTTTCTGTCAATGGATCAAGATTTCTGCAAAATGGACCGATTGCAGTACATTTATACAAAACATTGTACATGACAATATGATAAAAAATTATGAGGGGACATGATAGCTCAACAGTTAGAGTGCTGGATTGTCAATGACGAGGACTAAGTCTAAGGCATGTTTTGAGTCCACCTACTACTGCTGTTTGGTCCCTTCTACCTGGTGTCTATGCCAGGGTAGGGGAAGTAAAATACCTCACGAAGACACTGGGGAATGAAGACAACACTATTAATAATATTATTAGGTATACCCAATAATACACTATTAATACTATTCTAATAACAATGACGTATGTGATGAGAAGATATGGCTAAAGTCAATATTCATTTGGAAGGTCGGGATTTAATTTTACGAAGGACCACAAGTCAGTTTGAAAGCACAATCCTGGTATATACCAGAAATGCGCAATTCTCGTTGAACCAGAATTATCGAAATGCACAATTCTGGTATACCAGCAATGTCCAATTCTTGCATAGCAGGACTGACAATTCGTGCAATTCTCATTATGCCATAATTATCGGATGTACATGTGTCTGGCTGTGTCTGGCACAATTCTGGTACATACCAGAGCAAAAGTAAAAAATACTGCCATCTTCATGCGCCGGCTACCGTAAAATCGAATTTTATGCCGATGCTTCGCAGGAGTTTCACAAAAAGGCACGAAGATCGCAGGTGCAATCTGCTCACGCGATCCTAAACCTCAACTCCAACAACAGCTTTGTCTAAAGGCTAAGGCTATTTTCAGAGCATGCTCTGAAAATAAGGGCCAATCGGAGGCTTATTTTCAGAGCATGCTCTGAAAATAAGCATATTTTATAAGAACATAACAAGAAAGAATATTACTAAACTTTGAGGTAAATACACAGAAGGCAGGTTATGAAATGCATGTACTAGTATCGTCGACATCGCTCGCAAAGTTACAAACGCACGCACTGCATGTTTTTTTACCACACAAATTTTCCTAAAATGCAGTATTATATAAGAACATAATAATGAATGACGGTTTCTTGCATACCAGAAATGGACAGCGCTTACAGTACATTTCTGGTATACGAGAAGTGTACATTTCTGGTATATACCAGGATTGCGCCTTCAAGCTGACTTGATCCCATGATTTAACGAACTGATTAAAGCTTGTTTTCGCCTGACAATGGCCGGGCAACTATGGGCGATAATGGGAAAATAGATGGTATTCGACTTACACGTTGTTAAACTGGAACATATCATCGCATGTAAACGGCCTGATTGTTGTCATGTTGCTGGATTAATATTACGATATACAATTACAGAAAATGAGTCATCATCCGATAATAATTATGTCATTATGAAGACAAATTGCTGGCAACACATGCTGGCCTGAATTGATGTTAACTGCAGACTACGCCGCTGTGTCTGTCAAAGCTATTCTGCGGCCGTCTTCTGTAATAAAAGTTCTGTCAGCGCATGTGAATGAATTATTATAATTATAGTCAATGTGGGAAAAGATAAATGTGGTATCTGGAGTTTAGCATCAATTCAACACACTGTGAGTTTTTCGTGAACGTATTTGTCCTTAACATGTAATGTCTGTTTGAAAGATGTGAAGGGAAAGCATAAAGCTATGGCTTGTGAAATTTGTGAAAAGTGGTACCACATTGAGTGCCAGAACATCTCCGAACAAGTTTATGAGTTCCTTGTCAAAGAAGGGAACAGTGTGCACTGGTTTTGTGACAAGTGCAATGGTGCAGCAGCAAAAATCTATAAAATGGTATGTGCAGTAAAAGTCAAACAAGATGAAATAGAAACGAAGGTGGACTTTGTGACAAAAAAGGTAGAGCTCCTAGAGAATGCGATGGAAGCTAAGATGGATGCAAAAATAGCAGAGCTCAGGAGAGACCAAGAAGAGATAGAAAAACGCAGAACAAACCTAATAATATACGAGGTAGCAGAATCAAATAGCCCAGACAGTGGAGAACGCAAAAGATGTAAAGTCGGTCAGCCGACTAGGCAAGAAACAAGATGGGAATGTTCGGCCAGTCAAGGTAGTCTTTGGCAGCGAGAGAAATAAACAGGCCATTATGAACAGGGTGAAATCACTGAGAATATCCAAACAGCAAGACGATGCAGAGGTATTGAATGATATACACATTGCTCCGGACATGACTCAGAGACAATGAGAGGAGCACAGAGGATTGATAAAGGAGTTGGAGAAGCGTAAGCAAGAAGGAGAGAAAGATCTGGTCATACGAAATGGCAGAATAGTCAAAAAAAATATTTTGGAGGGAGGGAAATTCAACTGACCAGGCAGGGCCAGAGAGAAAACACTAAGAAAGCAGTGAATCACACCAAAAAAAAGAATCACTCATAGCACAATTAGCACATGTGACTGATGAGGTACAGGTGGCACAACAAGCACAACATGAGACTGATGAGGTTCGGGTGGCACAACAAACAAAAGTTGGACAAAGCACAGCACGATCTGCACCAATTATGAACAAAATAAATTGTATGTACACAAATGCTGACTCACTTATGAATAAACTATCTGAATTAAAAGCACAAGTGACACAATCACAACCAATGATTATAGGAATCACAGAGGTGAAACCAAAGAAATGTAGGTTCAACATAGTACCATGTGAACTTCAACTAGAAGGGTATGAATTATTCTCAAATTAGGAGAAAGACGGGAGGGGAATATGTCTATATATTCATAGGACACTTAAACCTACCGAGTGTACCATAAATGATACTGCAACATTTGAAGAATGTGTTTGGGCAGAGGTACGATTAGCCGGAAAAGACAAGATACTTATTGGGTGCATATACCGTAGCCCAAACAGCAGTGATACCAATAATGAAAAATTATGCCAACTAATAGGCAAGATAAACGAGGCAAATGCTTCCCACATCCTAATAATGGGAGATTTTAACTATCCACACATTGACTGGGTGGATGATTCAAAGATTTGTGAGAAAGCAAGCAGAACAGAAAACTGGTTCCAGGAAAGCATTAGAGATGCTTTTCTTACACAACATATCATGGAACCAACACGCTACAGGGTAAACCAAGTCCCACATCTATTAGACTTGATATTTACAAATGAAGACGAAATGGTAAACAACTACGATATAAAGGATCCTCTCGGAAAGAGCGATCACTGTTTGATCACATTCACGTACCAATGTCAAACACCAGTTACAGGTCAAAGTGGCAAATAATTTCTGTATGAGAAAGGAACTATCAAAAATTACGAGGAATGCTGCAAGATGATTATGAATCTAGATTAAAGGCATTAAATTACCAACACTGACCTATCGTCGTTTACGAGGAGATATTATTGATGTGTATAAATACTTGCATGGCATTTTTACCTTTTCGCACGATATGTTTAACAAAGACTTGTACAAAGGCACACGGGGTCATTCTCTAAAGTTGTTCAAGGACCGGAGTAAATGGGAATTAAGGAGGCATTTCTTTAGCCAGAGAGTCATTAATATTTGGAATTCACTTCCGGTCACCGTCGTCGCTGCACCGTCAGTAAACACGCTTAAAAATCGACTAGACAAACACTGGCGAAACCAGGCAGTCAAATATGACTACAAAGCCACACTAAGACTAGCCAAGAGCGGTACATAGGCAGATTTTGCCTGAAGACCGAAGAGGATATGTATATGTATGTATGTATGTAACATCTACGGTCAATGAGAGTGTGTCCACTATGATGAACAACCTTCACTGGGAAACTCCCGAGAGAAGGCAACAATTACTCTCTTGCCTCCTCTTGATGCATAGGATCTATAATCAGAAGATTGCCATCAAAATCATTAATTACTTTTCCTCAATGCTCCCGAACAGTACAAGATATTACCACCCAAACAAATATCAAATCATCCCAGCTCGCATCCAGGTCTACAGCAACCCCTTCTTCCCACGCACTGTCATCTAGTGTAACGCCCTCCCCGGGAACGTGTTGGTACCTCCAACCTTGCAGGCCTTCATGGGAGAAGCTACCTCACATATCTAAGCCGTGGCCTATGTTTTACTCACACTCTGTTCATACTTTACTCACACATACTTTGTACATACTTTTACTCACACCTTCACTTCTGGCACAGCATAAGTGTATACACCCACTGGTGTCAAATCCAGACTTAGTTACACTGCCAGTTAACAATGTAGAAGTAGAAGCAGCCGTTTGTTGGTGACGACTAATAATCTCAATTATTTTGATCGTTACATGTTGACATGTGCTTCTTTGTTTGCTTTTCTTCGGTGTAATCAAGTCTCGCTTCATACTCGAATCGGTTGAACCTGTCTTTCACACAGAGCGAATCTGCTCTAGCGAGGCACCGTAATTAAATTAATGCATAATCACTGAACCAATCTCAATTCATGGAGCTTGTAATGCCTGGTTGACTCTTCTTCTTCTGGGTATGAGTCAACCTTCTCTTCAAGGCTTATAGACTCGGTGTGTGTGCACATGTGCTAAAGTGCTGTAAGAGAAAGTAATAAAACATTTGAAAGAAAGAGAAAATATGATAGTGTGCGGGTAGATCTGCAATTTAAGGAGAAGAAAAGTTGATAGCGTGAAAACTGCAATATCAATTAATGTTGCATGCTGGAGATCTTCTGTCTGAAAATTTCCAAACTTGGCGCTGTAGCTGCATTGGCTGCCAGGTTATTCCAATTTGTATGTTGTAGAGGTAATAAGCTATACTGGATGAATTGCTTAGTGATTAGGGCAGTTGAAAAGCTTCAGAATGTGTGTGTCGAGAGGATCTCACCAGGGGAAGAGGTTCCACACAGCGCATATAAGAGCAGTGTTCCGATAGCTCAGGTTGCTACCAGAGATTTTCCCTCCAGGATTATGAGTGGTAGCTGTTGTGTAAAAGTTTTAGTTCTCTCTTCAGCTGAATTTTGTATTGCTTTGTCTTCACAACATCTGATCAAGCAGACCATCTTGTTTCTTTTTTGTATCTATAAGTCTTCTAACAGTTTCGACAACCTCTGTGGTGAGTCTGACAGGAATGTGTAAAGTCACTGAACCTCAGTGCAGGATTTGGTCGAAGCGGTTCCAACTAGATCCAAGGTATGTGCTGCATGGAACCCATTGAAGAAAAGGGCTCACCTAATGAAATCGGGCTTGAACTCCAGAATAAGATGAGTGCCTGACAGATATTGCTCACATTGTCAGACGTTTGTGGGGAATTCTGGAAGAGTTTGGTAAAACCATGCTCAGGTAATTCCATGGGCTGTTTCTGGTCGACAGTTTGACCAAGTGTCAGAGACAGCTGCTGGTGTTTCTCCTCCCTCCCCTTCCGCTCCCCCCATCTACTCCCTTCCTTCCATCCCAGCCCCACCCACTCTCCCCCTTCCCTCCTGCATCCCTTCTCTCCCTTCTGCTCCATCCCCCGTCCCTGCCCCCATCCCTCCCCCCGTCCCTCCCTGCCTCTCTATGTGAATGTTGAAAGTCTTATGAGCGTGTATAGCAGACATTCCTACGGTTTTGTGCATTTTGAACAGTGTTTTTTTTTTGTATACCGGGTTCCAGCCAACATTTGTGAAATGGCAATTAGCTCAAAACACATCACAAGAGCAAGTCTCATGAATATTTTAGCCATCTCAGTCAGCTCCACCAACAGCCTCACAGGATCCAATCAATATATCCCAGTTTCCACGGCGCACCCCTTCTGGACATTCATGGTGCAGACATAGATAATCATACAGGTTTGTATCACTTTTGCAATCTTACATATTAGCTGTCTTACATATTAGCTGTCTTACATATTAGCTGTCTTACACATGTGCACTACTCAAGGATGGCACCTATACCAAAAGCTACATACTTAGAAATTCAGTTAATAAATACATGGATCAGCTTGTTTTGGTATACAGCTGACATGTTCAACAAACAAATGACATACTTGCAATGGAAGTTTATTGTTTAACAATCAGCAGTTCTGGCATAGAAACATCCCTAGCAACAGACGAGAGCCTGAAATATACAGAATGCAGTCAACGCAGAGCACTAAAATCACAGGAGGTTATCACTTATGACAAGACCATCCAGTCAGCAATGGTGTGCTCAACTGGAGGCATGTTAATATCACATGTGCTTTATAATAGGCTCACAATACGCTTGAGGAAAGAAGATGCTGTAATAATATATCCAGTTGCTTCTATACGTTGTATAAGGTGCTGATCTTAATCCTGTCTCAAAATTGCAATCATTTAAAAAACATGAACATTGTTATTTATCATCTTATACATTGATAGATCATTATAATAAAATATGATGACAACAAAATGAGAAGTAAGTAATAAAATAGGTAATACATGCATAAACAGTTAAATGGTTTTGTTATATCAGAACAAAACTGCTCACATCAAAGTAAAATATCAGATCTATTGCCAATCTAAATAGTTTAGTTAGAAAGCTTCTATTTATTCTATTTTAACGGAATAAAAGTTATTAGAAAACATAGTTTTTAAGTTGTGTTATAAATAATACAATAGCATACTGAACACTAGCTGTGATATTCTTGATATATACGTTAATCAATGGCAATACAAATATAATATCTGATGTCAGAAATGAAACATAATAAATAGTTGGCACAGACATATGCACGCCAACAAATGTACATTGTAATCAATGGAACCTTCGCATCATGCATCACTATGACTATATAGTTTTCTATTCTGTATGTTTCTGAACTAAACTGCATTCAATTCAAAAGGATAACAAACATAAAAACAGATCCGAGTCTGTAAAGGTGTAACCTCTCACTGGAATTTTCTCAGAAATCAACATCATCTTCATCAAGGTCAGACACATCAAGACTTTCTGACGACATAGTTTGTTCTAGTGACTTTGGCATGTCCTTTATGTTTGACCTTGGGGCTGCTGCAGGTTTCTTTTGTCTTGGCGTTGCCCGTGGCAATGACCGCTCATCATCATCACTGTGAGCAGGGCTTTCCTCTTTTTTCCTGATCCCACTCCTCTGCAGTGTGTCCTCCTCTTCTGAATCATCATCATCATCTTGTGACTCCCACCCATCGTCCGTGTAGCCACCGGATCTGGCAGTATCCTTTTCATTTTCATTGTTATTAAAAACCGGAGTGTCTTTCTCAGTTTTTTCTGTATTTGTCTTGTGCACTTTAGTGTTCTCTTCGTTGGTGTAATCTGCATTCTCTGGTTCTTCTTTGTCATTGTGCAAATGACCACTGTTGGTCAGCTGGTCACATGGACAGTCCTCTTCTCCCAGACCCTGGACACCGTTCATTGTCATCTCATCCTCTGGAGATGCATCTCGTTTGTTAGGAAGTTGGCTGGCCGGAGAAGTGACTGGCTCTTCTACCTCGCTGACCCTAGGAGAACTGGGCTGCTTCTTTGCCACAACAGTGTCATGAGAAACTGTCTGCTCTTCATAGTCAACTGCATCGGATGAGATAGCCTCCTTCTCCTTCTCCTGTTCATTCACCCAGGTGACTGGGAACTCATCTGTGTCGATCATGTCACACTGAGACAACTCATCTGTGGGTTGCAGCAAGCCATTGCTGCCGTTGCTCAAGATGGCGGCCATCATGTCCGCAGTGTCCCTTTGTGCTTTTCTCTCCTCTTCATCTTCTTCCACAGACACATCATCCTCGCAGACACTGCGTTCACTACGGGTGCTTCCCCCGCCAGGCAGTGGGGGTTTCGTCTGCTGCCTTGTCCTGTACCGAGGGGCAGCCCTGAGGGTCGGCATCTTTGGTGAACCAGAGGGTGATATGATGTTATGAGTGGGGGAGGAACGATGTTGTCTGCGGGCAGCCCGGGGAGTGGGGACAGGCTCGCTGGCCTCGGAGACAACATCGCTGGTGGGTTGCTTCTTGGCAGTGGTAGAGTCTATGTCTTTACCAAGGTGGGTGCGCTTAGTGACGGGGCATGCATCAAAGCTGTCTTGGTATGGGCAGATGCCCAAATCCTTCCACAGGTCTGCCAGTAGCTCACGCATCTTACTCTGACATCAGATGAAAAAAGCTTTAGATGGAATTCATAACAGAACAGAACGTTTTCTTACCACATATACATATACATAACTCTGTTCTACAACTGAAACTAGTACATATGTTGGAATGTATGCACCACACACACCACACACATCATACACACCACAAATGCACCACACACCATGCACCACAAATGCACCACACACACCACACGCACCACACACACAACACGCACTATGGACACCTACACCACACACACACCACACACACACCATACATACACCATAACACACCATAACACACACGCACCACACACACCACATGCCACATACAACACACACATGCAACACACACACCACATATGCACACCACACATGCACCACACATACACACCACACACACACTGCATCACACACACAGACACACACCACACACACACACCACACACACACACCACACACACACACCACACACACGCACGCAGGCACACACACACACACACAACACACACACACACACACACTCATGTACTTTACTTCTGTACTTTATAGATTACAAATAAGTAAATTAAATTATTATATTTTTGTAACAGATATTCATTTACATAAAATGTGAAGCCTCTTAAACTATGACTGTACAGAGTGGTATGCTAGTGGTGTGCAAGTGGTGTGCCCTCAATAGTTGGTGTCCAGCTGTTGCTCATCTGGGTGCAACAGCTGTTTACCCCACATCCATGCGACCATCCCATTCCATACACAGCATCTTTGAATCCAATGCACCATTGACTCTATTTGAGGCTAAAATTGTTAACTTTCCATAATTCATGCACTATGTTGAATAAATACTAAGCACGCCAGCTGTTGAGCATGCATGACACCATCAAGCTCCACAAGACCTGAGTTAGCAGTGGCGACACATAGTGACTACTATTGAAACTACTATGAAGAAAACGGCAATTTGATTGTCATAGACATGTTGGCAACGTGTACCTCTTTCAAGTCTCCTCTGTGCTTCTCGATGTGACTTTCAAAGACCTGATTCAGAACCCTGTAAGAAACAAGAAGGAATGCTGTGTTGTAGTGACTCAGTATGTGCTGTAGTTACCAGTATCCACACCAGCTGGAATGTCTAGCTTCCAACAAGGAAAGATTGTCTGTTGTTGATGTAAGAGAAGAACCAAAATAATGACAGCTTCACTGTTTGTTGTCTACAGCTGTGGTCAACCAGACTTGGCCAGACCAGTTAGTCAGAACACTTTAGGAGCATCATTATTTGGTTAAAACAAAAGTATGCATCTATACGTATTAATAAAATATAACCATTTGCAACTACAATCAAGAATATCATGCCAGTTGTTTACTAGGAAAACCTTGTTGAATACACAGCATCTTAATTAAGTCACATAATACTGTTAGACAACCCTACATCATGAGTGCTTTTAGTTTGGCAATATTTGCTCACCAAATGAAAATCTAATTGTAAAACCTGGTCCTATACTTGTCAATAGGATATAGCCATGCTGTTTGCATCTAAACTCAACTTATGCAACATATTTTGGCCTTTGTTTACTAAAATTCTCCCATTCTGACTTAGCAGCACATCACAGCAGAAGTTTAGCTGAATTAATTTCCATGAACTGCCAGGCTCTTATTGGTTATCCTGGCCAACAAGTCAGCTGCCAGGAAAACTGAGATTTGACCAGAATCTCCCACTTTTACAAATTCAGAGAAAACCAACCATTAGCATGATATTGTTGATTCAAAACCATGACTTTTATTTTGCTTTAAGAATAAATCTCAGAGATTAGAAACTTACCTGTTGGTGAAGATGCCTCGATCCAATACATCATTCGTGACATCAGAAATAAACTCCAAATATCTCAGCTCATCTTCTCTGAAACAATGATAAAATCATCAAAGTAATTTTTATATACAAAACAGATGAAATATTTGGTTTCCTAATTAGGTCTGCTTTCTTTTAAGAATCTTTAAAAATTTAGCATTTTACAAACTAGTAAAAAAAGTCAAAGCCTTAGTTGTTTCAAAGTGATGAATTAATAATATGATTTGTACGTTACTGCTCTTAGTGCAAAATCACACCCTCTGACAAATGTAATCACATTTATCTTTTTGCCAGCTAATATTTTGTTAGGACTTGTATAAGTGATGTTTTCTGAAAAAAAACGACCTAAACCTTCACAGTTGGGACACATTCAATTGTTAAGAAAGGATCAATGTTTCCAATGTTCATGCATATATCATACATTAATAATAGGAAACATTCTAATAATCATAGTAATATAAATTTTATTTTATAAGACAATCCCTAATCAAGTTTTGGTAGGGCAGTGCCACTGGCAATGGTGGCTACAACTTATGCCACCCTGCACTACCCAGTCAAGTTTTGATAGGGCAGTGCCAATGGCAATGATGGCTACAACTTATGACATCCTGCACTACCCAGTCAAGTTTTGGTAGAGCAGTGCCAATGACAATGATGGCTACAACTTATGACACCCTGCACTACCCAGTCAAGTTTTGGTAGGGCAGTGCCAATGGCAATGATGGCTACAACTTATGACACCCTGCACTACCCAGTCAAGTTTTGGTAGGGCAGTGCTTATGACACCCTGCACTACCCAGCCAAGTTTTGGTAGAGCACTACCAATGGCAATGATGGCTACAACTTATGACACCCTGCATTACCCAGCCAAGTTTTGGTAGAGCAGTGCCAATGGCAATGATGGCTACAACTTATGACACCCTGCACTACCCAGTCAAGTTTTGATAGGGCAGGGCCAATGGCAATGATGGCTACAACTTATGACACCCTGCATTACCCAGCCAAGTTTTGATAGAGCAGTGCCAATGGCAATGATGGCTACAACTTATGACACCCTGCATTACCCAGCCAAGTTTTGGTAGAGCACTACCAATGGCAATGATGGCTACAACTTATGACACCCTGCACTACCCAGTCAAGTTTTGATAGGGCACTGCCAATGGCAATGATGGCTACAACTTATGACACCCTGCACTACCCAGTCAAGTTTTGATAGGGCAGTGCCAATGGCAATGATGGCTACAACTTATGACACCCTGCACTACCCAGTCAAGTTTTGGTAGGGCAGTGCCAATGTCAATGATGGCTACAACTTATGACACCCTGCACTACCCAGTCAAGTTTTGGTAGGGCAGTGCCAATGGCAATGATGGCTACAACTTATGACACCCTGCACTACCCAGCCAAGTTTTGGTAGAGCAATGCCAATGGCAATGATGGCTACAACTTATGACACCCTGCACTGCCCAGTCAAGTTTTGATAGGGCAGTGCCAATGGCAATGATGGCTACAACTTATGACACCCTGCATTACCCAGCCAAGTTTTGGTAGAGCAATGCCAATGGCAATGATGGCTACAACTTATGACACCCTGCACTGCCCAGTCAAGTTTTGATAGGGCAGTGCCAATGGCAATGATGGCTACAACTTATGACACCCTGCATTACCCAGCCAAGTTTTGGTAGAGCAGTGCCAATGGCAATGATGGCTACAACTTATGACACCCTGCATTACCCAGCCAAGTTTTGGTAGAGCAGTGCCAATGGCAATGATGGCTACAACTTATGACACCCTGCACTACCCAGTCAAGTTTTGATAGGGCAGTGCCAATGGCAATGATGGCTACAACTTATGACACCCTGCACTACCCAGTCAAGTTTTGATAGGGCAGTGCCAATGGCAATGATGGCTACAACTTATGACACCCTGCACTACCCAGCCAAGTTTTGGTAGAGCAGTGCCAATGGCAATGATGGCTACAACTTATGACACCCTGCACTACCCAGTCAAGTTTTGATAGGGCAGTGCCAATGGCAATGATGGCTACAACTTATGACACCCTGCACTACCCAGTCAAGTTTTGGTAGGGCAGTGCCAATGGCAATGATGGCTACAACTTATGACACCCTGCACTACCCAGTCAAGTTTTGGTAGGGCAGTGCCAATGGCAATGATGGCTACAACTTATGACACCCTGCACTACCCACTCAAGTTTTGGTAGGGCAGTACTTATGACACCCTGCACTACCCAGTGAAGTTTTGATAGGGCAGTGCCAATGGCAATGTTGGCTACAACTTATGACACCCTGCACTACCCAGTCAAGTTTTGATAGGGCACTCCCAATGGCAATGATGGCTACAACTTATGACACCCTGCACTACCCAGGCAAGTTTTGGTAGGGCAGTACTTATGACACCCTGCACTATCCAGTCAAGTTTTGGTAGGGCAGTGCCAATGGCAATGATGGCTACAACTTATGACACCCTGCACTACCCAGTCAAGTTTTGGTAGGGCAGTACTTATGACACCCTGCACTACCCAGTCAAGTTTTGATAGGGCAGTGCCAATGACAATGATGGCTACAACTTATGACACCCTGCACTACCCAGTCAAGCTTTGGTAGGACAGTGCCAATGGCAATGATGGCTACAACTTATGACACCCTGCACTACCCAGTCAAGTGTTGATAGGGCAGTGCCAATGGCAATGATGGCTACAACTTATGACACCCTGCACTACCCAGTCAAGTTTTGGTAGGGCAGTGCCAATGGCAATGATGGCTACAACTTATGACACCCTGCACTACCCAGTCAAGTTTTGATAGGGCAGTGCCAATGGCAGTGATGGCTACAACTTATGACACCCTGCACTACCCAGTCAAGTTTTGGTAGGGCAGTGCCAATGGCAATGATGGCTACAACTTATGACACCCTGCACTACCCAGCCAAGTTTTGGTAGGGCAGTGCTTATGACACCCTGCACTACCCAGTCAAGTTTTGGTAGGGCAGTGCTAATGGCAATGATGGCTACAACTTATGACACCCTGCACTACCCAGTCAAGTTTTGGTAGGGCAGTGCCAATGGCAATGATGGCTACAACTTATGACACCCTGCACTACCCACTCAAGTTTTGGTAGGGCAGTACTTATGACACCCTGCACTACCCAGTGAAGTTTTGATAGGGCAGTGCCAATGGCAATGGTGGCTACAACTTATGACACCCTGCACTACCCAGTCAAGTTTTGATAGGGCACTGCCAATGGCAATGATGGCTACAACTTATGACACCCTGCACTACCCAGGCAAGTTTTGGTAGGGCAGTACTTATGACACCCTGCACTATCCAGTCAAGTTTTGGTAGGGCAGTGCCAATGGCAATGATGGCTACAACTTATGACACCCTGCACTACCCAGTCAAGTTTTGGTAGGGCAGTACTTATGACACCCTGCACTACCCAGTCAAGTTTTGATAGGGCAGTGCCAATGACAATGATGGCTACAACTTATGACACCCTGCACTACCCAGTCAAGCTTTGGTAGGACAGTGCCAATGGCAATGATGGCTACAACTTATGACACCCTGCACTACCCAGTCAAGTTTTGATAGGGCAGTGCCAATGGCAATGATGGCTACAACTTATGACACCCTGCACTACCCAATCAAGTTTTGGTAGGGCAGTGCCAATGGCAATGATGGCTACAACTTATGACACCCTGCACTACCCAGTCAAGTTTTGATAGGGCAGTGCCAATGGCAGTGATGGCTACAACTTATGACACCCTGCACTACCCAGTCAAGTTTTGGTAGAGCAGTGCCAATGACAATGATGGCTACAACTTATGACACCCTGCACTACCCAGTCAAGTTTTGATAGGGCAGTGCCAATGGCAATGATGGCTACAACTTATGACACCCTGCATTACCCAGCCAAGTTTTGGTAGAGCACTACCAATGGCAATGATGGCTACAACTTATGACACCCTGCACTACCCAGCCAAGTTTTGGTAGAGCAATGCCAATGGCAATGATGGCTACAACTTATGACACCCTGCACTGCCCAGTCAAGTTTTGATAGGGCAGTGCCAATGGCAATGATGGCTACAACTTATGACACCCTGCATTACCCAGCCAAGTTTTGGTAGAGCAATGCCAATGGCAATGATGGCTACAACTTATGACACCCTGCACTGCCCAGTCAAGTTTTGATAGGGCAGTGCCAATGGCAATGATGGCTACAACTTATGACACCCTGCATTACCCAGCCAAGTTTTGATAGAGCAGTGCCAATGGCAATGATGGCTACAACTTATGACACCCTGCATTACCCAGCCAAGTTTTGGTAGAGCAGTGCCAATGGCAATGATGGCTACAACTTATGACACCCTGCACTACCCAGTCAAGTTTTGATAGGGCAGTGCCAATGGCAATGATGGCTACAACTTATGACACCCTGCACTACCCAGTCAAGTTTTGATAGGGCAGTGCCAATGGCAATGATGGCTACAACTTATGACACCCTGCATTACCCAGCCAAGTTTTGGTAGAGCAGTGCCAATGGCAATGATGGCTACAACTTATGACACCCTGCACTACCCAGTCAAGTTTTGATAGGGCAGTGCCAATGGCAATGATGGCTACAACTTATGACACCCTGCACTACCCAGTCAAGTTTTGGTAGGGCAGTGCCAATGGCAATGATGGCTACAACTTATGACACCCTGCACTACCCAGTCAAGTTTTGATAGGGCAGTGCCAATGGCAATGATGGCTACAACTTATGACACCCTGCACTACCCAGTCAAGTTTTGGTAGGGCAGTGCCAATGGCAATGATGGCTACAACTTATGACACCCTGCACTACCCAGTCAAGTTTTGGTAGGGCAGTGCCAATGGCAATGATGGCTACAACTTATGACACCCTGCACTACCCACTCAAGTTTTGGTAGGGCAGTACTTATGACACCCTGCACTACCCAGTGAAGTTTTGATAGGGCAGTGCCAATGGCAATGGTGGCTACAACTTATGACACCCTGCACTACCCAGTCAAGTTTTGATAGGGCACTGCCAATGGCAATGATGGCTACAACTTATGACACCCTGCACTACCCAGGCAAGTTTTGGTAGGGCAGTACTTATGACACCCTGCACTATCCAGTCAAGTTTTGGTAGGGCAGTGCCAATGGCAATGATGGCTACAACTTATGACACCCTGCACTACCCAGTCAAGTTTTGGTAGGGCTACAACTTATGACACCCTGCACTACCCAGCCAAGTTTTGGTAGAGCAGTGCCAATGGCAATGATGGCTACAACTTATGACACCCTGCACTACCCAGTCAAGTTTTGGTAGGGCAGTGCCAATGGCAATGATGGCTACAACTTATGACACCCTGCACTACCCAGTCAAGTTTTGATAGGGCAGTGCCAATGGCAATGATGGCTACAACTTATGACACCTTGCACTACCCAGTCAAGTTTTGATAGGGCAGTGCCAATGGCAATGATGGCTACAACTTATGACACCTTGCACTACCCAGTCAAGTTTTGATAGGGCAGTGCCAATGGCAATGATGGCTACAACTTACGACACCTTGCACTACCCAGTCAAGTTTTGATAGGGCAGTGCCAATGGCAATGATGGCTACAACTTATGACACCCTGCACTATCCAGTCAAGTTTTGGTAGGGCAGTGCTTATGACACCCTGCACTACCCAGTCAAGTTTTGGTAGGGCAGTGCCAATGGCAATGATGGCTACAACTTATGACACCCTGCACTACCCAGTCAAGTTTTGGTAGGGCACTACCAATGGCAATGATGGCTACAACTTATGACACCCTGCACTACCCAGTCAAGTTTTGGTAGGGCAGTGCCAATGGCAATGATGGCTACAACTTATGACACCCTGCATTACCCAGCCAAGTTTTGGTAATGCAGTGCCAATGGCAATGATGGCTACAACTTATGACACCCTGCACTACCCAGTCAATTTTGGTAGAGCACTACCAATGGCAATGATGGCTACAACTTATGACACCCTGCACTACCCAGTCAAGTTTTGGTAGGGCAGTGCCAATGGCAATGATGGCTACAACTTATGACACCCTGCACTACCCAGTCAAGTTTTGGTAGGGCAGTGCCAATGGCAATGATGGCTACAACTTATGACACCCTGCACTACCCAGTCAATTTTTGTAGAGCACTACCAATAGCAATGATGGCTACAACTTATGACACCCTGCACTACCCAGTCAAGTTTTGGTAGGGCAGTGCCAATGGCAATGATGGCTACAACTTATGACACCCTGCACTACCCAGTCAAGTTTTGGTAGGGCAGTGCCAATGGCAATGATGGCTACAACTTATGACACCCTGCATTACCCAGCCAAGTTTTGGTAATGCAGTGCCAATGGCAATGATGGCTACAACTTATGACACCCTGCATTACCCAGCCAAGATTTGGTAGAGCAGTGCCAATGGCAATGATGGCTACAACTTATGACACCCTGCATTACCCAGCCAAGATTTGGTAGAGCAGTGCCAATGGCAATGATGGCTACAACTTATGACACCCTGCATTACCCAGCCAAGATTTGGTAGAGCAGTGCCAATGGCAATGATGGCTACAACTTCACAACCTAAAATTCAAGTACAACTTATGACATTTGATGTACATACCACTTAACTCATAACAATCATAGAAAACACGCATCGCAAGCAACTGTACGCAACTATGAACGCATATTGTTCAGACAGGCCTACAATATTTCAACCCCGGACACGCTAAACAAAGACGAGGGAATATACAGACACAGCCACAATCTACTTTATAGTATAGATACTATAATAAAGTATATGAATCAATTTGTTCATGCATTTGTTTGCATTAATCAAAGAGAACACCCTAGTAAGTATAGGAACATGAATTTATACTAAGAAAAACTTATTTTTTAGCACTGCTTACTCATTTATAATATGAATGCTATACACTGTAATTTCAATATGATGGTAAAAAAACTCTTTCCGATGAATGACATGAACCTTAATTTATTTAAACTGTTCCTATTCTTTAATTGGAAATGCACAGTACACTAGAAAATACAACTGCACTGTTTTCCACCAACCAGATTAGAAAGGCGATGAACCATGAATACAACGTGCATTACATAGAAAGATAAAGACAGTCTGTCTTAAGCTAACATTGTATTCAATAGCTAATGATGACAGTGATTTTAACAAAGCCTTTGCATAAAGAAGAGAAATATTGAAGTCTTACAATATGTTTTTTTTTGTTGATAGATCTACTTTCCTAGGATTTAGTAGACAAACAATAGAACATATTCATTATAACATGTTTTTAAAAAGTTACAAATGGTTGTCTTGAAATTTATTTTCGTGATATAAAACGGAATCAATACAGAATTAACTATTCAAGAATTTCTATTACATTACTAATTAATGATATCAAACAACTATTCAAAACGTTATTTTACTTTTTAATGCTACAGTATTATTATGAAGTACCACTATGCCATCTTCTTTAACCATCATTGGCCCAATTTTTGCTGGCTGGGTTTGGCTAGCTAGTCATGCAGAATGGAACAGAAATGCTAGCCATGTGAATGTCTTAGAATAAAAATGACAGACATCTGACAGAGGAAACTGTGCAGCCAGGATAAGATATGATAAGATAAGATAACAGTCTCCTTGTCCACTTGCAGTGACTCTTGCATTGGACAGCATCATTTAAGCTTGTTATTATAAGTAATTATTATGCAAGACAGTAACTGTCACCGAATGTTATAATTAAGTTGAGATTTACAAATAAATGCAAGTGAACTTTGTCATAGAACGAATGGTGTACTACGGACATAGATACTCACAGTATGTTACACTTTTATGTATGACTTAACACCAGCATTTATTTACATGGAACCAACCTTTCTAACAATTTACTTGCACTATTAAACAAATATTATTGTGCTTGTTTACTACAGTATATCTATACTTTCCTACCTTCCCTTCACACCCTAGTTGGTGCATAATGCAACCACAATAGACCTACATCTTACACATACAATTTGCTGAGTGATATCTCAAATATAATGTCATCTTATATACAGCACTGGTATCCACCTAGACAAGACACTAATTATGCTTACATTACCAGAGAAAGGTTGTTGGCAGCAGTGATTGCAGAGCACGTATGTGGGGTTTTGTAGATTGAGACCATTGGTTCTGTGAACCCACTACAGATTGTTTCCAGTTTCCTGCATCGGATCTTTCAAGTTTTGAAATGGCAACAGGTGATTTAGTTTCTACAGTATTAGTATTATGAAGCTGGTTAAGCTGTGGTGCTGCACGTAGTCGTAGGAAAGCATGGAAACTTCAGAATTCAAGCCAAACATCTAAGCAGGCATAGAAAATTGAAATGTTATTGCAAGCTCAAGAAAAAAGTAAGCTATCCTAGAATCGCATAAAGAAATATGACATTTATTAAAAGAGAAATTGAAAGTAAACTTTCCCTGAACCAAATGAGACAACACTCAGAACAACACTGTCTTAACGATGCTCAGTTAATTAACCTTAGATACTTACTCCATCTGTAGTAGACAGGCTGTATGTGAATAGCAGCTAAACACAGACACACGACACATCAATATGTCTTGTATCAATTATGAAATTTTAATTTCAAGAGAAATTCTTATAATAGAAAAAATTAAGTATAAATATATAATGTGACACATTGCAAGATGGGACGACTGAAGCCTTTATTTTTATCTAGCAGAATTATTCAACATTATTCAACAATGTCACTTCAGGCCAGAGCAAACTGATTCTATTCACTTCAGTGGTACATTTTTATAGAGCGGGAATAAGGAATGATTCCATCGAACTAATAATTATATTTGATTCTACTAAATGGATGATTGTGTTATCTGTAACTCTGTTAAGTGGAGCCCATTGTATCGTTCACTTGTACAAATTGTAACAACTGAAAGTGATGGTATTGTATTCAACTTTTTAACTGATTGTCATAGTATGTGACAATAATAAAGCCAGAAACTGGAAGGTTTGGAAAAAAGGCTGATGGGACGTGACTATTTGAATAAGTAATCAGGATAATCACCAGGTGGCAGCATGGTATATTACAAAACAACTGTAATTCATTATTGTGTGCAGCCATGAGTTAATTAACATTCACTTTTATGCTAGTTTGGTTTAGTGTATTAAATTAACAGATTTTAAGGCAAATATGTACAATGAATGAAGATACTAAGTAGAACTCGTGAACAGTATCTAGGCACAGAACTTTCTTAATATTAAACCAGTGTGTCATGTCCACCACAGTGGTCATTGGTCAAAGCGGCAGGTGGGCGAGACACGACACATCTTTGTGGTTATTTAAATATATCGTTCTTAATGTCAGTAAATAATAATACAATTTTGTAGCGCCTAAATCCTGAGGGATCCAAGCTCGGAGGCACAACAAAGAAAGCAATATACAGCTGTGTCATGAAAAGGGGCACACAAGAGTCATAAACATAAGAGTGAGGAATTACCCAGTATTTAGGGTGGAACTGCAACTTTGAGAAAAATATTAAAGAAAAAATTATTGAAACCTTAATATGGTTTGTTGCTGGAAACAATTTGCAGCAACATTTTATATTTTGGCTTTGTAAAACAAAATCAATGCTATATTTTGGAAACATGTCTAGGTAATGTCTAAACCTTTGATATACCTTGTAAGCTTGACGATCAAATAAGTAATAGTAATAATGACTATCACTGATGAGGAATATAAATGTAGAGAATGAAGTACCTAGTGAGTGATTGGCGCATCTTTGGAAGTGGTTTTGTGTCCGTGTTAAACTTCTGTGACTTCCCTGTCAGAAGATGATGAGACAAAGAAGATGTTGGCCTCAATGCCATGTCTGCAGGAGACGGGTATAAATAAATACATGATATAAATAAATACATTTGTAAAACTAATGACGACAGACAATCATTTAGTATATACAGTTTTTGATACAAGACTTGACAAAAACAATAGATGTTACTATGTGTCCTGATATGTCGTAAAACTAAAAAATCTACCAAATGTTAATCAGATAATGTAATGTGTACTTTTATGTCAAAGCCAGTAAATTGCCTACATAATATTTCTGAGACACAAATGCAGGTAGAAATGTAATAATGTGTATTTAAATCCTGGTGATATTTTTGAAAGAAAGCACCATTGGTTTTTATGTCTCTTTCACAAGAAATATAAAATAATACACATTTCTGCACAGCTGCGGTGCTATAGAGGGTCAAGTGTTCCATACATTTGTGAGACTTCCTCAGCTGTGCGATCTTCGACTGTTCTTTCAACCACAACAGATGATCCGCATCCAGTGAGATGTCGAGAGGTGGGATACCACTAGGTGCTGCCCTTGCTACGTCTCGACTCATCAGCGTCTCGTTCATTAGATCAACACTGTCAGTCATCGGTGTTTCCGATCGTTGCATCCCAGCACCTCTTCTAGTGGCATCCCCTGAAGACTTTGCTGGAGTTTTCTTTGGTGGAGGATTGTAATATTTAAACTCAGTCAGTTTCGATGTACAGTTTGTCTTCAGAGTTCGTGGCATAAATGGTTTTTCTTTGGTAAATTTGTGCGCCTGCTTTTCGAGCAGGTCACCATTACGGGGAGTGATGTATCGATTTGTGGCATCCCCCTGGTGTCGGCCAAGTGCAGCAGATGATAAATAATTTGGTGATGCAGCGTACGTTTCTAGAAGTTGCGACTTGTGGTGTCGTGTGGTCATGTGATTGACAGTTCTAGTGTCCCAGCCGGTGGATGGGATGTTTGAAGGCATCTGTTTGTGGTGGTATTTACTCGGAGATGTCCGACTGTCCTGAATGATCTGGTTCACTAGCCTCAAGTCATCATCGCTCAGATGTAGTTGCCCAGTGGCACCATCTTCTCGCCCCACTGGACTGTGACCCCTGAATGTGGTGCCATCTATGTCATCAAAGTCGCCATCATCCAATCTCTTAGTGCCGTTCACCTAGGCAAGAGGCAGCACATTTGTCAACCAGATCAGGAAAAACTTTCCTTGTATCTGTACATGAAACTAAACAAAAGAAACACAATTTAACGTGAATGACTAAACTGGTTTCGTACTTGTTATTAATGTTCTGTCCACATTCTGAAGATGTTCACATACTGGGATCTAACATAATCACAGTATAAGTAAGAAAAGCATATAAAACAACACCAGTCTGTACACCAGAGCAGAACTTGCCGAGGGACCATATCAAAACTCTGAAGTTTGACACCAAAAATAGTGCAACCACAGAGGACATTTCAACAACACCAGTCTATACACCTTCCCCCAGGCATTACGCCTTAGGAAGCCATGAAGGCTTATATGGCCAGTGCTTAAACCTGGTTTCTGTAGTGCGAAGCAACTTAGAGTGCAGTTATACTGACTCTCCTGGACGGGACACTAGTCCATCGCAGGTACCTTCCAAACAGTGTTTGTACTCATTTGCAGCTGAGTAGACTGAGGCAAAGTAGGGTAAACGAAATTGCCTAAGTTTCGAAAATGAACCATGCCCAGTGTGGGTCTTGAACTCACAACCCTCAAATTTAGAGTCCTTAACCACTAGGCCACAGCCGCCCCCTATATATATATATATATATATATATATATATATATATATATATATATATATATATATATATGAATGAATGACAGAAATGATATAGAAGGGTAGGATGGTGATGAAACATGCGGGTGGCTAACATCACTTCCCTTGATGGACTGTTGCTGGGTGAGGACTGAACCCTTTATCAGATGTCTGTAGTAGATAAGCCTTGGTTGTCATTAATCCTAATGCTAGATTAATGACCACTGATTCTTTGTCACCAATTTCAAAAACAAGACATCACAACCAGACACCTTCGATCTCTTCAAACCATTCACAGCTAGACAGGGATGATCCAGAAGTTGGGGAGAATTAGGGGTGACACCCATTGGCTAATTCATCTTTCATGGGGTCCATAAAAAAGGTAATATAAGTTTAGGTAGAGAGGATCCAGACTCTAGGAGTGATTGCCTGGGAGTAGCTGGTGTATCATCAGGCAGTGTCCTAACTGGCCAGGGAGTCTGTCAAATAGTGTTATGGTAGTTGAGTTTTATTGTTAGCTGTTTAAAGTTTGGGGTGTGCCAGGGACTGTCTGTGAGACAAGATGAGTTAAGTGTTTCATTGTCAGTTGGTTTAATGTTTGGAATGTGTTATTTGTACTGTGATATAAATAAAAGATTTTTATTGTAGTAAACTCAATTTGGTTGTTAGCCTATTCTTAATTGGTTCCCCCCATTGTCCCATTTAATAAGGATTAATTCTACAACAAGGGACCATATCAAAACACTGAAGTTTGACACCAAGAATAGGGCAACCACAGAGACCATTTATAACAAATATGGTTTCATTTGGAAGTCGTTGGTTCACTTAGTAACTGTTGTTAAATCTTTATGAAAATTTGCCAATAAAGCGCTTACCCTTGGTGACCTGTGACCTTGACTGCCATTGTAGGAGGCACGGGAGGACGGCCTCGGAGTCCTTGAGGTCAGCCAGGCCTGATGTCGACTGATGTCTTCACGAAGTGCCTCACGTCGGAAACGATCTCGCACTGAAAGAATTAATCATGCATTTAAGGAAATGACCAAGGATTCACCAGAAAGGACTACAGACAGCAAGAGGGGTTAGTACACAACAATAAAAGATTGTGCATTACTGTCTATGTCTATGTAGTAATTGGTAAGAACCCGAAGTTCATTACAGGATGAGACATGGTGTGATTGTCAACACATTTGCTTTGCATACCAGTGTCCTCAATTCAACATATTGTTTGTAAAGTCATGTACCCCTCTAGTTATAGCAGGGAGACAAGTTGTGTGTAAATTAACGGATTGATTAAGGAAAACAACTAAGTAAGCGAGAGCGGACGAATAGGTCAGCCTCCTAGAAAAGGCTATATCAAAACAGACTGCCCCAATAAAAGACTACAGCTACATCTATATCTAGATAGCGCACGGTACAAACTATATTAGCGATGTCTGCTGACCCGTCCTGCACTCAAAGTTGTTGTTCTAGAAAGCGAACAGTGTAGTTACATAAAGCAGGCAGGGGAGTGTCCAGATATATATTTGTGTTTGTGTGGGTTAGCCTGGGATGTCCAGAATAGTGGTCCACAACTGAGACTGCTCTGTTGACTTATAAGGACATGCCCTCCCTTCTGGGAGGACTGATCATGACTGTGCCTGGCGCAAGAGAGCGTATAAATGGATGCCAAAAATACAGATAGTCAGTTTTAAGTTTAGCCTCGATGGAAAAGTGTTTAGTTTTAGTTCTAGTCTTGGTGGAAGAGAGTTAGAATGAGTTTCAGTTAGTCAGTTCTGGTGGGCGTACGACTACGCATAGATCTGTCATCATGTAGTCTTAGACAACAGAAATGATTGTCTGTGTTTGTAACTGTATCATATTTTGTCTGATTAAAGTCATAACGAGTTTACCTGGAATCTTCTGAGTGAAGTGAGTTCTTTCTATTACCGTGGTTATTGATGTCATTAAGCTAACCCTGAACGCAGTAGGGGGGACGCTTGTGACTAGGTAACCAACGGTATAGACGTAAGAAATGAGACACTCACTTATGTAAAATCAGCTTGTTTATATAACAACATCAGAAAGACAGCTGAATTTTATAATATGGCATGTCTGGGGTAAAATCCTTGCTCTCAACATTGGGGACTGTGTATCGCTCGTGGTCACGTTAACACCGGTCCTGTCTTGTAACTTGGGGACGTAAGATAACCACTGAGGGCGACATACACACTGGTAGTGACCACCCTCGGTGCCCTGGCAGTGACCACCCTCGGTGCCCTGGCAGTGACCACCCTCGGTGCCCTGGCAGTGACCACCCTCGGTGCCCTGGCAGTGACCACCCTCGGTGCCCTGGCAGTGACCACCCTCGGTGCCCTGGCAGTGACCACCCTCGGTGCCCTGGCAGTGACCACCCTCGGTGCCCTGGCAGTGACCACCCTCGGTGCCCTGGCAGTAACTCACCCTTGGTGCTGACAGTCCAGGCTTTAGGAATAGTTGTGTCAATCCGAGCTGCAACAAATATATTTCCCATATAAAACATGTACAAAATATATCTGGGACTTGACAGTCATCAAAAATAAATTATAGGTGAACTGTAATTATGTGATGTAT
This sequence comes from Lamellibrachia satsuma, assembly GCA_033239005.1. NCBI lineage: Eukaryota > Metazoa > Annelida > Polychaeta > Sabellida > Siboglinidae > Lamellibrachia > Lamellibrachia satsuma. The sequence goes on from BSQZ01000023.1 coordinate 1,992,909, forward strand.
CAACATTAGCCAAAACGCAAGCCTGGCGCAGAATGTGGCTGTGTTATGCATCAGTTAGTAGACATGTGCTTCAACCAGACACACAGCTATCAGGATATCAGAAACAGCATTAATCATTCATACATTGTCACAGTGCGGAATCAATATTGAGTTCCATCAACTCATTACATCACAATGGACAGCTGTGACAAATGGAAGCACCTTGTGTAATGCAATATTGAATGAATGAATAACTTTATTTTGGCTACATTTTAAGATACAATATGATTTGAGTCAGAGATTATACAAATAGCGGAGCAACCCAGGAGATGCTCTAGGAACCCCGCGGGGCTTATGACAAGGACCACCCAGAAATAAATCAACATAATTATTTTGTTTCCTTAGCCCCACGCCAAAAACATATACTAATAAACATTATTGCAAGTTAAATACAATATAATGTAAAAAAAAAATTGCTTAAATATGTACATACAAATTGTAATTAGAATTTTATGAACACATACTACACTAATAATCTAACTAATTATTGCACATGAATATATTACAATGTGAACATGAACACATTAAGTAATGCAGGAACCATGAATACATTAAATACTACACGAACATCAATTCATGGTTTTTCTGCCATGTTAAAATAAAGGTAGATGTAGAGTATATGTATATATATATATATAATAACATATAATTTGTACTTTGAATTATATGAAGAAATAATACACTAACTACACAACTGTCATGTATTCATTAAATGTGAGCATGAATACATTAATACATGATCCTGACTACATTAAACATTACATAAGCATGAAACACATGGTCTTCTCTACCATGTTAAAATAAATGTAGATATAGAGTACATTTTGTACAAATACAAAGTTTCTTATTTGCAGTGTTTACTGTAAAGTCATTGATGTTTAGAGAGTAACAGTTATTTCAGTTTATTTTTAAATTGGTTAATGCACATAAGCTGTTTTAATTTACTAGGTAATGCATTCCAGAATACTGGTCCTGAATAATTTATTGTACATTTCCTGCTGTTTGTTCTTATGTTTTGGATATAATAGCAATTTGGTTTCTTAGATTATGTTTGTGGATATTTTGTATTCTCGTAAGCATTGATGACATAGAATCTGGGAGTTTATTATTTGCTCCTTTATACATAAAAATACCTAGTTGATGTTTATATAGATCATCCAATTTTAATAGTTTTAACTTTGAGAATAGAGGATCAGAGTGTGCGATGTAATGAGAATTTGTGATTATCCTAATAGCTTTCTTCTGTAGCATTCTTAGTTTGTTTAAGTTTGTACAATATGAATTTTCCTACAATAGAGTGCAATATTGTAAATGTGATAAGATCAATGAACAATAAATAGTTTTCATTATATACATAGGGAGAAAATGTTTTAATTTGTTAAGCATTCCCACATTCCATGCTACTTGTTTTGATAGGTTGTCAATATGCGTTTCCAACTTAAGTTCTCATCTATAAATATCCCGAGGAATTTGGTGAATTTGACATGCTTTATTTTGTTTTCATCTACTTGTATTAAGGCACTGTTGATATTGTACTTTTTTTCCTTTTGGTGTGAATATAATAAAATTTGACGTTTTGGTGTTTAGGGAAAGTTTGTTGGTATGGAACCATGTTGAGATTTTTTGTATTTCTATGTTTACCTCTTCGATGAGAGTGTTGAAGCATGTATGAGCATGAAAGAGACTTGTGTCATCTGCAAACAGTATAGGATTTAGGATATCTGATACATTTTCAATATCATTTATATATAAAATAAAGAGTAATGGACCTAATTTAGATCCTTGTGGAACTCCACATGTAATTGTCATATATTTGAGTCTGCTTTATTATATGATACATACTGTCTTCTATTGACCATGTCTGCATTCCAGTTTCCCTTTGATGTGTCCCACACCAAGGGACAGTGATGCCAGGATTGCATACCAAAACCTGTTTTATATATGTCAAATATAGCTTGTTTACGTGTGTTGAAAGGTTTGCTTATTGCATTTGTAACATGGCAAAATGCAAACATAATATTCATCTAATTACCTACAATGTGCAACAGCGGGACAATGGAGAAGAGAGATATACGTACACTTAGCTTCATTCAACTTCTTGTAGTGGGCGGCCATGTGTTCCACAACTAGGTACTGGCTGACCAGCTTCGCATCTGTAGTGCACAGTGCTGCAAGAATGTCAGATATTAAAAATCAACATCAAAAACAGAAACTACAAAATGCAAAGTGGAAATGAGAGATTTTAAACAACTACTTGAATATGTGGCAATGACAGATTTTAAACAAGTACTTGAATATGTGGCAATGAGAGGTTTTAAACAAGTACTTGAATATGTGGCAATGATAGATTTTAAACAAGTACTTGAATATGCATTTGTTGTTCTCACTGAAAAACCTATGGACTAAACGTATAAATGCCTTTATTCTAACTGAAGTGACAGTCTTATAGGTCCATCATCAATACATTTTTTTCGCTTGTCTTGTCTATCTAGTATCCACTGGGACATGCTAGCTTGTCTTTATTATTACCCCATCTAATGATCAAATTTTAAGTCAGATGTTAGTAAAGAATGCACTCTTTTAGTAAAGTGACTGTACATGAAACTATTCACACACTATAAACAAAATTCTTTTGAAGCTGTTAACTGAAACCTAGAAACCTCACATCCAGCAGTACCCAATTTGTATGAACCAACTATTTTGACTGTCAGTCTGTGGCACGGAGCCAGACTATGGAGCTACCTGGCCAGGTTAGACATTAACACTCCTTCCTTGATTCATTCAGCCCATCATGAATCAAGTTCATTGACGTTCCAACCTGTAGTGTGTGCACAGTTTAATTAATTTGCACAGTCGGTTTGACAAACAGTGTGTACTTTTGTTACAATCATCAACAAATTTGACTTTGATGGTTAAATAAAATAACAACCTAAAGTGTGAATAGCCTTATAGTATATAGGACCAGGCCACTTATAGTATATAAGGCCATGCCACTTATAGTATATAGGACCAGGCCACTTATAGTATATAGGGCAAGGCCACTTATAGTATATAGGGCCAGGCCACTTATAGTATATAGAGCCAGGCCACTTATAGCATAAAGGGCCAGGCCAATTATAGTATACAGAGCCAGGCCACTTATAATATATAGGGCCAGGCCACTTATAATATATAGGGCCAGGCCACTTATAGTATATAGGACCAGGCCACTTATAGTATATAGGGCAAGGCCACTTATAGTATATAGGGCCAGGCCACTTATAGTATATACAACCAGGCCACTTATAGCATATAGGGCCAGGCCAATTATAGTATACAGAGCCAGGCCACTTATAATATATAGGGCCAGGCCACTTATAGTATATAAGACCAGGCCACTGTTGTCTCTTTTTATCAGATCTGGTCCAAAATAATTTAATAGTTTGTCCAGTGATTTCATAAAAAGACATTTACACAAACAAGCTAGCAAGTCATAGTGGATACTAGAGAGGCTTGATTTTTTTGCAAAATGATTCTAAAACAAGACGAGCGGACCTGAAGAAGGATATTTAACATACAGTACATGTATATATATAAGGGTGTAAGGGGTGTTGATGCGCTCAACCGTAAAGACACTCAAGTCAACCTCACCTCCCCGAGGTGCACCCCGGTAACCAGTACATTGTGCTGGGCAAACGAGGCTATGGCTAAGGGAAGGAAAACCCCGAAAATAAACCTACTGCGGAGGGCCAACAACCCTCTCAGCTCAAATGATGTTACAGAAACCAGAAGTGAATTTCAAAAGCCAGCTTGTGCTGGAAATGGCTACAGGAAGGCGACGGCCCAGATACCAGCAGATGATGACATCATTTATTTGGACAGTATGACGCTTCCGGATCAAAGCCAAATGGAAGTTCGGAGGCTGACAACGTCGTTAACCAAGCCAAAAGTTAATGTAAATATAGGATGTTGGAATGTGAGAACGTTATACTCTATAGTGAAATCAGCCCAGCTTGCAAGAGAAATGGATAAATATAAAATAGATGTCATGGGCATTAGTGAATGCAGATGGATGGGACAAGGAAAAGTCAAGATGAACACCGGAGAGAGCATAACGTTTTCAGGGAGAGAAGACAACATACACAGACACGGAGTAGCAATAATGATGATGAAGAAAGCAGAACAAGCATTGGTGGAATGGAAACCTATCAGTGATAGAATTATTTATGCTAGATTCTTTTCCATGTATGTAAAGTTATCGATCATACAAGTCTATGCACCAACAAATGAAGCCAGCGTCGAAGATAAAGACAATTTCTACGAACAGCTCCAGACTGTTGTGGACAGTGTTCATAAGCATGACATACTCTTAGTAATGGGGGATTTAAATGCCAAAGTTGGAGAAGACAACGACGGATATGAAAACATAATAGGAAGCCAAGTAGTAGATGAAAGAAATGACAATGAAAAAAGACTTGTTGACTTCTGCGGACTCAATAACCTCGTGGTAACAGGTACAATTTTCCCACATAAACTTATACATAAACAGACATGGACATCTCCAGGAGGAAAGACAAAGAATCAAATAGACCATGTGTTAGTGAGTAGGCAACACCGGACATCAGTAATGGACACTAGGGCCATGAGAGGAGCCGACATTGCGAGCGACCACCAATTAGTGCGATCAAAAATCAAGCTGAAACTAAAGAGAAAACAAAAGAACAAGGCGATCAGAAAGAAATTTGATATAATTAAGTTACAGCAACCAGCTATTAAAGCCCAATTCTCACTGAAGTTACGCAACAAATATGATATATTACAAGACTACGAAGAAACAGGCGACGAAGAAGTTGAGAAACAATGGCAAGACTTTGAGGATACATACAAAGAAACAGCTCAAGAAGTACAGGGGTACAAAAAGAAAGGGCAAAAACCATGGATCAGCAAGGAGTCGTGGGAGTTAGTAGAAGAGAGAAAATGACTGAAGAACAACATCGAGCAGACAAAGTCAGACAGGATTAAGCAGAATTACATGGATAAATATAGGTGTAAAGACAAAGAAGTGAAGAAGAGCATGAGACAAGACAAGAGGAAGTGGGTTGACCACCTTGCCATGGAAGCAGAGGAAGCAGCACGTAATGGAAGAATGAAAGAAGTGTATGATATTACAAAAACCCTCAGTAATGACAAACGTAAAACAACAAATGCAGTGAAAGACAAAGGTGGAAACTTAATAACGGAAGGATTGGCCAGAAGGAAGCGATGGAAAGAACACTTTGAGGACATCCTTAATAGACCTATACCTGATGACCCTGTAACAGATGTGGAGATAGACCCGATCATAAACGAAATCAGCACTGACCCAATAACAAAGGCAGAAATTAGAACAGCGCTAAGGAAGATGAAAAACGGGAAAGCAGGGGGCAAGGACGAAATTACAGCAGAATTATTAAAAGCAGACATGAATACAACAGAGAAATGGCTTGTCAAATTATTCAGAACATTTGGGGAACAAGAGAAAGTACCAAAAACGTGGAAGCAGGGACTGATCGTTAAAATACCAAAGAAATGTGACCTGACAGAGTGCGGGAATTGGAGAGGAATTACTTTGACATCTGTTCCTAGTAAAGTATTCGGAAGAGTACTCATTGACAGAATAAGAGATGGAGTTAACAGCAAGTTGAGAGACGAACAAGCAGGTTTCAGAAGTGGGAGAGGCACAGTAGAACAGATATTTATTTTACGAAATATTATAGAACAGGTAGTGGAATTGCAGGCAACTCTATACATCACGTTTGTGGATTTTGAAAAAGCATTTGACTCAGTGCACCGAGAGAGTCTATGGAAAATTATGGAGAGCTATGGAATTCCATGCAAGATGATCCACATGGTACAGATGTTATACGAAGATAGTGAATGTGCAGTGTTAGACGAAGGTGAGGAATCTGAGTGGTTCAAGGTCAAAACTGGAGTTAAACAAGGAGATGTAATGTCTGGATTTATCTTCTTGATAATAGTGGACTGAATAATGAAAAACACAACAGCGGGAAACAAAACAGGAATAAGATGGAACTTCACGTCAAAACTAGAGGACCTGGACTTTGCCGACGACATAGCACTCATGTCATCATGCTACACGCACATGCAAACAAAGACAAGACAACTGAATCAATTTGCAGCAAGGATAGGACTAAGAATAAATAAAAGGAAAACTCAAATATTGAGGATAAACAGCAAGTGCGAAAACAGAATACTAATCGATGATCAAGAGCTAAAGGAAGTGGACAAGTATAACTACCTTGGTGCGAACGTTAGTAAGCAAGGAGGAGGCGGCGATGACATTGTTAACAGAATTTGTAAAGCGAGGGTATCCTTCATGAAACTAAAGCAGATATGGAGTTCAAATATATACACATTGAGATCGAAATTGAGGCTTTTTAACACACTTGTTAAACCAGTGTTGTATGGAAGTGAAACATTGAAAATTAACGAAGGAGACAACAGAAAGTTAGATACATTTTTTTCAAGTGTTTAAGATGAATCCTACAAATTCGATGGCCATACGTTGTATCAAATCGAGATATTCTGGCAAAAACAAAATTGAAAACAATCAGCGCTGAGGACAAGTTAAGAAGATGGAAGTGGGTAGGACATATCCTACGAATGGATAAGAACAGCAATTGTGAGACTGCACTGACCTGGACGCCTGAAGGTAGAAGAAAGGTTGGACAACCAAAGACAACATGGCGATCAACTATTGAAAATGAAAGACGTATACTGGGGTGGAATAGCTGGAACGAAGCCAGACGTGTAGCAGCTGACAGAAAAAGATGGAGGAGATTCACTTCAGCTTTATGGGCCACTGGGCCCAAAGAGGATAGGTGAGGTGACATGTATATAAGGTTAAAACAACACTCATAAATTTTACTCTTTACTAATAATACATAATATATACAGTAATATTGAAAAGTTGATGCGTACCACTGCTCTTGAGCTCCATGTGACCCTGTGGCACCACATGGGCTGGTGCTAGCAACAGACAGAAATCAACTGAACAAATCTGAAGTTGATGTTCAGATGTAGTAAAGGGTGGAGTAATCGCATTCAGTAATCGAATGATGAGTACTTGTACGTACTTCTACTCAAGTATATTGGTCAAAACTGCCAAGTAATCATACTCAATTACATTGGGGAAGTAATTGTAATCATGATTACTATCACTATTTTTTGTGTGCATATTTCTGTTTCATAGGTTCCAACTACAATACAAGCAGGTGTAACATTCGTTACAAAAGTTACATGAGGGTTTTTATTTATTTCACTATGTCAATTATATTCTACTCTTTTTTCTAAGTAATTATACTGATAAATGTTAACAGTAATTATAATCGATTACATTTGTGATGTAATCGATTACATTTATTATGTAATCATCTACAGTTGTAGTGTACATGTACTCAATTCCACTGATTGGGCCGGGGAGTCTTGTAACAAAACGTCAAAAGCCAACACAAAAGGGATCGAAAGTCAACGACAACGTCGCTCAAATTTCTTGGCACACTGATGTATATTTTTTCTATGAGTTGTACTGAGTGGTAATGACTTAAGAGCTGGCATGCCAACAAGAAGTATTTACATTATTTACAAGGTATGCAAGAAGATAGATATGGTACTGCATCAAGTTGTGTGCGGCCCGGAAGTCCACGATGATCGCAGCAGTAACCGGTCAAAATTGTCTTGGCGACTGACATGTTGGCAATTATATTATTTCTACTGTTAGACTTCAAACAGTAGAATGCACACTGTCTTACCGCGGCGTTTTGTCTTCCCAGCCATGATGCAATTTTTGTCACGGTGCACGATTCCCTACGTTCGTTGTCGGCGCGCCAAGTCCGCCATGATCGTTGCCACCAAACAAAACAGGTAGAGGTAGTTGCGCGACTCCGTATCCAGGCCGTGTATGTCCCCCCCCCCGACACCTATTGATACTGGGTGATCGTAATAAGCCCTACTACTGGAAAATGTTGAGTTTTGAATATAGCATGCTATTTTGAGCAGTGCGATGCGCACAGACTTGTGTGTTTCATTGGACATAGTTGTTAGTTACACGAGTAGATGCATGTCTAACGTTCAATACGTGTACGTCGCGTAAGTAAATGCGCAATACCTTTGTAAGGGACAGGTGTAGCCTAGCAGATATAGTGAACCAGGCTTACTATGGGGTATTGTGAATAGTGTAAAAGCTTTAAATTTGGCACAAACATAGGGCATGTCATTATTGTCCTAAGGGATATTTGTAGCTATAGGACCATCACAGAATTGCCCTATGGCGGCAATGGCAGTTTCTATGTTGTCCATAATCTAACATAGTTATTATTAGTGGTGTTGCAAACTCAGTGCTATTATTTTAAGCATATGTACGCATTTCATGTTTTCCAAGAATTATATAAGATAAGATAACTAATCTATTTGTTGGTATAATGTGTCAACAACATAATTCTTAAGAAACGGTCTCTTAGGTTACATATCATCAGCTACTGAAAGACAACAGCGCGAGTGGAATATTATATGACTGCAGCCTTTACTGGTCTGCACCGTAGGTTGTGAATAATTAGTGTCTTGTTTCTAAAAGGAAAAGTGAAAGTCCTGAGACAGACACTGATAAGACCCAGGCCATGTGAATATTCTGTAGATGTCGGAAGATAACTAGAAGTTGGAGAACTCAATGTCAGGAGAACTTGACATATTTTCTATAATCTTTACAAACACAAAGTCGAAACATCAATCACCGAGTTATGGCTAAGCATGTTTAAATAGGCCCATAAAGTTGAAAATACCATGACCTTTGATCGACTCACCCCGTAAGCCAATCCCCCGGACCAGCTTCCAAGCAACGATACAAGCTAAGCCTAATACTTGGATAATAATGAGAGATTTTAACCATGGACACATACAATGGAGTTCTCTAGAGAGCACAGGGATTGAGGACCAACAATTTCTATTTTTAATCCAGGATAGCTTTCTTACTCAGCACGTACTAGAACCAACCAGGGGAGAAAATGTATTAGATATAGTTTTGTCATCACAAAAAGAATTAGTGGACAGTGTAAAAATATTTGAACCATTGGGTAATAGTGACCATAATCAAATACATTTTGACATCAATGTAAAATCAGCAGGTAAAAATAAGAAAACGTACAAGAGAAACTTCCACAAAGGTAACTACAAAGATATGAGAAAATACTTAGCAAAGCTAGATTGGAATAACATGCTGATGAATAAGACCGCAACTGAATGTTGGAATATTCTAAAATGTGAAATTGAGAGTATCATCAATAAATTTGTTCCCTTCCAAAAACAAGGAAAACGGTGTAGAAAGAAGCACTTGTCAAAAGAGGCTATTAGAAAAATAATGCTAAAACAAACTATGTGGAAGGTTTATAGGCGTACCAGAAAGGAAGAAGACTATGCAAAATACAAAGAGGCACTTAATGCAGCTACAACTGAAATCAGACAATCTAAAAGAACCTATGAGCAAAAACTAGCATGTAACATAAAAAATTGACAGCAAGAGTTTTTATGCATATGTCAGGAGTAAACAAAACGTACAAGACAAGGTTGGACCTCTAGAAGACAGTGCTGGAAATATAATATCACAGGGGTTTTTAATGGCAGAAGACCTAAATGGTTACTTCAGTTCAGTGTTTACCAAAGAAGATATTAGTTCATTACCAGTTGCTGGTGCTAAATTTCAGGGGGCTAAATCTGACTATTTAGGTCCGTTAATTGTAACTCCAGAATTGGTAGCTAAGAAAATAAAGGCAATGAAGGATAACAAATCACCGGGAGTGGATGGGATTCCTCCAAAATTACTAATGGAAACAGTAGAACAAATCAGTATACCACTTGCAAGAGTATTCAACTTGTCATTAAAAGAGGGAGTTGTTCCGTTTGAATGGAAAGAAGCAAACATCATACCATTATTTATAAAGGTTCGAGAAATAAGTCAGAGAATTACAGACCAGTGAGTTTAACGTCAGTGATTTGTAAATTATTAGAAAGGTTAATTAAAGACCATATGGTGGACTACTTCCTCGTTAAGCATAACTTATTAAATTCATCTCAACATGGATTCCTTAAAGCGAGGTCATGCTTAACAAATATGTTATGTTTTGGAAGAAATCACTAAGTGGATAGATGTAGGATCGCCAGTAGATATTATCTACTTAGATTTTCAGAAAGCTTTCGACAAAGTGCCACATCAAAGATTACTACTTAAATTAAAGGCCCATGGTATCGGGGATAGCATAACTGACTGGATAGAACAATGGCTGACTGACAGAAGACAACGAGTTGTAGTAGATGGAGAAGTTTCAAATTGGAAATCGGTTTTGAGTGGGGTACCTCAAGGATCAGTATTAGGACCTATATTATTCTTAATTTATATCAGTGACTTGGACGACAGTATAACAAGTAACGTACTGAAATTTGCGGATGACACAAAACTGTTTAGAAAGGTTAATACTGATGGTGATAAACAACATTTACAAAACGATCTAGACAGATTAGTGAAATGGTCTGAGAAATGGCAGATGCTGTTCAATTTTGGGAAATGTAAATGCCTACATACAGAACATGGGAACTTGAATGTAAACTATAAAATGGGAGATACTGCTCTGGGTACTACTGTAAAAGAAAAGGACTTAGGAGTTACAATAAGCGCTGATATGAAAGTTTCAGAGCAGTGTGGTATTGCAGCTTCAAAGGGTAATCAAATTCTTGGATTTATTAGAAGAAACATAACATACAAGGGAAAAAAGTTAATTATACCTCTTTATAAAGCAATAGTTAGACCTCATTTAGAATACTGTACACAAGTATGGAGACCATATCGTAAGAAGGATATAGATACGCTTGAACGCATACAAAGGAGAGCAACTAAAATGATTCCAGATACCTTAGTTATGAAGAACGCCTGAAAGAATGTGGTTTAACAGCTCTAGAGACAAGGAGGTTAAGAGGAGATCAGATTGAAGTTTTTAAGATATTGAATGGGTATAAAAAATATTGATAGAAATATGTTTTTCACACTCAAGAAGGATAGCAGAACTAGAGGACATTAGGTAAAATTAGTAAAGGATCAATGTAGATTGGACATCAGGAAGCACTCGTTCTCACATAGAACAATAAATGAATGGAACAAATTGTCTACAGATTGTGTAACTGCTAGCAGCGTGAATATGTTTAAAAACAAGGTTGACACATATCTCAGGAGTGCGGGTTATAAGTAGATGAACATTGTTGGACTCTCGATAAGCCAATGGCTTCCTTGTCCACTTGCCATCTGGGCCTTTGGCTTGGATGGCAAATCTTGTTAAATCTAAATCTTGTTAATACAGAACAAAGACTTGCGATCTCATAAGAACTACGGGTGGACATCTGATGGCTTTAGAAACCTTGTATTGACTGGATGTCTTTGACATCTGCTCATGGCAGTAGACAATGATCTAACAGTTAGGGAATGTTGACAACTCTTGTCCGAACCGAAGTTCAGCTAGTGCTGCTTACGCAATATATGGCAATAGTTAAATTATCAGATGCATCTAATAATATAATAATAATAATAATGATAATAATAGTAAAAAATTACCAAGCGCAATTTCCATTAAAATGCTCAAAGCGCTGTACAAAATTTAATTACATATAAAACGTTAAATATAGCAAAAAAATGTGTATAAATACAAATAAAATGTAAATCGAATAAAGTTATGATACATACATATATGCACACCTGCACACATGCATATATGCACACCTGCATACATACATACATACATACATACATACATACATACATACATACATATATATACATACACATATATTAACGACATATCAAGTGTCCACACTGAGGTGTCGATAAAATGTCAGCAGTATTCAGCTTTAAATATAAAGGTAACAACAAATCTTCCGAGGGTTTGTGTGGCAGTGACAATTATCACTATTCGTTGTGTCACGCAAATTGGTTGGATTCAAAGCTGGCTGTCTAGGGCAGACCTCGCTAATTCTGCTCAAATACTGCGTCTGACTGGTCAGGATGACTGACCGAAGTAACATAAACACGTATATAAAAGAACAACGCGTTTAATGATCAATCAAAATAAACAATTTATATAGGAAAAACTGTACAGACCATCAGGCGGGCTGTAATGCTTCATTAGCCCATTTTCTGGGTAATCAGATAAAGAGTATACCAAGATTAGTCAGTCAAACAATATGCATAGCTATCAATCTCGCAAAACGAATATTATCGATGACGCAAACCGTCAGTTGATCAACCCACGTTATTAGTAATCACTGTCTAGTATTCTACTAATACACAAGACACACAGGCCTACTTATTCTTATATTAAAAAAACAGTCTTGTCAGATGAAAGTCATTGCTGAAAGTGCTTTATGTGTGAACGTAATATCTAGTCACTTAACTTCACTACTGTTAGGGGTGGGCGACCAAATCAGGTTGTGGTTACGTTGTCGCAACACAGTTATGTGCGGTTTTTTTACGCTGCCACAACGTTGGATCTCAGAGTTGTGCTTCAACAATCATTAGCGCCATGTTGCTACATTGTAGCAATCATATCAAAAGAATTTTACTGTCTATATGCTTCAAACAAATAATTAAATTTATTTTTAACAAAAAGCAAGCGCCTTTAAACAACGTTGTCAGAACATTGTGTTACAACATAGAAATAATAAAATGTATAGTTCTTTCTTATATTAACGACTAACTTTGTTTCATTTAATCATTTAAGAATTACCAATTTAACTGTGCTTCTCAATTATCAGATTATTCAAGATTTTTTGCATTTATGTGTCTTGAAAGTAGCACGATGTCTGAACTGTTTTCCACAAAGTTCACATCTGTATGGCTTTTCTCCAGTGTGAATACGAATATGAATCTTCAGTTTACTCTTTTCTGTAAGATGGGCACCACATATGTCACATTTATAGGAATTTTCCGCACTATGTATACGCAAGTGCCTTCGCAGACATCCACTTCTGGCAAATTGGGCCCCACAGATGTCACATTTGTAGGGTTTTTCACCTGTGTGGGTGCGCACGTGTGTGAGTCGTGAACTGCTGCATGCAAACTGTGCCCCACACGTGTCACATTTATAAGGTTTCTCACCAGTATGAGTACGTATGTGGTAGCGCAATGTACTAAGCCATCCAAATTGGGCCCCACAAGTTTCACATTTGTAGGGTTTCTCACCTGTATGTTTGGGCATATGGGTTTTTAATCCACAACTGAGCATAAACTTTGCCCCACACACGTCACATTTATAGGGTTTCTCTACAGTTTGGTTATTGGTATCGCTGTGTATAGTATCGACATGTCTCCTCAAGCTGCCTTTCTGTGAAAACCGTGCGCCACAAGTGTCACATTTGTAGGGTTTCTCACCAGTATGCACTCGCATGTGCACTTTCAGTGGTCCATTTTGTGCAAAATGTGCTCCACATATTTCACATATGAAAGGTTTCTCTCCAGTATGAGTGCGCATGTGGATCTTCAGTGAAGAACAATGTTTTCCGCACGTGGCACATCTAAAGACTTTCCCCCTTTTAGGAGAGCGAGTGTGGCTCCCTCTGTTAGAGTTCATCGCACTCGTTAGGGGGACAGTGACGTATTGAGTCTAACTGGGAATAGCCCAGAAATTGTTGGCAAGTGCGTGGGACGTCTCCACTGAGCTGCTAGAATCTGTCAACGCTCTTGTCAAATTGGGGACACATCTACACAGAGGTTTGGCCAATTCTGCTGACGTCAGCAATATGTCAATTACATTGATGGCATCTCATCGTGGGCACTTCTGTCTGACCAATCACGTCACAGCTGACATCTGAAATATAATTTCAATTTCTTTAGTCAACATCAAGTTTCCAATATCTTTATTCAACATCAGTTAGCAAAACATTATTAGTGACAGTGTAGTGAATATTAATGATCCCATAGTTATCAGCAAGGACTGTTACATAGTTACTTAGTGTTATTGTTGTGGAGATTTTGAATGTGTATTACCATCGTAAATGTTAAAAATTAACTGATCGTTTCAGCTTGTCCATCGGAAAACATATCCAAACTATTTCACAGAGAGATGACATGATGATATATTGCAATCCAACAATGCATCGCGAGATATCTTATTATAATAACTAACACAAATCTTGATTGTACTACTGTGTTCTGCAATGATACAATTCAAACATATAAATGGGCCAATTTAAAGGGGAACTGAAGCAATTTTGTGTTATGCCGTATATTTAAATATATATTATCTAACTATGCATTAATGGTGACAGATACCTGCTAATTTATGAGATCAACTGAAAAACTTATTTTGTTCGAGACAAAAATCGACAAAATGCATCACTGCGTATCGCCATCTTGTTGTCGAAACGAGTGGTTTGAGTCGCGTATATCTAATCAATGTAAATTTTCGATTTTTTTGCGATTTATTTCGTAAATAGGCATTCTGGAGCGAAAAAAAGATATGGGTCTCTGTTATATATACAAGTGTTTACACACGTCAACAAAATAGCGTTTTTGTTCGCTCCAAATAAAAAAGTTAAAGAAATCACAACAAAACACGCAAAAAATCGTGGAAAACGCCACACTTCTCGAACACACGAGACGCTAACCAACGAGAATATGCGATAACGGAATACCGGAACTATTTTTTACTTGTTGACAAGATAGATGCATCGCAGATTTATCAGATTTGCTACTAGCGATTAGTGGTTTACCGAACTTCCGTAATAGTTGTCTATCTTTGGAGAAATGGAAACCGCAGACGAAGAGTCTAGTTCGACAGGCCACACGGAAACAACGGTTGATAGTCGTAAAGTGTCACCGAGTGTGCAAGTCACTCCAGGTCGGCTTCGCCTTTGGCTTTAGGAAAAATTACAACAGCGCTTTGACTGTCAACGATTCCTGACTAGGTAATGTGATGTGGTGATCCTGTGGAAACTGCGTCCATATGTCTGCGCACGTTTACGTTGAGTCATCATGCTGCGCCGAGGAAGCTACTATGGCTATGCCTAGGGCTAGGCTATGGCAATGCAGCACCGTGTGCCCGACCGCGTTGGTGCTTGCATTACCGTATGAAGGCGAAGACGATGATTTTGTAGTGATATGCACAAACAGGGCGGTGCTAGATGTTGGTCTGCTGTCATTGCATGATTTGCGTGCCGACTCATTGTCATTGATTCGCTCTATAGCTAGCAGGTCAGTAATTCAATTGTTATCGAATCATTGCCATTTTAATAATCCTATTTTTCTGCATATTTCTTTTACCTAGCCCGAGGGCGAGGTCCGAACTACAATGGCAATGCAAACAGGCTTTTCTCTTTATTTTGTATCTAATCTAATGAAGTGCACCGTGACTGTATTTTAATATTGTGTTTGATTTTGTGTTGAATAACATTGATGACAATAATAACATGGTAGGTAAAGTCATCCCCCAGGCATTACGCCTTAGGAAGCCATGAAGGCTTATATGGCCAGTGCTTAAACCTGGTTTCTGTAGTGCGAAGCAGCTTAGAGTGCAGTGATACTGACCCTCCTGGACGGGACACTAGTCCATCGCAGGTACCTTCCAAACAGTGTTTGTACTCATTTACAGCTGAGTAGACTGAGGCAAAGTAGGGTAAACGAAATTGCCTAAGATTCGAAAACGAACTCACAACCCTTGAATTTAGAGTCCAACACCTTAACCACTGGGCCACGGCTGCCCCCTACAATACAATAATAACATGTGGGTTTATTTAATTCATTATGTGAATATATATATATATATATATTCTTAAATGTTACCGTAATCGTGATTGTAGTAATGATTGTAATCATGACTACATTAGTAATTGTGATTGCAATAATTATTGTAATCATGATTACATTAATATTCATACTTGTAATCACCCCTCTCTGTAGCACACCACAACACCTTGTTTGGTGCAATGTAATCATTTAAATAACAATAATTAACTACTGACAGTATGTAATGTTCACAGTTTTGCAACTATTATGGTAATTATAGAATTAGTGCTATCAAGTAACCCTGACAAATTATATTTCAGGCTCAGGAAAGGCAAGACAAGTAATCCCATCCTGCGATGTGGGAAGGATCTGTGATGTCTATTCTGAACCGAATTGAATTGATGGAAAGTTTAGCTATGGAGATTGACCTGACACAGGTGAGTGTACTGATAGTCTGATATAGCAAATTGTGAGGCACCCACAGTATGCAGCAGGTCGAAAAACAACCTGGAAAACTACAAAAATTCCCACTAAAATATTCATAACTGAATGATGTGAATGCCTTCTTATCCATATCCCACTTCTGTCAATAAAAATGTTACCTGCAGCATCTTGCATGTCACTACACACAATTTCAATTATATTGAGACCAACATAAAATGTATCAAAAGTTTATTCACATAGAAAAACAATTACCAAAGAAATAAGACTAACTAGACCGACTGAAACCAAGACTAAACATTGACTAAAAACAGTGACTTCTACCACAGGGAAATACAACCTGGAACATGGATATCACAGTTACACACATCATTATTATGCCACAACATATCAAATATACTGGTAGTTTAGCTTAGGAAATAATAAATTTTTATAAAGCCAAGGCATTTTAACTGTTTCACCATCATCTGTACCAATGGCAATACACTACTTGTTTTGATTGGACAGTAAATGTACACCAATCATGTGTAACAATACTACTTGTTAAATCTGACTGACAGTAAATGTACACCAACCATGCATACCAATATACTACTTGTTCCTACCAACAGTAAATGTACACCAATCATCTCATTCTGGAATCTGCACCATTTCACTACTTCTTCTGACAGTAAAAGTACACCAATCGTGTGTATCCAATATACGACTTGTTCTGACTGAATCTACTACTTGTTCCTACCGACAGCAAATGTAAACCAAGCGTCTCATTCTCTGCCAAATACACTACTTGTACTGACAGTAAATGTACACCAATCATATGTATCAATACACTACTTGTTCTGACTGATAGTACTTGCACACCAACCATCTGTTCCAATACACTACTGGCAGTAAATATACACCAATACACTACTTATTCTGACTGATAGCACATGTACACCTAACAGATTCAATTCACCTTTCACTCATCCAGGGGTAGAAATCAGCACACTTGCCTCTGACAGACACCCCAGTATCCGAAAGACCTTGGCTGATAGATCAGACATGAGTACAACCTGTGTCACAGTTTATGGCTGTTTGGTGTGTGGCAGGTGCAAAAAAGTGTCATAAGTTTTTCTCACGAATGACAAACTTCTTCTCTTTCTCATAGGTGTCGGAGCTGCTTGAGTCACCCTCGGTTATGTCGCTGTTATCACATAGTGTGCATCATCTGCGCCAATGTCTTTGTTCTCACTGAATCTGATGGAAGCTTCACATAGGAGTAGTCATGATCAACATTCATTGGTGCAATAATGTCATCCGTGACTACAGCAGCATTCGCGAATTGAAGAAGAAATATCGTTACCGGATCGATTTGCATCTCAGCATCAGTTGTTGGTGGTGTCACAGCAGTAGTAGCAGTGATGGCACTAAAGGTGACATCCGTAATGTAAAGGTTGACGGCATCACCCATAGCGCTGGATGCTTCAAAACTAGTACCTGTACTTGTACAAACCAATGGTGAATCCTTCATCTGAAAAGATTACGCATACAGTGACTTGAAAATTTTACAAAATTCATCTTTTGCAAAATAAAAATGAATCACAATATGAGAAACTTTCTCTTGTATATATTATTTTTAGAATATAAGAGTGCCAGTGTCATATAGAATATATAAAGTAATCAACCAAAGGGAAAAGCATTTTCCCTATGGAGCCATGTTAATTCAACTAATGGGTGTTTCACTGGTCTCTTAATGTTTTCAATGAATCTGTTTGGTCAGTTTGACGAATGCCAATGGTAAGATAACCAAACGCATGTAACCAAAATTGTAGCATCCTCCAAAGTGCATTATATTATCTAATCAACATTGCACTGTTTTCAATGGGCCAGGGAGGTCAAAATTCTATAAGGGGTCCAAATTCCATAACAAAATATGGACCCATAGGTACACTTTCTATGGGGTTCCTTATTTTATATCTGACACCCGATTTAGATAACATAATGCATGAAGATTGTTATTGGACCAAATGCAGATCTATGCTTGTGACATCTTTACCTTATAAATGCTGCACGCACACACGCATACCTGCCCACACATATATATATGTATATGTGTAAATATATAATTATTAGGTATTATACTGAAAGCATCTGCTAGATAGTATGGTGCATGGACAAAAGCCCCTCCCGACAAAAGCCCCACATACATAAGCTTGTTTCAATTCAATTATACTGTTCATGACTGTTGCTGTAGTACACAGAGACAAGATATTGTCATGAATATACTTCAGGCATGTGGTCAATTCCATTCCGGAATTGGAACTGACCCTCAGTTCCAGTTCCGGAATTGGAATTGACTTTAAAAAAAAAATTTGGAATTGGAATTGATTTTGTTGGAATTATTAACTTGATACTGTTAATATTTACCCTTATATTTACTTATATTACTTTTAAAATCATATTTGTCTGCTATTAGCATGTCACCCAGAATCTGGTAACAGCCAGGAAGTTGTCAACATTACAGCATAGACACTCTACTCTGTTATTGAAACATTGTGACCAAGAACAATATAATCAAGCATCTGCATCAAAAAGAAATACTAAGTTACTGTAACAGACAGTAAACCAAAATCAGACCATTCATGCCTCATTTTCTTTCTCAGTGTACAAGGTTTATTTACAGAGATTGCCAATTAAGGGCACCTGCCTGCTCATTCCCTTTGTGTGAGAGAGGAAGCCTGCCCCACTTGAATGCAGCCCCTTGTTTATCCAATCCTAATGTTCAGCCCACAAGTTTCCCATACTAAACAGGTCACTGGTCACCTGTACAATGCTGTTACATGTGGCTGTAGGGTTTGCCCTTTGTAGTAATTAAAAATGCCCCCATGGAGAATACATGTTGGAGATTAGGATGTTGAAGACTCAAACTTTCCTGTAAATTTGTTGAAATATCAATGATACCACAACTGATAGCGATATGAATGGGTTGCGGTCACATGCTCCCCCAGACATTTGCCCCTAGGACACTTGCCCTCCCCCCAGACATCTGCTTCCTAGTATATTTGCTCCCCCCCCGGACATCTGCCCCTTTTTTCTATGATAGTTGACAAGTGAAACTCAGTTTGCAGTTTTATCATTATTACTACAATAACATAACATTCAATGACAAGTCGAAGTCACTATAGCCTAATGCAATGGCCTATCCCCTGGAGTGTGTATGAGATGATCTTGTCACCAGTTGTCTTCCAGGTATCATTGATAGTCAGATCAGTGGTGGAAGATGGGTTCTTGGGGTGATGCTTCCACGAACAGTGGTGGACACTGGACAGTAACGAGTCAGAGATCAGCTGGTTTGGAGTGCCCCTGGTATTAGCTGCCTTTCCTCACGGACCTTGGCAGCTTCTATCTATGCCGTGTCACCATCATGGTTGCAGGCAGTCTTGTTGATCACATTCTGGATCTGGAGATCAGATCAGTGACCACAGCACCCTTGCTCGATCAGGATCGACGCTGGCTTCACTCCCATTGAAGAGTAATCTTGTTGGTCCCCCTTCTTGGTGTAGGAATGACACTCAAAACATAGCTTCTGACCTCCTCAGATGCTAGTAGTAATTTCCATGGTGAAGTTATAAGAGAATTCTGACAACTCTGGCTTGTGCATCCAGTTTTATAGGAAAATGGAGTCACTCCAACTCTCCATGGTAAATGCAATTCAAAAAAAACCTTGTTGAAATGGCTTCTTTCAAATATCCTCAATTGTCATAACATGTCCAGGTCCTAATGTCACTGGCTTCTTCAACAATTGCAATAAAGATAATTCTTTGATTACAGGATCATCTCCAACTACATAAAGTAATTTACTTGGCTGATCTGGCACAAAGAACATTAATTGCAATTAGGGTAATATATATCTTGAATTCATGTTCAGAAATAAAATGTCAAGATTTTTAATAAGGCAAGGGGCTAATGTCTGGGGGACAAAGGTCCGGGAGGGGGGCAAATGACCTGGACCCGATATAAACGGGAAACTGTTCAAAACTCAGATTAACGACAGCAATTGTCCAGGGCTGTTCAAAATGTCTGGTTTTGTTTGCAAAAATCCAGGAGAGGTGTCGCAGCAGAAAGTACATATGAAATGGCAGGATGCCATTTTAAAGATTTTTTTATGGCAAACCTGATATATGTGTGTGTGTGTGTGTGTGTGTGTGCGTGCGTGCGTGCGTGCGTGCGTGCGTGTGCGTGTGCGTGTGCGTGTGCGTGTGCGTGTGCGTGTGCGTGTGTGTGGATTTAACGAACAATAATTTTTTATTCATATCTGATTAAATATGATTGTGCACACGTGACAAATAAAACTGTGTTAAAACAAATTGGATTTGAATTTTTCTTTAGCCTAGGATTTTAACAGTTGGAATTGATTTTTTGCAAGGAGGAATTAGAACTGATTTTTTTGGAATTGACAAAACAGAATTGACCCCATGCCTAATATACTTCCTTCATATGTATAGCTTGTACTAATACTATTGTGGGTTGCCGACAGTTGCCCCCTCCCCCACGATATTCATTACAGTTTTATCAGTCGACTTAAAATAAAATGTAATTAATACATCTTTATGAACTTCCGGTTATTACATGTGGGGTTTAATCTGATCAATAAAGCAAATTAATTTTATATAATTTTGTCTTATTGTCAAGTCACAAGAATTCAGACAGAAATTGTAAAGTGTCATTATAGAAAGCAGACATGTAATCTGACAGTGTTCAATTGGGTAGATGACGATGCCTTAGTTAGTTTCCTTTCCAGCTAGACATTGGGTGAAATACATTTTACTTAAATATTTAAATACTTTTAAAAAGTTTTTGTAACTGCATTTGCACTTAATCACAATGAAAGTATTTGTATATTTAAATATTTCCATAAAGAATTTGAAATATAAACAGCAACAGCAGGCTTGTGTTGCACTATAGTCTATACTGTCTTTTGGTCGTGTTTCTCCCATGCATCTAACCCCCCCCCTTAGGCTTAGCCTTACGCTTAATTGCCGCTTGGTCTCTAGGCATTTAGAACACACGAGTCTGATACTTATTATGACTGTCAATAAATAATATCAAATTATTTTCTTGAATAATTTTGCCTAGTACAGACGCCATGGCCCATGTTATAAGGCTGCAGTATATCCTGTAGCACTTACCGAGTCTGAGTTAGGGTAAGCAAGTGCGCATGCGTCGGGGTGGTACGAGTCCGTTACATCGCTCCACACACTTCACTCAACACAACATGTTCACCAACACAACACATGACCACAATTGGTACAACAACTCAAACATAATCCACTGATCACGCAGAAACAGACAAACCAAGTGACAACAAACGCAACTAACAAAACAACGCCCTTTACCGCAACACATGAACCAAATTTTCAAAGATGGCGGACTACCACTGCCGGCGCCGTCCGGGTGAGTTCTTTTCATTTTATCGCTAAGCATTTCATTAGTAAGCTTACTTTTCTTCAAGTCGCCACTGTTTGCATTTGGATCTAACTTTCTGAAAACCATGCTACAAAATGTATTCCAATTCAGATGTCCTTTTAGGAAATATTCGCCTCACCTAGTCCAGCACTCCACGCGGATTAACCTTGGGCTAACGCAGATAATCACCGTCACTCTCCTAATAGCAACGATCATTGGAACATGTCAACGCGTATCTCGATCAAATCTCAAAATTAAACCAAAATATTATGCCCTGACTTTGAATCCCCGAATTAAATTCCCACCCAAAATCAAATTCAAATCAGACATTGTTACACATCTGTACCTCAGCAGACTGATAGCACTCTCAGGCGACATCCACCCAAACCCTGGCCCATATGGGCGCCCAATTCCAAATATTACCACTTCTCCATCTAGAAATGAGCAATCCATTTCTACCAACACCCAGTCTGACAGCTCCACGCTTAGTACCCCAACACTCCACACATCACAAAATGCATGCTTAATTTTCGCCCCAAACCCCAAAACACTTCAACCCCGAACGCCACAAGAAAACCCAAGGAAACACACTTAAAGGAATTTTGATAAATACCAACAGCGTTAAGAGCATAGAAAAAGCAACCCAACTAAAGGCAACTATTCAATATAATAACCCAGACATCATATTTCTAGTTGAAACTAAATTAGATGCAAACTATGCTACATACTCTTTCCTACCACCCAACTATGAGGCCATCAGAAAGGACAGGAATGTCCATGGCGGTGGAGTCCTTATAGCCTTCCGTGACAACATTGTAGCTGAACCCCTCCAAAATTTAAACTCAAATTGTGAAATAATTTGGACAAAAATTCACTTTGCACGAAACAAATGCATATACTTTGCATCTTATTATCGACCCCCAAATGACCACTTCCAATCCCTTGAAGCTCTCCACGACTCCCTAACTAAACTATATAGATCACAAAAAACTCCCCTAACGTAGTCATAGCTGGAGATTTTAACCTCCTGATATCAACTGGACAAATCACCAGACCACTAATAACAGCACTGCCAGCAAGCATAACAAACTACTAGAAATAACTAACGACTTTGGGCTGCAGAACATGGTAAACGACCCCACACGCATCGCTTCTGGCAACATTCTTGACCTCATACTCACCTCAAATCCCTCCATTATCATCAACACCCACACCACTCCTGGTATGAGCGATCACGAATCCGTGACCTTCAATGTCAACTTAAACCCAGTCCGCAACAAGAAACCCCCCCACCAAGTTTATAGTTACAAATCAGCAGACTGGGACCAACTCAAAGACGACATAGACAAACTAAATCTTGAGTACTTCGACATCGACCCCAACTCACAGGATATAGACATAAACTGGACCTTTTTCCGCGAACGCCTGACTACCTTGATTAACAATAACATACCGAGACGATACACAAAAGCTAAAACCCACCTCCTCTGGATAACACGTGAACTAATTAGAATGCAGAGAAGACGAAACAAAAGCCACAAAAAGGCAAAGCAAACTGGACTAAACAGTGACTGGGAAAAATTTAAGGAACTCCGAAAGCAAGCTACTAAAGCATTAGCAAAATCCTACAAAGACTATGTTAACAACCACATTGGAGACAGCCTGAAAACTAATCCAAAACGATTCTGGTCATTTATTAAGGCAAATAAACGAGAAAACATTGGCATCCCCACACTTCGAGTAAACGACCAACCAATAATTAATGATCGAGATAAAGCAAATGCCCTAAACAACCAATTTAGCTCTGTATTTACCCAAGAAAAGCACCCCATCCCCAAATAGCCCCTCTACTTACCCCAACATCCCCCTCCTCGAAATTGGCATAGATGGCGTAATAAAGCAGCTGGAAAATCTAAACCAGAACAAAGCTACAGGCCCAGATGAACTCCCAGCCAGAGTCCTTAAAGAAACTGCAAAGCAGATAGCTCCCATCATCACCCAAATTTTCCAACAATCATACAACACAGGTAAACTTCCTAATGACTGGCTACAAGCATTAGTAACTCCCATACACAAAAAGAGCCATAAATCTGACCCAACTAACTACAGACCCATATCACTAACCTGCATCCTCTGTAAAGTAATGGAACATATAATCCTAAGCAACATGTGGAAACACCTGCACAAGCATAACATCATTCTCCACTTCCAACACGGATTCCAGTCGGGACTGTCTTGTGAATCTCAACTCATTGAGACAGTCCACGACTGGATGACTGCTATGGACAACAAGACCCAAATTGACGCAATCCTGCTTGACTTTGCTAAAGCCTTCGACAAAGTGCCTCACCTACGTCTTCTATCAAAATTGACCTCCTACGGAATCACTGGAAACACTCAAAATTGGATCAAATCTTTTCTATCCAACCGCAAACAGAGAGTCTCAGTTAACGGTGTCCTGTCGGACATCACAGATGTCACATCTGGTGTCCCACAGGGTTCAGTTCTAGGACCTGTCCTCTTCTTACTCTACATAAATGACATAAATGGGAACATCAAATCTCCTATACGCCTTTTTGCAGATGATAGTATTATATATCGTAAAATTTCTTCCAAAAACGACCACGAAATTCTCCAAACTGACCTAAACCAACTCCAAACATGGTCAGACAAATGGCAAATGGAATTTAATGTATCTAAATGCGTCCACCTTCCAATAACAAACAAAACTAAACCCAGCACACACAAGTACTCGCTTTCTGGCCAGCCATTATCCACCGTATCCAGCCACTCATACCTCGGAGTTAAATTGGATTCCAAATTAACCTGGACAAATCACGTCACTGACATAACTTCAAAATCTTCGAAATGTTTAGGCATGATTAAACGAACTCTTGGCCCATGTAAACCCGAAGTTAAACAAACAGCCTACAACATGCTAATCCGGCCAAAACTTGAGTACTCTTCACCCATATGGAATCCCCACACCTTTTCACAAATTAAAAGCCTTGAAAGAGTGCAACACTCTGCTGCCAGATTTGTTAAAAATGACTACAGACGAAACACAAATCCAGCAGATCTAATTACTGCCCTTGGATGGCCAACCCTCGAACGAAGGCGCATTATCAAACAAGCCACTACCTTCTACAAAATTCTAAACAACATTATTGAGATCACCCCCTTCAGGTCTACTAACTCGCTCTCGAACCCGTGGACAATACATAGCCCCCAAGTGTCGTATAAATGCAATGGTCTTTTCATTTTATCCCAGAGCCATTCGCATATGGAATATGATTCCATCAAAAATTACCAACATAAAAAACCCAAAATCATTTCAAGAAGCTATTATGGAACTCCCTTTCACCACACCTCCTCACCTAAACTGCCTTTAAAACACAGTGCTCAGCGTAAATTTATCCAGGGTGTGGGTATGGAGACTGTCTATGTGTGCATGTGGCAAGGCAGCGACAGTGTCCATACACACAACCAACCTATTAAAAAATTTCGTTAAACATCCTATACATAAAATAAATAAAACTATCAAATAAAAACCATTTCAGCAACATTAATGATGAATGTACCACCCACAGCGCATGCGCACAGTCCACCACAAACTCCTGCGTTAGCCCAAGTTTGGGCTGTTTGGAGTAAACCACTTGAGACTTGAGACTTGAGTACGGCCATGTATGACGGTATGTCTGATCACGTCGAAAATAAATCGGCGGATTGGAAAACACTCGTAATTATATCAAACTATTAACACTTACTCGCACTTTATTATATTCATACATTCCGATTTACTATAGGTCATATATATGCTGACGCTGTGCTTATTGGGGTGGAACTATATTGTAATCGTAGTGATAAGTCACAATGGTAAGGGTAATCCAATTTACTAACCTGGTTTCGGCTCGTCGCTTCCTACGCATCGCTTTGCCCTCTGTTATCTGACGTTTCCTGGTCGCAGAATAGTCTGTAGATGCATGGTCATATGCGGAAAAAAAGATCCAAGATGGAACGGTGTCTTTGACCAAGAATGACATCTTGATGCTCACCGTCTGTCCTTGCTCATCACATACGTCTTTTGTCTTGTAATCTGCATCGGAAAAGTGGTCTCTCGCAGAGCCTGCGGCTGGCGGACACGTAAATTTCCGCATTTGCAACCACCTTTTCCGCTGCAAATTCTTCCTCGGAAGTCGATAAAAAGTTTTTTCCTTGCATTTGTAGTACTAATTGATATATCCAGGAGCCATCCAGTGCACACCGGTTTTCTTTTTATTCGATTTTCCATGCGTTTCGGCCGTTTTTCCAAGAGGTAATGCGTCGTCATATCGATTTACTGTGTGAACGCGGTGCCAGGAGCTCGTACTCAAACCACTCTGCCGCTGAGCCCCCGCAGAGCAATATGGCGCCGCCCAGCGAAGATAATGGCAAAGTTAAAAAGGACATTACAAAATTACCGTGGCGTTGCGCCCATCATATAAGGGTGATATATACTGTAAGTGGTATGTTATTATGTTTGGGCTATGGTTATTCGAGTGCTTCACCCCCCCCAACAGTATTACAATTGATGAGAAGTTTCCATGTTACAAATCAGGCCTTGGAAAAATATAATTTTGGAAGACCTATAGGCAGAGTCATCCGCGCCACTCTTGAGCTAGCCTAGTTATTCGTCTGACACTGAGTCTTTCATATTGATCATTGAGTCCAGGTTTATGAACTTTGGCACCAGTTTAATCTCGTCAATCCGCACTAGGCCTATTTCACACAAAGCTATCATATTTGTCTTAGCAACGCACGCACCCACGCACGCTCGCACACACATAATTGAAACAACAACGAAGCCCAGGACCCGAACTGTGTTGCAAAGATAATTTTAGACTACGTCATATCCTGTTTTCCGACAATTTCACGAAAGCACACCGATCTCTAATACAATAATAATGCCCGACAGCCGGACGAAGAGCATACTCTGTTAAACGCCATTTATAGTTGTAATTTCTGTTACACAGACGACACTCTCACCAGATATGTAGGTGAAATGCAGCTGTCACTTACCAGTAAAGTGAGACTTTGTTTAGGTTGTATTCGACACGCTTCCTACGTCGCGGACGATGCTGAAATTTGGCTGGAATGCGACGCCTTCGTCCAATGGCTTGACCTCAGTTAGCGACGGCTGCCCCGGTTCCATAAATAGCAATGAGCAGGTGTGCCTCGCTGAGCCTCGCTGAGCCTCGCCGAGACAGCCGTATTCATTTCAAAAATAACCGTAGGCTGAACCCTGTAGAGTGTCCAACGGCCAGCTGTTCCTTATTTGGTTATGGTCATTATGCTGGACTAACCACTATTCTAAAACTGTCTCGCTACCCGGCCACACTTGATTTCCAACGGGTGCCAAATTGAAGGGAAACAAATGTTATTGGGCCTATATGCATCTATAATACAACTACAAACAAGAATAGCAGGCCAGTTGTTTACTAGGAAAACATTGTTGAACACAAAACAATTTTATGTCATGGGCTGCACCTTACTGTTAGATAACCCTACGTCACGAGTGTTTGTCGGCTGACAATATTCGCTCAGTGCTGTTTCCATATAAAGTCAACTTATGTAACATAATGTAAAGTATATGCCAGTTTGATTTAATTAGTTTTTAATAAATAATGTTATTAAGTCATTAGGGGTGTTTAATCGACATATTAAGCGTAGATTAGCAACAGAAATGCAGGGTTCGAAAAGCTTGCAGTTAAACCACCCAAGTAAATATTGACAAAATCCACATGGTGCCAAAGATTGATGATAATGGGTAGAGTCCTCCATTAATGGAAAGCAAACACCGCCCTCTATAGTCCTGACATTTGGTAAATTGCTTTGACCTCGGAGGTCAACGTAATTAGGGGGCTGAAAGAGCTCTGGGAACCCTGGATTGGTACAGTCCCAAAAGCAAACTTTATAAGGAAACTGTCCAGCGGTTGAGAGGGTGGGTGGTTTAATAAGTTGAACAATGGTAAAGGGTTCAGCATACAGTTAAATTTCCCATTGGTGGCCATGTTAACGTTTTGCAAGATTATACGAAAACTTGACCGTCAAAAATTCTGAAACTTCTTACTTGCCGTTATCATAATTTTATTGACATGAGACATGATCCCAAATATATATCAAAATGTTTGTAAAAAAAATTAATTTAACATATTTTAGAGACACACGTGTTTCATACACTCACCCAAAAAATGTATTACATCCGTCTATATGTTTGGTTTTAGACACAGTTCAACAGTACCTCCCCACTGGGCAGTGCATACATAGGATAGCCACTTTAACGTGTAACGACGTATAATCCACCTTAACTCTTGAAGGTACACACTTTCTCAGCTAGTATATGTATGGGTTCTTAACACCATGTTTCAGAAAGCCCAGCACATGTTCTGTAAGCACATTGTATTCAGCCAGCTTTTGTTTTACACTGAAAATTATATTATTATTTTTACCTCCTGCCGTATTACATAGATGTAAATATACACAAGATTCACCTTAAAGTGAGAATTCCATCAAGGCCAGACTATTCAACTAGTTCTGTTGCATAACATTATACAACCTAATTAGCAAACTTGCAATGACAAAGGCACTTGCCTAATGGATCACCTCCAGTGAGTCAATATGTAAAGAGCAAGGCAGTGTAACCAACTTTATAACTTGTAATCTGTAACTAGTAAGAAGTTAGTTATTGATCGCAGTGGACACACTACATGATACTCTCTGGTGGGAAGATTATTAAATGATTATCTATTTATCTTAGTGGACATCGTCCAGCAAAGGGAAGTCGTTCCAGTCAGGTCACGTTCTTGTGTCCTCGGAAGGGATTTGACTTCCGTCAAACTGGATACTTGAGGATTAACATAGATGTACATTAACATAAGACCTAATGAATATATTAACTTGTGTGTAGGTAGAATCAATAACTGCTGAACTTTGCCGATGTTAACTTGATGTTAATGTATGAGAAACGTCTACTATAAAGGCAACTAATCAGATATATTCTAGGAGAACGAGGGAGAACGAGAGAGAACAGTGGGAGTAGTAGTAGGAGAGCTGTAGAAGTTCTGTAGCAGAGTAGTTGTAGTATAGATGTTGTACTGCGTATGGACTTCTACTAATAAATGCATATGGACTTCTACTAATAAAGACACATTGTGGTCGAACCTGAGATCTTCTGATAAAACAATGTTATTCGTTGTCGCGTCCTGAAGGTCCTGAACGAAGTAGGGATGATGTCTTGACGTGACACGATAGCTTGTACAAGTAGACCTTATCAGATAGCATGCTGCTCTGTCCAAGATTTTCCCAAGCCGCAGGATGGTGTACTTATTCAGGAGGTCTCCACAGTAGGCGGATGTGTCTAACTAGCTGAAGTAAACACAAACTGACCAATAAGTCATTATATACTCCAATGTCATTTCCTGAGATTGATATAAATGTCCAAACCGAGGCCTTACTAATGCAATTCTCCCCCCCCCCCCCCATCATACAGATGTTCTGTCACTGTGGATTGCAAAGAAATGCAGACAGGGTTGCCGCTATCACTGCCCAGGCGACAATGAATAATTTGAAGCAGAAAAGACAGCAAACAAAAGAAATTAAAATTCTGCGTGGTCTGCCAGAGAATGCCCGATCAACATAACCATGGACGTGAGGTACAATTCAACAACGGCTAAGAACACTTTTGGAGCCGGGCAGGCTGCATCGCAAGCGATCGGAGCTGCCATAGAGTTCGAGCAGTAGATCCAATCTCATTGGCAGACAGATAGGCCACAGTTTCGCACAAGACAATGTCGCATTCATATATGTGGCTACTGATGGAGATGCATCAGCTTCTCGTGGAGTACAGGATGCTATGCCGGCAGTCCCCACGGAAAGACAAGCTGACACAACATTAGCTTCTCGTGGGGTACAGGATGCTATGCCGGCAGTCCCCACGGAAAGACAAGCTGAGACAACATTAGCTTCTCGTGGGTACAGGATGCTATGCCGGCAGTCCCCACGGAAAGACAGGCTGACACAACCTTAGCTTCTCGTGGGGTACAGGATGCTATGCCGCCGGCAGTCCCCACGGAAAGACAAGCTGACACAACTTTAGCTTCTCGTGGGGTACAGGATGCTATGCCGGCAGTCCCTACGGAAAGACAAGCTGACACAACATTAGCTTCTCGTGTGGTACAGGATGCTATGCCGGCAGTCCCCACGGAAAGACAGGCTGACACAACATTAGCTTCTCGTGGGGTACAGGATGCTATGCCGGCAGTCCCCACGGAAAGACAAACTGACACAACATTAGCTTCTCGTGGGGTACAGGATGCTATGCCGGCAGTCCCCACGGAAAGACAGGCTGACACAACATTAGCTTCTCGTTGGGTACAAGATGCTATGCCGGCAGTCCCCACGGAAAGACAAGCTGACACAACATTAGCTTCTCGTGGGGTACAGGATGCTATGCCGGCAGTCCCCACGGAAAGACAAGCTGACACAACATTAGCTTCTCGTGGGGTACAGGATGCTATGCCGGCAGTCCCCACGGAAAGACAAGCTGACACAACATTAGCTTCTCGTTGGGTACAGGATGCTATGCCGGCAGTCCCCACGGAAAGACAGGCTGACACAACAAATCTTGGTCAGACACAATTTAGACATATCATGAAAGCTTCATTCTCCCCCCGAATGTTTCCGGGAGAAACAGCCACCATCAAAGCAGAAAACAAAAGAATGTTTGCTGACGATCCACACAAATGTGGATACACTGTATTTCAGTGACATTACTACCATCACCAGTAAGATGCCACGGATCATTCAAACTACCATAGACTGCTATGCAGGGTTTTGCAAAAACTGCCGCCGACATGCTGTGGTATGCCGAGGCGGATTGCAAAACAATTGGTAGCATAAATCACAACAGCACTTGAAGGCAAGTGATGTGACACGGTTGAACATGACAGATGGCGATAGGTTAACACTTCAAGGGTTAATAGAAATGCGTCTCGGAAATGCAGCACTTCAGATGACACGACATGTATTAACCACGGACAAGAATGAATCGATCAACAGATCATTCTCTGCATCCCTTCCAAAGAACTTCAGCAGAAATGCACAGGGACGAGTATGTTCCGTAATTGATCGCATCAATTATGGCGCTATGAATCTCAATGCTACGAAAACTGGAAAATGTACAGTGTCCTATAACAAAGGGTGGCAGGGTTGCTTGGGCAGTGAAGGGCATTCAACATGATGTGGTCTACCAACGAGCATATTCCAGACGGCCCTTGGTGCGGCTACACAGACGACGTACAAAGCTAAACAGAATGAGAGATTATTTTTAAACAAAATGGAACCGCCGCCAAGTAGACATATACAGAAAGGGTTGGCTTGACCCCAAACCTGCAACCCGAGCAACTGTGGCTAGGGCATCTACCTCGACATCAGCAATGACAACCACAGCTACTAGGCCAGACATAAAACGAAGGCAGCGACAGCGAAAGTCACCTGCAGATTTGAGCCATACAATATTGCCTATTGTTATTTACAGAGTGTGGCTCCATAGATATAAGGCTTACTTTCACACACAGGCTGTTATGGCACAGATGACTAGCAGCTAAACCTGGGTCAACATGTGGGATTCTATGTTGGACCCTGTAACTGAGCCTATGCACTGTCACTGCACGACTGTAGCCACATCTGAAATGGCAATTAATAACTCCGTATTTAAAATGTTTTTCTTTTGTGCAGCCTGTCCATAGCACACACTCGCTGTTTAGTGACAGACGTTTTCATGCATTTTGTCACTATAGTTTTGGTAAAAACTCTCCTCCATGACTGGTCAGTGGCTACCGCATTTCCGTTGTCAGGGTACTTATTTGTGTTCACCCTACTGTTACGTTTCCCATTGGTGGCCATGTTAACATTTTGCATGATTATAAGAAAACTTGACCATCAAAAATTCTTAAACTTCCTACCTGCCGTTATCATCATTTCATTGACATGCTGATCGAGTTTAGTCAAAATTAGACATTTCTAACTCTTTTAAAATGGCTGAACGTATCATGTCGATCAATGTTTACCAATTTCAGCATGAATTACTACGCACACGTGCCTTATGGCGAAAAAAATTGCCAAAAATCCTTCCGGCTATTAAAATCATATAAAAATCCTCAGTTACACTGTCAACAGGTTCTACCAACAGACTTGCGAATGTGCCTGCTCAAATGTGCCTGGCTCAAATGTGCCTGCTCAAATGTGCCTCCTCAAATGTGCCTGCTCAAATGTGCCTCCTCAAATGTGCCTGCTCAAATGTGCCTGCTCAAATGCAGTGATGTCTGTTGATATGTTTTTATTACACATACCTAAAATTACTGTGCCCTACATTCGTGTGTAACACACCAGGAAGTGTAACTGAGGCATGATCCCTGTAACACACCAGGAAGTGTAACTGAGGCATGATCCCTGTAACACACCAGGAAGTGTAACTGAGGCATGATCCCTGTAACACACCAGGAAGTGTAACTGAGGCATGATCCCTGTAACACACCAGGAAGTGTAACTGAGGCATGATCCCTGTAACACACCAGGAAGTGTAACTGAGGCATGATCCCTGTAACACACCAGGAAGTGTAACTGAGGCATGATCCCTGTAACACACCAGGAAGTGTAACTGAGGCATGATCCCTGTAACACACCAGGAAGTGTAACTGAGGCATGATCCCTGTAACACACCAGGAAGTGTAACTGAGGCATGATCCCTGTAACACACCAGGAAGTGTAACTGAGGCATGATCCCTGTAACACACCAGGAAGTGTAACTGAGGCATGATCCCTGTAACACACCAGGAAGTGTAACTGAGGCATGATCCCTGTAACACACCAGGAAGTGTAACTGAGGCATGATCCCTGTAACACACCAGGAAGTGTAACTGAGGCAGGACCCATAAAGCGTATTTTGCATTTAAGCAATCACAGCGCCTCTAGCGACGGCGTCTGAATTTGGTAAACTGAGAGTATAAATACCCCGGAGGTGGGGTTGCAGGGGGCGGCACAAGCTACATTTGTGGCATCCAAATTATCAGTAAGGGTGGTCCTAGCGGGCCATACCTGCTTTAGCATTATGCTTCAAAATTATCGGTCATATTTAACCATGTTTCGTTTTAATCTTCTAGACATTAAGTGTCTAAGTAATGTTTACATTCACTACTTTTCTTCACGGTTTACGGTGATATATATCTTCACTGTTTATTTTCATTGTCAACTTGAGTGATTATATTGCTATTATGTACGTAGCCGTTTGATGCACACGAATAAAATCGCTTCGAACCTGGAGAACAATGCGTTGACTACATTTCTGTAGTACTCATTGGTCGAGTGAGTATAACATCAATTATAAATCTCGACTTGGCGAGCACAAAGAAGACAGACAATTAAAACACATCTACATATGTGAGAAATGCCTGTCTGACCACTGCATGCAGCCCCGAAGAAGATAACAAGGGAAGGCATAAACATTACGAGCCGCGCCAGTGATTTTTTTTAATGAAACAACAAAATATACTCTTCAACGTACATTGTCGATGACTACCAGCGATGAACTATTACAGATGTATGTGTCTTTCGAACTTACAAATGCGATGCTTCACTTCCCTACTGACGATATGCGGAAAGAAACATTCTTGCTTACGAACTGTGAAATTCTCACGAACAGTGACATTAAATTCTGAAAACGTGCTGTGACCTTTTATTTGTGCTTAGCTAATTTTCGAACATTTTAAAACGATGTTCACATGTAACGATAAGTCAGTCGAATGGCCGCGTGAAATAGCCTTGCCCACAGCCAGCCACAGAGATCGTGAACAGCAGAATTCGCAAGTCGCTCTGACACTCGTACAAGCGTGTGGACGAAAAGCACAATCAAGCAGATACAAGTGCCGGACGTTTGCGATGACGTTCTGAAACAACTGCGACAATCAGATATGACGGAGAAGGAAGGCTACGAATGAACGCCTGTGGCCCGCGAAACGACACAGAGAGAATTATGCGAACAACAGTTTGCCGCCCGACTCGCATGCGAAGGCAGGAAGCAATCTGGACAACGGACCATGCGCCCCGGAAATCAGCAACCGAGGACGATGACTGCCGACGAGGGCACGTATCAAGGACAGCCCGAACACGTCAATCGCCGAACGCCACGGCGATGCGCAGGACGGGACGGGAGAAATCTACCTGGGATCGTGTACGGTATAATGCTAATTTATTTCGATGTCTTGATTGAGCTGTTTAGATGTGATATTGTATTATAAATTGTTTTAACATCTTGCAATATATTCTAAATTGCTTGGCTGCACAATATACCCAGTATAATTGGTATTGGTTTTAACATTGAAGAGATAATTATTTAGGGGAGTTTTAAAAGCACGTGGTTGTACAAAACGCGAAACGAGGCAATATCATGACTGCTGCGTATTCAATTCAATTTAAAATTGGTAATCATATATACAGTGTTAGTGGAGAACAAGTAGCCAGATCAAACTGGAACATTAATTATAGATTTACATGAGATTACGTTAAAACCTCTGTACAATTGACTGAAGTCAATATTAGGAACTTGATTTTAATTGAATGAGCAGAGCGCCAACCTAACAAGGATGGTTGTTGAGTTGTATTTTTGTGAGAACAATACAAGTTTAATTTCAGAACAGTGGATGAAGACACCGCTAGAGTGTTCAGGGGCAATTAAACCAAAAAGACCAACGTACGTTATTATTAATGCGCCCTATTATGGCCGATAGATTAACAATACTGCAGCCTTTGGCATAGACATGTTGGTACTATGGGGTTAATGTGGTTAATATGGTTGATCTACCACAATCAACATGGTGGCATCGTCACTGAACTCCTAACATAAAGACGCCTAACATAAATGGGTATAAAAAGTGAGTGCGTGAAACGAGACTGTAGTGCACTAGACTACCCGGGCCGAGGCAGTGCCAATAGACAGGTGCACTAAGTAACGTGCATTTCACTTGGCAAAATGTGGAATAATTCATTTCAGCCGCCGCCAAAGCTTGACATTCATGACCCGAATTCGGTGGACTCGTTCACGAGATGGAAAATGTACATGGTTGCTACGGAAACAACCAAAGGCCAGCAAACACCGAGACGGCGATAATCGTCAGTTCACCTGGGAAAATGACGCAGACAAGTTACTGCCTTCTAAGGTTATAGAAAAATTAGAGGGATATTGCGCCCCCAAAGGAAATGTCTTTGCGAATTCTTTCCGATTTTTGAATGCAGAGTGGAGGAAGACTTTTGATATTTTCTTAAAAGAATTGCGTGTCATGGCAGAATTATGTGACTATCAGGACAAGGACCGAACAATGAGAGTTTGTTTTCTCAACACGAGGTAAACTGCAAACATTGCTCCTTCGTGAAAGCTGTCTATCGAGAAGGCCATAGGGATATGTAGAACGTTTGAAACGACACAAAAGCAAGTCCATGAAATGAAGCTGGAACGACAGGTCGAGAAAGTTAAGCGAGAAGATGTGATCTTCATGGGTCACAAGATAACCACAGAAGGCATTCAAGCAGATGAAAACAAAGTCAAGGCCATTTTGAAAATGTCATCGCCCACAGACATTGACGGGGTAAAGCGATTATGTGGCACGATCCAATATCTGGCGAGGTTTATGCTCGACCTAGCAACCGATTTGGAACCCATACGAGGTTTGACAAGGCAGGGTGTGGTATGGAACTGGTTCAAGCAATGTGAAGAGACATTCAAGACAGTGAAAAGGAAGATAACCACAACGCCAAGGTTGACTACTTCGACTCCGACGAGGAACTAGTGCTACAAGTTGACAATAGCCAAGACGGACTGGGTGCGGCACTGATACAGGATGGAACACCGATAGAGTTCGCCTCCAGGTCCTTCATACGGAGATGGGCACAAATCGAGAAAGAGCTCCTATTTGTTGTATTTGGGCTAGAACGATTTGACAAATATACGTTCGGTCACAAAGTCGTGATATATAATGACCACAAACCACTCGCAGCCATTCTAAGTCAGGCGCCAAGACGACTGCAGGCATTTATCTTGAGGTTGTACCGATATCGAGTTCAAATACGTCGATGGTGGGAAACTCGTTATAGCTGATACGCTGAGCAGTGCACACCTGGAGGTGCCAGGAACAGGTCCTATATGAACCAACGCCGTATTTCGACGTACGCGATACATGAAGGCGGTGTCATCTTCAAAAGCCAGATAATTGTGATACAAATTGCACTTAGGTCTGAGACGAAGCGTAGACTACATGCAGTGCATATTGGCTATGACAGCCTGATAGCTCGGACACGAGATACAATATTCTGGCCGAGAATGTCAAGCGAGGTGAAACAACTGGCAGATGGCTACGATATGGGCCAACACGCGAAACCCAAGCAACATAATGAACCCTTAACGAGTCACTATGATGGATACCACCAACACTGCTTAAGAAAATTGTTGAGCAAATTAGGTAACAACTTGCAAAATTGTTTACCTTGTCACTAGAAGAAGAAATAGTTCCTTCAGAATGGAAAGAAATTACGCCGCTATTTAAGAAGGGATCGAGGAACAAGCCAGAAAATTACAGACCAGTGAGTTTAACATCAGTTGTGTGTAAATTACTCGAAACATTAATTAGAGACCACATGGTGGAATTCCTTGTAAAACATAAATTAATAAATACATATCAACATGGGTTCCTAAAAGCAAGGTCATGTCTAACCAATCTCTTATGTTTTTTTGGAAGAAATTACAAAGTGGGTAGATGGCGGGTCACCAGTGGATGTTGTCTACTTAGATTTTCAGAAAGCTTTCGATAAAGTGCCACATCAAATATTGTTACTTAAACTAAAAGCCCATGGTATAGGTAATGATGTAATCAAATGGATAGAAAGGTGGTTTACACAGAGAAGACAGAGAGTAATAGTAGATGGTGAGATTTCAAACTGGAAATCTGTTTTGAGTGGGGTAACACAGGGATCAGTATTAGGCCCTATACTGTTTTTAATATATATAAATTATTTGGAAGATGATATATCTAGCAAAGTACTGATATTTGCAGATGACACAAAAGTATTCAGAAAGGTTACTAATGTTACAGATAAACAAAGTTTTCAGGATGATCTAAATAAATTAGTTAAATGGTCAGAAAAATGGCAAATGTTATATTAAATTTTGGGAAGTGTAAATGTATACACATAAGACATAGAAACATGGACGAAGAATATGAAATGGGGGATGCTGTACTAGGTAGAACCACACAAGAAAAGGACACAGACAAGTTAAAAAGAATACAACGAAGAGCAACTAAAATGATTCCGGAATTGAGAGACCTTAGTTACGAAAGCCGTTATTACAATGTGGTTTGACAACACTAGAGACCAGGAGACTAAGAGGAGACCAAATAGAAGTGCTTAAATAGTGAACGGTTATGAGAATGTTGATAGGAATATGTTCTTCAAACTTAAAGAAGGCAGTAGAACCAGAGGACACAAAGCAGCATTAGTTAAGGAGCAGTGTAGGTTGGACATGAGAAAGTACTCTTTCTCACAGAGGTTGATAAATGAATGGAACAAACTGCCAAATGATTGTGTTAATGCTAGTAGTGTGAATATGTTTAAACATATAATTGACAGATATCTGATAAGGGCGGTCATCAACAAGATGACAACAACCATTGTCAGAGAAGTCATCAACAAGATGACAACAACCACTGTCAGTCAAGTCATCAACAAGATGACAACAACCACTGTCAGTCAAGTCATCAACAAGATGACAACAACCATTGTCAGAGAAGTCATCAACAAGATGACAACAACCACTGTCAGTCAAGTCATCAACAAGATGACAACAACCACTGTCAGTCAAGTCATCAACAAGATGACAACAACCACTGCCAGTCAAGTCATCAACAAGATGACAACAACCACTGTCAGTCAAGTCATCAACAAGATGACAACAACCACTGTCAGTCAAGTCATCAACAAGATGACAACAACCACTGTCAGTCAAGTCATCAACAAGATGACAACAACCACTGTCAGTCAAGTCATCAACAAGATGACAACAACCACTGCCAGTCAAGTCATCAACAAGATGACAACAACCACTGCCAGTCAAGTCATCAACAAGTTGAAGCCGCATTTCGCACGGTACGGCATTCCTCGGCAGCTTGTAAGTGACAACGGACCACAATTTTCATAAAGAGAGCTTGCAAAATTTGCACATCAGTGGAAATTCGAACACAATACATCATTGCCGATGTACCCAAGATCCAACGGAAAGACAGAGGCTGGTGTGAAGTTGGCAAAGAATACACTGCGCAAGACGATGGGATGTGGAGGTGATGTGCAGTAATCGCTACTCGAGTTGGGAAACACACCAAAGCAAAATGCTGGTGTATCTCCAGCCCAAATTATGTTCGGGACATAGACTCGATTGCTGCTACCAACCGGTCAAGTTGCAGAATCGAATGAAGCCGTCAAAGTAAAGAAGAATAAAAGGAGACAGAGTGTGAAGAAGCACCACGACAAGACAGTGCGACGTTTAGATGAACTGAAAGAACCCGTTTATTATAAACCGTTTCCTGAAGCCAGATGGAAGCTTGGAGTGATCGATGAGAGATTATATGACAGATCATACACAGTGAAAGACATGGTTGGCCATACCTATCGTCGAAATAGGGTACACCTAAGAGAACGCACAACTCCTGAGGCGGGCAGTGTCAGTTCAGCAGACCCAAGTGGAGTACTTGAATCCGAAAATGACGAGACTTGCGACAACCAGTCGGTGGACAGACACGATGACGACACCCCAGTGGAACAACCAGTCGGTGGACAGACACGATGGCGACACCCCAGTGGAACAACCAGTCGGTGGACAGACACGATGGCGACATCCAGTGGAACAACCAGTCTGTGGACAGACACGATGGCGACACCCCAGTGGAACAACCAGTCGGTGGACAGACACGATGGCGACACCCAGTGGAACAAGAGCTGGAAGAACCACTATCCCTAGTGACGTCACCAGGTGGCGCCAGGCCGAGCAGGACCAGAGACCCTCCCAAATGGACGCAGGACTACATCATGGACTTTTAACTTTTCCCACAGAAAGGAGGATGTTAATGAATGGACTTTATATACTGGGACATTTAGGCATGCGACACTAATTGCCTCATGGCTGTTACACTCAGCTGCTCACCCGTCTGCTCTCGATACGCCGTCGCAAATGTCAGATAAGTGTTACGTTCTCATGTAATAAAAGTATTTTGACATGCATTGTCTTGTGTCTACCTGTCAACGAATGAATTCAGGGTGTAATTCAACGAGAATGATGACTTATATCTGCTAAATGAATTTCAACGAGGATGATGATTTTAATAAAAACAATCAAATATAATCCACGTGCTGATCACTAGGAAATGGTTCTGTTGAGGGAAATTAAGGTCCAGAAGGTGGCAGAAGTAATTGGCAAATGCCCCTAATGATTAGGCTAGTGGCAAGAAGCCATTAGTGATAAGAGCTTACCAAAACAGTGAGGACATTTAATTGACACCCAAACACTATGGTATTACGTTACTTGTGGTTGCCTATTATGGACAGCAAAAGGTAATAATTCCTGTTTACAAAAACGTTAAGAATATTAAGCTGGATTTAACTGATTCCGACACAGTAACTTGGAGTAGGACATGTAGTCTGATAACGTTTTTGTGTTTTTGTTCATGATGGTTATATAGACCTATTGTAGCACATGAACGCTGGTGTATTCTTGGTTTTATCGTAGAATTGGGAAGCATCATTCTATGATTGTGTATTTAGCCTTTGATTAGCATGTTCAACATTTGTATCAATGCTAGATAGAGTAGAACGTATATTCTACATGATTAGTTGTGCTTGTTAAGTGCCGATGAATTTTCCGTTACATGCATGTGATTATCAATGTTTTATTCTAGTACTTTGTATGATGCATGTATACACCGGTACATTGTGGTATATTGTATGGTACATATATAAGTACTAACGTCTATATTTCCAGTATGTCGAAGACATTTATACTCTCTGCTTTAGTGAACTATTCATTGTATTCTAGCGACGTCGTTGTTTATGTGTACGGTAGGGAAACAGTTATACTGTCTTAAAGTATATGACAGTTTTTATTTAATTAGTTGTTAATAACTAATAGTACTAAGTCATTTGGAGATGTTTATAGTCGATATATTAAGCATTGATTAGCAACAGAAAAGAAGGTTTCGAAAAGCTTGTAGTTAAACCACCCATGTGGGTTTTGACAAAATCCATATTGTGATGGGCACATCTCATAACATGACGCCTTACATTCTCGAGTAAG
Source organism: Lamellibrachia satsuma (assembly GCA_033239005.1). Taxonomy (NCBI): domain Eukaryota; kingdom Metazoa; phylum Annelida; class Polychaeta; order Sabellida; family Siboglinidae; genus Lamellibrachia; species Lamellibrachia satsuma. The sequence continues at coordinate 2,033,054 of BSQZ01000023.1, forward strand.
TTTCGCCATTATTATAATCATTGAAATCAGTTCCCGGATCATCTACGTCATTCAGCTTACCAGATTCTAACTAAATTGAGTAGTAAATAGTAACATAGAAACTTACCCTTCTAGCAGCAGTCCTAGTCCATGTTGGCTACAGCATAGCAAAACAGCCTTTATTTAGCATCATAACATTATACAGCAAAGTTGTCTTCTTGTACCATAACTCAAACTCTAACTAGTTTTCCCTCCCTCCCTCCCTCCCTCCCTCCCTCCCTCCCTCCCTCCCTCCCTCCCTCCCTCCCACCCTCCCTCCCTCCCTCCCTCCCTCCCCCTCCCGAGACTTACGTTCCCTATATTCAACAACTATCGACATCTATTGTATTACATCTGCTCTTAGATTCACCATACACATCATCGATCTGGGTTTATCAAGACTACAAATAATATTATAATCCCAACTCTTAAATCTCAAAGAAGAAAAGATGGAGATTTTATAATTAATTTAATTTTTGCAACAGTTTAATCGCTAGATGGCGCTACACGAAACGCTACCAATGAATGCGAGTCTAATTAAAGTTCTCTGGTACGTCGTATGGAACCAATTTTGCTTAGTCTGCGATAGAGTGAGCGCGCATGAAGTATATTGTCTATGCAGGCCGAATGATAGGCGGCTGAATTCGCCTATTATTCCAGCCCGAAGTTGAGGTTCACCGAGTTTGTTCCATTCAACTATTGTCTTTACAAAATAGGAATTCTTGAATTGGTCTGTTTGGTGTGCAGGCACTACAACGATGTATTTAATTGCTAGAAGGCGCTTTATTTGCTAGATGGCGGTACCGATGTCACGTACGCGAAACGCTACCAATGAATGCGACAAATATGCTGTGGAATATATAATTGGGGTCTATTGTTGCGATTGTCAAGGAGTATCATAGTCGCCTAGATTTGTGTTGTTGAGAAAACTGGGATTTAGGAGCCAGCGAGTCAGCGCGGACAGCAAAGTCCGGATAGACCCTTGTATTGGGTGAAACAGTCGGCCAACAGTCTATTTACAGACTTACCCAAATGGAATGCGATATATGTTGAAAGCCATGCCACATACAAGTGAACTGTCCTGTAGCATTGATTGGAAAAGACAAGGGGTGTTAGTTATATCATAGAGGCCAACACACTACACGCTGGCTTGGAAGAGAATTCTAGCTGTAAGTTGGCTTGGAAGAGAGTTCTAGCTGTAAGTTGGCTTGGGAGAGAGTTCTAGCTGTAAGTTGGCTTGGAAGAGAGTTCTAGCTGTAAGTTGGCTTGGAAGAGAGTTCTAGCTGTAAGTTGGCTTGGAAGAGAGTTCTAGCTGTAAGTTGGCTTGGAAGAGAGTTCTACTTGTAAGCTGGCTCAGAAGAAAGTTCTAGCTGTAAGTTGGCTTGGAAGAGAGTTCTAGCTGTACGTTGGCTTGGAAGAGAGTTCTAGCTGTAAGCTGGCTCGGAAGAGAGTTCTAGTTGTAAGTTGGCTTGGGAGAGAGTTCTAGCTGTAAGTTGGCTTGGGAGAGAGTTCTAGCTGTAAGTTGGCTTGGGAGAGAGTTCTAGCTGTAAGTTGGCTTGGAAGAGAGTTCTACTTGTAAGCTGGCTCAGAAGAAAGTTCTAGCTGTAAGTTGGCTTGGAAGAGAGTTCTAGCTGTAAGTTGGCTTGGGAGAGAGTTCTAGCTGTAAGTTGGCTTGGAAGAGAGTTCTACTTGTAAGCTGGCTCAGAAGAAAGTTCTAGCTGTAAGTTGGCTTGGAGGAGAGTTCTAGCTGTAAGTTGGCTTGAGAGAGAGAGCTGGCTCAGTTTAGTTGGCTTGGGGAGAGTTCTAGCTGAGTTCTGCTGTAAGCTGCTCGGAAGAGAGTTCTAGTTGTAAGTTGGCTTGGGAAGAGAGTTGTTTGGAGAGAGTTCTAGCTTGTAAGCTTGGCTGGCAGAAGAAAGTTCTAGCTGTAAGTTGGTTTTGGAAGAGAGTTCTAGCTGTAAGTTGAGCTTGTAAAGAGAGTTCTAGCTGTAAGCTGGCTGGAAGAGAGTTCTAGCTGTAAGCTGGGGGTTGGCGTTGGCTTGGAAGAGAGTTCTAGCTGTAAGTTGGCTTGGGAGAGAGAGTTCTAGCTGTAAGCTGGCTCGGAGAGAGTTCCTAGCTGTAAGTTGGTTCTGCTGTAAGTTGGCTGGGAGAGAGTTCTAGCTGTAAGTTGGCTTGGGAGAGAGTTCTAGCTGTAAGTTGGCTTGGAAGAGAGTTCTACTTGTAAGCTGGCTGAGAAGAAAGTTCTAGCTGTAAGTTGGCTTGGAAGAGAGTTCTAGCTGTACGTTGGGTTGGAAGAGAGTTCTAGCTGTAAGTTGGCTTGGGAGAGAGTTCTAGTTGTAAGTTGGCTTGGGAGAGAGTTCTAGCTGTAAGTTGGCTTGGGAGAGAGTTCTAGCTGTAAGCTGCCTCGGAAGAGAGTTCTAGTTGTAAGTTGGCTTGGGAGAGAGTTCTAGCTGTAAGTTGGCTTGGGAGAGAGTTCTAGCTGTAAGTTGGCTTGGAAGAGAGTTCTACTTGTAAGCTGGCTGAGAAGAAAGTTCTAGCTGTAAGTTGGCTTGGAAGAGAGTTCTAGCTGTACGTTGGCTTGGAAGAGAGTTCTAGCTGTAAGCTGGCTCGGAAGAGAGTTCTAGTTGTAAGTTGGCTTGGGAGAGAGTTCTAGCTGTAAGTTGGCTTGGGAGAGAGTTCTAGCTGTAAGTTGGCTTGGAAGAGAGTTCTAGTTGTAAGTTGGCTTGGGAGAGAGTTCTAGCTGTAAGTTGGCTTGGGAGAGAGTTCTAGCTGTAAGTTGGCTTGGAAGAGACTTCTAGCTGTAAGTTGGCTTGGAAGAGAGTTCTAGCTGTACGTTGGCTTGGAAGAGAGTTGTACCTGTAAGTTGGCTTGGGAGAGAGTTCTAGCTGTAAGTTGGCTTGGAAGAGAGTTCTACCTGTAAGTTGGCTTGGGAGAGAGTTCTAGTTGTAAGTTGGCTTGGGAGAGAGTTCTAGCTGTAAGTTGGCTTGGGAGAGAGTTCTAGCTGTAAGTTGGCTTGGAAGAGAGTTCTAGCTGTAAGTTGGCTTGGGAGAGAGTTCTAGCTGTAAGTTGGCTTGGGAGAGAGTTCTAGCTGTAAGTTGGCTTGGAAGAGAGTTCTAGCTGTAAGTTGGCTTGGGAGAGAGTTCTAGCTGTAAGTTGGCTTGGGAGAGAGTTCTAGCTGTAAGTTGGCTTGGGAGAGAGTTCTAGCTGTATGTTGGCTTGGAAGAGAGTTCTAGCTGTAAGTTGGCTTGGAAGAGAGGTCTAGCTGTAAGTTGGCTTGGAAGAGAGTTCTAGCTGTAAGTTGGCTTGGGAGAGAATTCTAGCTGTAAGTTGGCTTGGGAGAGAGTTCTAGCTGTAAGTTGGCTTGGAAGAGAGTTCTAGCTGTAAGTTGGCTTGGAAGAGAGGTCTAGCTGTAAGTTGGCTTGGAAGAGAGTTCTAGCTGTAAGTTGGCTTGGGAGAGAGTTCTAGCTGTAAGTTGGCTTGGAAGAGAGTTCTAGCTGTAAGTTGGCTTGGGAGAGAGTTCTAGCTGTAAGTTGGCTTGGGAGAGAGTTCTACATGTAAGTTGGCTTGGAAGAGAGTTCTAGCTGTAAGTTGGCTTGGAAGAGAGTTCTAGCTGTAAGTTGGCTTGGAAGAGAGTTCTAGCTGTAAGTTGGCTTGGAAGAGAGTTCTACCTGTAAGTTGGCTTGGGAGAGAGTTCTAGCTATAAGTTCGCTTGGGAGAGAGTTCTACCTGTAAGTTGGCTTGGGAGAGAGGTCTAGTTGTAAGTTGGCTTGGGAGAGAGTTCTAGCTGAAAGTTGGCTTGGGAGAGAATTCTAGCTGTAAGTTGGCTTGGAAGAGAGTTCTAGCTGTAAGTTGGCTTGGGAGAGAGTTCTAGCTGTAAGTTGGCTTGGGAGAGAGTTCTAGCTGTAAGTTGGCTTGGGAGAGAGTTCTAGCTGTAAGTTGGCTTGGCAGAGAGTTCTAGCTGTAAGTTGGCTTGGGAGAGAGTTCTGCTTGTAAGTTGGCTTGGGAGAGAGTTCTAGCTGTAAGTTGGCTTGGAAAAGAGTTCTACCTGTAAGTTGGCTTGGGAGAGAGTTCTAGCTGTAAGTTGGCTTGGGAGAGAGTTCTAGCTGTAAGTTGGCTTGGCAGAGAGTTCTAGCTGTAAGTTGGCTTGGGAGAGAGTTCTAGCTGTAAGTTGGCTTGGGAGAGAGTTCTAGCTGTAAGTTGGCTGGGAGAGAGTTCTAGCTGTAAGTTGGCTTGGGAGAGAGTTCTACCTGTAAGTTGGCTTGGGAGAGAGTTCTAGCTGTAAGTTGGCTTGGAAGAGAGTTCTACATGTAAGTTGGCTTGGGAGAGAGTTCTAGCTGTAAGTTGGCTTGGGAGAGAGTTCTAGCTGTAAGATGGCTTGGGAGAGAGTTCTAGCTGTAAGTTGGCTTGGAAGTGAGTTATAGCTGTAAGTTGGCTTGGAAGAGAGTTCTAGCTGTAAGTTGGCTTTGGAGAGAGTTCTAGCTGTAAGTTGGCTTGGAGGAGAGTTCTACCTGTAAGTTGGCTTGGAGGAGAGTTTTAACTGTAAGTTGGCTTGGGAGAGAGTTCTTGCTGTAAGTTTGCTTGGGAGAGAGTTCTAACTGTAAGTTGGCTTGGAAGAGAGTTCTAGCTGTAAGTTGGCTTTGGAGAGAGTTCTAGCTGTAAGTTGGCTTGGGAGAGAGTTCTACCTGTAAGTTGGCTTGGAGGAGAGTTCTAACTGTAAGTTGGCTTGGGAGAGAGTTCTAGCTGTAAGTTAGCTTGGGAGAGAGTTCTAGCTGTAAGTTGGCTTGGAGGAGAGTTCTAACTGTAAGTTGGCTTGGGAGAGAGTTCTAGCTGTAAGTTGGCTTGGGAGAGAGTTCTAGCTGTAAGTTGGCTTGGAGGAGAGTTCTAACTGTAAGTTGGCTTGGGAGAGAGTTCTAGCTGTAAGTTTGCTTGGGAGAGAGTTCTAGCTGTAAGTTGGCTTGGGAGAGAGTTCTAGCTGTAAGTTGGCTTGGGAGAGAGTTCTAGCTGTACGTTGGCTTGGGAGAGAGGTCTTCCGCCTATTGAAATCATCTAAAAATCCACAGTTACACTGTCAACATGTTCTACCAGCAAACTTAGCAATGTGCCTGTTCAAATACAGTTATGTCAGATGATATGAATTTTAAAAAATTACAAATATCTAAAATCACTATATCCAAACAGTACCGAAACCACAGCATGATATTCCCTTAATTTTGAAAGTAAACTAAAATAGAGGGCGATGGGCGAAATAAATTCTTAAGCAGTGCAAACGCTGTGTTATCCAAACAACTTTAATGGGCGCAGTCTTTAATGGACGCATGTGTCCAATGGCGAAGTCTTGTACTGCAGCACTGGACGCATGTGTCCAATTGTGAAGTCTTGTGCTGCAGCACTGTACGCATGTGTCCAATGGCGAAGTCTTGTGCTGCAGCACTAGACGCATGTGTCCAATTGTGAAGTCTTGTGCTGCAGCACTGCACGAATGTCTCCAATGGCGAAGTCTTGTGCTGCAGCACTGGACGCGTGTGTCCAATTGTGAAGTCTTGTGCTTCAGTACTGGACGCATGTGTCCAATTGTGAAGTCTTGTACAGCAGCACTAGGCGCATGTGTCCAATTGTGAAGTCTTGTGCTTCGGCACTGGACGCATGTGTCCAATTGTGAAGTGTTGTGCTTCAGCACTGGACGCATGTGTCCAACTGTGAAGTGTTGTACAGCAGCACTAGGCGCATGTGTCCAATTGTGAAGTCTTGTGCTGCAGCACTGGACGCGTGTGTCCAATTGTGAAGTCTTGTGCTGCAGCACTGGACGCATGTGTCCAATGGCGAAGTCTTGTGCTTCGGCACTGGACGCATGTGTCCAATTGTGAAGTCTTGTACAGCAGCACTAAGCGCATGTGTCCAATTGTGAAGTCTTGTACAGCAGCACTGGACGCATGTGTCCAATGGCGAAGTCTTGTGCTGCAGCACTGGACGCATGTGTCCAATTGTGAAGTGTTGTGCTTCAGCACTGGACGCATGTGTCCAATTGTGAAGTGTTGTACAGCAGCACTAGGCGCATGTGTCCAATTGTGAAGTCTTGTGCTGCAGCACTAGGCGCATGTGTCCAATTGTGAAGTGTTGTGATTCAGCACTGGGCGCATGTGTCCAATTGTGAAGTCTTGTGCTGCAGCACTAGGCGCATGTGTCCAATTGTGAAGTCTTGTGCTGCAGCACTGGACGCATGTGTCCAATGGTGAAGTTTTTTGTTTCAGCACTGGACGCATGTGTCCAATTGTGAAGTCTTGTACAGCAGCACTAGGTGCATGTGTCCAATTGTGAAGTCTTGTGCTGCAGCACTGTACGCATGTGTCCAATGGCGAAGTATTGTGCTGCAGCACTGGACGCATGTGTCCAATTGTGAAGTCTTGTGTTGCAGCACTGCACGAATGTCTCCAATGGCGAAGTCTTGTGCTGCAGCACTGGACGCGTGTGTCCAATTGTGAAGTCTTGTGCTTCAGCACTGGACGCATGTGTCCAATTATAAAGTCTTGTACAGCAGCACTAGGCGCATGTGTCCAATTGTGAAGTCTTGTGCTGCAGCACTGGACGCATGTGTCCAATTGTGAAGTGTTGTGCTTCAGCACTGGACGCATGTGCCCAACTGTGAAGTGTTGTACAGCAGCACTAGGCGCATGTGTCCAATTGTGAAGTCTTGTGCTGCAGCACTGGACGCGTGTGTCCAATTGTGAAGTCTTGTGCTGCAGCACTGGACGCATGTGTCCAATGGCGAAGTCTTGTGCTTCGGCACTGGACGCATGTGTCCAATTGTGAAGTCTTGTACAGCAGCACTAGGCGCATGTGTCCAATTGTGAAGTCTTGTGCTGCAGCACTGGACGCATGTGTCCAATGGCGAAGTCTTGTGCTGCAGCACTGGACGCATGTGTCCAATTGTGAAGTGTTGTGCTTCAGCACTGGACGCATGTGTCCAACTGTGAAGTGTTGTACAGCAACACTAGGCGCATGTGTCCAATTGTGAAGTCTTGTGCTGCAGCTCTAGGCGCATGTGTCCAATTGTGAAGTGTTGTGCTTCAGCACTGGGCGCATGTGTCCATTTGTGAAGGCTTGTGCTGCAGCACTAGGCGCATGTGTCCAATTGTGAAGTCTTGTGCTGCAGCACTGGACGCATGTGTCCAATGGTGAAGTTTTTTGTTTCAGCACTGGACGCATGTGTCCAATTGTGAAGTGTTGTACAGCAGCACTAGGCGCATGTGTCCAATTGTGAAGTCTTGTGCTGCAGCACTAGGCGCATGTGTCCAATTGTGAAGTCTTGTACAGCAGCACTAGAGACCCTTGTGTAACCATTTTAGGGGACTGTGTTTGTCTTCAACTTGACAGTTTTTAGATGAACTTTACCTTTAGAATAATTGCAGGCTGTTGCATGTTAGAAATGTACAAGAGACTATGGATATTCAACAATCCACCAGTCAACAACTTGGATTGGCTCTTCTTCTGTCGTGTCAGTAGGGGACGCATCAGCAGGCAGATGAATTTCTTCGGAAGTTTCCACTGCATCATTTGTCAGAACGAAGGGGACACAGCGACCATCCTCAGTGGTGAGGTAGTAGAACCGACAAATTCCTTTGATGGCTGGGACACAGCGACCATCCTCAGTGGTGAGGTAGTGGAACCGACCAATCCCTTTGATGGCTGGGAAACAGCGACCATCCTCAGTTGTGAGGTAGTGGAACCGAGCTATTCCTTTGATGGCTGGGACACAGTGACCATCCTCAATGGTGAGGTAGTGGAACCGACCAATTCCTTTGATGGCTGGGACACAGCGACCATCCTCAGTGGTGAGGTAGTGGAACCGAGCTATTCCTTTGATGGCTGGGACACAGTGACCATCCTCAGTGGTGAGGTAGTGGGACCGAGCTATTCCTTTGATGGCTGGGGCACAGCGACCATCCTCAGTGGTGAGGTAGTGGAACCGAGCTATTCCTTTGATGGCTGGGACACAATGACCATCCTCAGTGGTGAGGTAGTGGAACCGACCAATTCCTTTGATGGCTGGGACACAGCGACCATCCTCAGTGGTGAGGTAGTGGAACCGAGCTATTCCTTTGATGGCTGGGACACAGTGACCATCCTCAGTGGTGAGGTAGTGGAACCGAGCTATTCCTTTGATGGCTGGGGCACCAGCGACCATCCTCACTGGTGAGGTAGCGGAACCGACCAATTCCTTTGATGGCTAGGACACAGCGACCATCCTCAGTGGTGAAGTAGTGGAACCGACCAATCCCTTTGATGTCTGGGACACAGCGACCATCCTCAGTGGTGAGGTAGTGGAATCGACCAATCCCTTTGATGGCTGGGACACAGCGACCATCCTCAATGGTGAGGTAGTGGAACCGACCAATCCCTTTGATGGCTGGGACACAGCGACAATCCTCAGTGGTGAGGTAGTGGAACCGACCAATCCCTTTGATGGTTGGGACACAGCGACCATCCTCAGTGGTGAGGTAGTGGAACCGACCAATCCCTTTGATGGCTGGGACACAGCGACCATCCTCAATGGTGAGATAGTGGAACCCAGCAATCCCTTTGGTGGTTGGGACATCGGCGAACACCTCTTTCAATTTGACGGTTCACCACTATTTCCTTCCTTTGTTTCACTGCAGTCCACATGTACTGTTTTACAGCGCCACCTATCCCATTAACAGTCCCCTTGCCGTGTGACAAAGAAATTCCAGTGAATATTCATGTCGTGTTTTTCTTGTAGCGAGATCATAGCAGCAGCTATGAAAAGGTTTTTGAATAGCGACGCTGGTCCATCAGACCAACTCGATACAGTTTTGACTGAATTAGGGATCATTTCCAAGAGCATGTCAAGGTAAGCTATGATATTGTCTTTCTAATGTGCAAGATTATCGGATGATATCACAATGGAGTGGAGCATGCCAGCATGCCACAGGACTGCTGTAAAAAGGCTCACTGATGTTGCTGCCAATGAGCCCTTTGTATCTCATCCTGATATTGACACGTATAGTTTTCGGAAAAGTCAACCTTCAGCAGTGCCTTTTTCTCACTACCTTCAATTGCTGCCCGCTTCAATTTATAAGCTGCTGACTGTTCTCGTTTACTGTAGCAGTGCGCTATAAATGTGGGCAATATGGAGGAAATGTAGGTGCGCAAATCACCAGTTGTTCCCTCTTCCACTACCTTTGAAAGTCTCTCATCCGAATCATTCTTCCAGACATATCAAGTCACTTCCGCTGCATCATCCACGTCAGTTATGGCCGTGAAAACTTTCCCGTCCTTGCAGTTTTCGCAGTTGTTAAACCAGCAGTCTCTAGAGGCTGCACTGCAAAGTTGTTAAACCAGCAGTCTCTAGAGGCTGCACTGCAAAGTTGTTAAACCAGCAGTCTCTAGAGGCTGCACTGCAAAGTTGTTAAACCAGCAGTCTCTACAGGCTGCACTGCAAAGTAGTTTCTCTGGAAGTTCATTGTAAAGTTAGGTATGTTTGGACAGTGGGCGTGGAGTGCATTTATAGCAAGAATAAAGTTCTCATGATATCTAGTGGTAATTAGTGAAACCACCTTTTGTTCTAAAGATGCTGAATGACTAAGACAATAGTAAAGACTTTTCATGTCTTATAAGAATGTGACGGACGTTACTGAATCCACTTTTTCCTGTGACGGACGTTACATGTGATGGATGTTACAGCTTTCTTTCCTCTCTCAAATTCAAGTCACATAATTTCAAGACTGACTGACATATTTATTAACTTTGCCTTGGCTAGTGCTAAGAAAGTTTTAAAGAACCTGTTTATATGCCTTCAGATTTTCTTCTCACTTAAACAATTCTGATTTTTTGTGACGGACGTTACATTGACTGAGCACATTGCTTCAAATAAAATGTTTGGCTACCTACTTAAAATAGTTTAAGCTTCCTTATTCTTTAAACTGATGCTACTGACATTATAAATTGAGTGAAATGTGTCAAAGCCAGTTTGGTGTAGGTGATTTGAGAAGCTTAATATTCTTATTTTTGGGTAGTCTGTAGCACTGAAATTATCTGATATGTGTTGATGCTAGAACCATGAGAAAAAAATATGTTTCAACAAGAATTTTCTGTTTTTCTGCAAATTAGGGGTCTTGTGAATAAATGTTGACCTTTTGTATAATGAAATAATGAAATTTTATTTTGTCCCTCATGTCCCTTGAGTCATGGAATAGCCCATATTATTTTTGCAATTAATGTTTTGAAACATAATTTGCTAAAAGCGCAGAGATCGAAGTGGTTTGCAGGGGGGGGTATAGGGAGTCCACTACCAGGTTTGAGATCGGCGTGGTTTGTTTGGGGAGTACATGGAAACCTTCTATTGGTTCAGGATTAGTGCGGTTTGTTTGGGGAGTACCGGGAAAACGTCTATTGGTTCAGAATTGGTGTGGTTTGTTTGGGGAGTACCGGGAAACCTTCTATTGGTTCAGGATTGGTGTAGTTTGTTTGGGGAGTACCGGGAAACCTTCTATTCGTTCAGGATTGGTGCGGTTTGTTTGGGGAGTACCGGGAAACCTTCTATTGGTTCAGGATTGGTGCGGTTTGTTTGGGAAGTACAGGGAAACCTTCTATTGGTTCTGGATTGGTGCGGTTTGTTTGGGGAGTACAGGGAAACCTTCTATTGGATCAGGATTGGTGCGGTTTGTTTGGGGAGTACAGGGAAACCTTCTATTGGATCAGGATTGGTGCGGTTTGTTTGGGGAGTACCGGGAAAACTTCTATCGGTTCAGGATTGGTGTGGTTTGTTTGGGGAGTACCGAGCAACCTTCTTATGGTTCAGGATTGGTGCGGTTTGTTTGGGAAGTACCGGGAAACCTTCCATTAGTTCAGGATTGGTGCGGTTTGTTTGAGGAGTACCGTGAAACCTTCTATTCGTTCAGGATTGGTGCGGGTTGTTTGGGGAGTACCGGGAAACCTTCCATTAGTTCAGGATTGGTGCGGTTTGTTTGAGGAGTACCGTGAAACCTTCTATTCGTTCAGGATTGGTGCGGTTTGTTTGGGGAGTACCGGGAAACCTTCTATTGGTTCAGGATTGGTGTGCTTTGTTTGGGGAGTACCGGGAAACCTTTTGTTGGTTCAGGATTGGTGTGGTTTCTTTGAGGAGTACGAGGAAGCCAAGAAAAAGAAGAAGAAACACAGGTCGTCTGCAAAGATAAGGTAAATATGTTATATGCAGTTTGTTTTAATGATATACATCTTAGACTAGACGTGTCGTGATTAATTAAAATAGATTTCTTGAAATTATCCGGTTAAATTGTGTGTAATGTTTGGAAAAGTGATACATCATCAACGAACGCAAGTGGTTTGGGAATGGATTACTATAAGTGCGATTGGAGAACTGTGGAAATTATATTAGCATTATTTTCTTCGGTGTACCTCTGACATTTCATTATCATTGTGACTAACTATTTTGATGGGTGATGTTGCACCAACAGTCCAGTGGAATATAACAAACCCTGGAGCTTGAACATAATTGCCAGACGAGTTGAGTAAAACGGCAAAAGTGATATTTCAAAGCTGTTTAGTTTATTTAAACGAAGAAACGGTACATTTGTTTGAGTAGAGTAGCGACTGGGTGGCTTCTGAAGCGCGAAGCCGGGCTGTCACGTGGACGCTGTCACGTGGACGTTGAGCGTGGCGTCATGCGGCGACAGACACAAACATTGATGGACACTACAGACTCAAGTGCTGCGTGTTGATTGTGAATGGATTCTTTACAGTATGACAGCTTCGTTACAAACTCGACTGCACGCCGCACCGCGCCGTGCTGTGTAGGTAGATCCATTCTAACGAAGCGTCGTATCTTACAAAGTCCAACTACCAGAACCGTGTGAATACATATAGATGCTGCCAACCTGGAAGCTTTGTCAATGACGTAAGTGAAACGAATTCCGTTGACACACTACAACGAGTTGGACGTCGCGGTGGATGTCACCGGCTGATGGTTCTTGTGCCTGACGTCCAGAGTGACACACTATAGCGAGTTGGACGTCGCGGTGGATGTCACCGGCTGATGGTTCTTGTGCCTGACGTCCAGAGTGACACACTATAGCGAGTTGGACGTCGCGGTGGATGTCACCGGCTGATGGTTCTTGTGCTTGACGTCCAGAGTGACACACTATAGCGAGTTGGACGTCGCGGTGGATGTCACCGGCTGATGGTTCTTGTGCTTGACGTCCAGAGTGACCGCTGCGTTCGATGGAAGCACTGCTGATAATGACTCGCACGCATACCGACTATTTACGATGTGGTGTAGTTATGAGGAACAGCTAATTGTTCCGTCGTACAATCTGCGCGTCTCCAACAGCGCACTTGTCATGGTCAGCAGTACGTGCGAGCGGCTCCAACAGCGCACTTGTCAAGGTCAGCAGTACGTGCGAGCGGCTCCAACAGCGAACTTGTCATGGTTAGCAGTACGTGCGAGCGGCTCCAACAGCGCACTTGTCAAGGTCAGCAGTACGTGCGAGCGGCTCCAACAGCGCACTTGTCATGGTCAGCAGTACGTGCGAGCGGCTCCAACAGCGCACTTGTCATGGTCAACAGTACGTGCGAGCGGCTCCAACAGCGCACTTGTCATGGTCAGCAGTACGTGCGAGCGGCTCCCGGTCAGGCTCTTACTAAGTCGCGACGGAGGAGGAAAGACTCGACGAAGCATCTATGAAGAAGCAACACGTACGAGAAAATAGATACATAGCTAAACAACAGCCATCGTTTGTGGTGGCTGGTTCTGTGAAATCGGCAGTTATTGTTAATGAAAGACCCACTCGTAGTCGAAGTCTGACTGCCGAACACGTCGTCTGACAACACCGCCGTTTCGTTCGCAACACTTGAAACGGGTAGTGACGTCGGCCGTAGTAAACAGGCGTGACGATCGGTTTGTACACATGCTAAACAGACGCTCAAACACAGCGACTTAAAAATCGTACTTCGCCAATTAACATGAATACGCATAAGCGAACGAAACATCATATGAAACAGTGAGGTAAAGTACATTATGCCGCGTCGAAGAAAGACGGGCTAGAGTTGAAAGAATACTCGAGGCAACATTAATCAATATGCCTAGAGTTCTGTCAACAAAACATCAGATCATAACTTGCATAGCATAATGTCAATAGATACACAAGCGTAATGCGTGCGCCGTATTTTACATGGTAAAATCGAAACGAAGTTAACTGCCACTTGCGACGAGATTGGGGAGAACATTAGCGCCCCTGCATACGCGTCAAATAGTCGTTTCAACACTACGCAGCTATGTCATCGAGTCCGGTGGCGCGACATCTCCACAACGGTTGAAAGTGTAAAACGCTCGAGAGCCGATGCACGTGTCTGCTGCAGCGTATGCACCGTCAGAATTATTACACTGGAAAATAAACGTTCACCCGTACACGCATCTGGCTCGCGGGAATGTCGGTGAGAAGGAGATACGCATTGTCACGACAGAAGGGTACGTCCACCCAACGGGCGCTTCCGCGTGTCTCGTCAACACATCTGGCATTCGTTCGTCGAATCTCCTGCCGCCCGTTACATTGTAACGTCGGATTTATAGTACGATCCGTGCTCAACGGTTACTGGTGTAGTGGCAGCAACCACTGCTACCAGTTGACACTATGTCTGGCTCACACGCCCAACGAAGCGACGTCACCGGATCAACAGTCTGGCGGTGACACGCCGCTTTATCGATGCTAAACAAACAACTTCCGGTTCGTTGCTGGCCTCCTAACGTCAACGATCACCAACAACGATGTGTTTTTATAGGCGTTACCAGTCCGAGCTGGAAAGTATTTCCGTCTAGTGATGTGTGGGTACGTGCGTGAACACAGGGCGCGTGGCTTACATGCACGCAACGCACATCACGTGTTCACGGGCTCACACGCGCTGACCACCAAACACTGACCACATTACATCATGTGACTGCAGCAGGTGACCGCGTTGACATCGCACCAGCGACTCCAGGATTTGACGCGCGCCACAACGACGGCGAATGAAGTGACAGTGGCGTGTCTACATCACGTGACCGTGTCTACGCTACGACACCACTCTCCGGGTACAACTCGACCGTCCTCGTGTCGTCCGCCATGTTGGATTCAGTGGCAGCGGCGCCTGCACTCTCCGTGGCGCCTATCTCGCCGTCGCCCGACTTGATCGGTTCGTCGACGTCCTCCACCTTGATTACTGTCTGGTCCGTGACGATAAGAGCATCCGTCAGGCCAGTTTTCTGTCGGTACTTCCGCCAGGCCCTCTGGATCGCCTTGGCGCAACATATCTCCCGCTGGCGCTGCAGCGTTGTGCTGGCCGGGAAGTAGTTGGGTCGTTTATTCGTCCCTCCCACCTCCCCGATGTCGCCTGTGTCGTTCGACGTGCCGAGGAAGTTCTTCGTGAGACCGTCGAGGATGTCGAGACAGTGCATTAGGTCGCCCTCGCAGATCGGGATGTTCATCGACACGAGCTTGTAGTAGTTGGGCTCCTCGATCTGCAGCGGTTCTTCCAGCTCGCCGACGAACTCACACAGTCGCTCGAGCGGGATGTATTGCGTCGCTTGCTCGTCGTACTTCTCCCACAGCTCGTAGAACATGTCGAAGTCGTCCTGCGTGAGACCTTGCTGGACGTCCTCCGTCGCCTGACTGAAGTTCTCCAGGATGACGGCGATGTACATGTTGATGATGACGAGGAAGCTGATGACGAGGTAGCTGATGAGGTACATGACGCCGGCGCCGGCGCTGCCGCAGTCCTTCTTCGGGTCGCAGTCTTTCACGTTGGTGATGCCAGCCAGGACACCATCCCACCCGGCCGACGTCGACACCTGGAAGAGCAGGATCATGCTGCGTCCGAAAGTCTCGAAGTTAAACATGTCGTCGATGCCGTACAGGTGCTTAACGTTCATAAAGAACGACATGCCGAATATAGCGAAGATGAACATGACGAGGAAGAGAAGCAAGCCGATGTTGAATAGGGCCGGTAGCGAGACGGCCAGAGAGAAGAGAAGCGTTCTGATGCCCTTGGCTGACTTGACTAGTCGCAGCACACGACCGACCCGGAACACTCGCACGACACGTAGTAGGGTCGGCGACACGAAGTAATTCTCGACGATGTCAGACATGCCCAGACCTGAAGACACAAATATGGCCGTCGCATTATAACACGGCACTAGAGACAGTACTTATACTTTAACATTCACGTTAGAACACGGCACTAGAGACAGTACTTGTACTTTAACATTCACGTTATAACACGGCACTAGAGACAGTACTTGTACTTTAACATTCACATTAGAACACGGCACTAGAGACAGTACTTGTACTTTAACATTCACATTATAACACGGCACTAGAGACAGTACTTGTACTTTAACATTCACATTAGAACACGGCACTAGAGACAGTACTTGTACTTTAACATTCACATTAGAACACGGCACTAGAGACAGTACTTGTACTTTAACATTCACATTAGAACACGGCACTAGAGACAGTACTTGTACTTTAACATTCACATTAGAACACGGCACTAGAGACAGTACTTGTACTTTAACATTCACATTAGAACACGGCACTATAGACAGTACTTGTACTTTAACATTCACGTTATGTACTTTTACCCAGGAACAAATTGTAAGTTACATTGCTTAGAGTTGAAACACCAATACAATACAATACAATACATTACAATACAATACAATACAATACAGATCAGTGTTATTTTCTAACATAAATGAAGAACAACATAATATATATTAATGTATTTGACACACGCACGCACGCGCGTACACACACACGCGCGCGCGCACACACACGCACACACAGTGCCTTTCTCGGACTGGGTTCGGTTTGTTAAGGTTAGCAGAGGACAATAGTTGATGTTTGGACCGGTGAGAAGATCCACTTACCGAATATAGAGAAGATTACAACGACAAAGTCGAACACGTTCCATGGCTGCTTGAAGTAGTACCATCTCAGACCAATCAGTTTCATGATACATTCTAGCGTGAAGATGACTATGAAGACAGTGTTGACGAAGCTCAACGCAGACTTGAATTCTTCCGACTGGTCGTAATGCTCAAGCGCCATTGCGATCATGTTCAACATGATTACCGTCATGATGGCGATGTCAAACTTCTGGTTTGTGGTTAGTTGGAAGAAGAACAACTGGCATTTGAACTGCAAGACGAGCAAGAAACGTTCAGATTAATATTTTATAAATAAGACAATCAAGAAGCGAATGCAGCAGACAGGCAGCAACTGAACGAGAAAAAAACGAAGCGAAAGAGACGGTTGAAACTCGAGTTGCAAAAGAAATAAACGGGCAGAATCGGTGGCACCTGGAAACAGTGGCCTCTTGATTAGCACGTTATTAACGCATGTAGTCGTTGATCATTGTAACGCAAGAAGAAATATGTTACTTATTTGTTAAACAACATATACACGGGCACCTTAGATATGTTGATGTTTTGACACGTATTTCTGTACAACGCAGACATGTTGTCGATGTGTGGCACTGCATATAATGTAAAAGGTAATACAAAAAGTAAGCCCCAAGCCAGCCACCGGTATTCCATACTTTGTAGAATATAAGCATCGCAATAATATTCTAACACGTTTGTGTTATTGAAACAGTGTAAAGTAATTTCATTTAATTATAATAATCCACATATCTGATTTATATTGTAGTCATAAACAGGGACACATTCAAACGTGTTGATAGTCCTGGATGGTAAGTAATAGTTACAACTATACGAAAGTAGACACGAAGGGCCTGTGCCTAGCTGACCATCTCCTGTGGTCAGTCTTGAAGGTGTGACCGTTGATATATATATGGATAGTAACGTGTATATTGGTGTATAATACAATAGACAGTTAGAAAAGGGGGGCGGGTGGAAGGATAGCACGCACGTCATGTAGCCGTAGGGATAACCGACTGCCAGTGTAATGTTTGTTTCTCTGTGTGATTAATTCTCTAACGAGACAAACTGTGGAATCTTCTAAGAATTACTAGAAACAAGGTTGGTTGCTTGAGTCATAATCCAATGGATTGAACGAATGTAGGCCTTCCGTGGATATTGTCTTCAGCAGCTAGGTTAGTTAGCGATGGGGAGGACTTTGCTTGTGTTATATAAATCACATGTCTGCTTTTACAACTTGTCGTAAGACGCCGGTTCTTCATACCACATCAGCACAAAGTTTACAACATGTTCTAATTGGTTTAATATTTAATAACCCTTCTCTCATATACGCTTAACATCGTACAATGATGTTTCGAGTCGATCACTAAAAGTCGTGATCTAGTGGCCACAGTTGGTGCCTTGTGCGGCAATTTCGTGAATATGTTACCACAACGTCATGGCTACTTAGATATGCAGACATTGGCTGGATCGCAGGTCTGGTGTCGAGCAATATACGTATAGTCGGTAACAATCGCCGTCAGCCAAAGGTGGTCGTAAACTGGTAGTAGGCTCGAAATAATAAACTGAATAAACACCAAACAGTTTGCAGACATCTCGGCAGACATACATGAATGTGTGGACTAAGCTTTCTTTACCCGTGGTTTTGGTATCGGTTTCTGCGGCTCCTTTGAACCTAGTTTCTTCATGGCGTTGTAGTATTTCTTCTGGTCTTCCGTCATGAACATCTCGAGAGAACCACCTGCGTAATGACGTCATTCCCGCTTGTTAGACACCCATATAAACGTTATCGGACATTAATATATTCTACGTCAGATCAATACAAAACAATGTACATCAGGACCGTAACTAATTTTAACTACGACTAACTATTTTGCAGTAACACGTCCGGTGCTGCTTCAGTTCTACGAACGTACAGGTAGATTATTACGTGGTCAGACGTATATTATCATAAAAGCTTGTCTAACATCACTAGAACGAGCATATATAATCAGTTCTGAACAATGCATTTGTTACAATTACTTATATCGGCATATGTACCCGATCAATCAGATACGGAATACTTAAACTCTATCTTCACTGCTCAGACCAGGGCTAATCCGCTGAGATGATGAAGAAGACAAAACTGTACGTTACTCGATTTTACAGCTTTATGCAATGATACTTTCATTAAGCCGTATTCACGTCAACTCATTTAGCTCATCTCTTAGCCAATGCACTTCATTTTTATAATGTAATGATAATAGGTTACGATTACTGCTTCTACTGATACTGTTGCTCATACTGCTGCTACTACTACTGCTGTTGCTACTACTACTGCTACTGCTACTGTTGCTGATACTGCTGCTTCTACAGCTACTGCTGCTGCTACTACTACTGCTGCTACTACTGCTGCTACTACTACTGCTGCTACTGCTACTGCTGCTACTGCTACTGCTACTACAGCTGCTGCTACTTCTGCTGCTACTACTACTGCTGCTACTGCTGCTACTGCTGCTGCTGCTACTACTGCTACTATTACTACTGCTACTACTACTACTAGTACTACTACTGCTGCTGCTACTACTACTACTACTGCTGCTACCGCTAAAGCTAATACTATTTCTACTACTACTGCTACTGCTAGTTATACTGTTACTGCTACTACTGCTACTGCTGCTGCTACTGCAGCTGCTACTGCTACAGCTACTGCTACTGCTACTACTACTAGTACTACTACTACTGCTACTGCTACTGCTACTGCTACTGCTACTACTACTACTGCTACTACTGCTACTGCTGCTGCTGTTGCTGCTACTACTGCTACTGCTACTGTTACTGTTACTGCTACTGCTACTGCTACTGCTACTGCTACTGCTACTGCTACTGCTACTGCTACTGCTACTACTACTACTACTACTACTACACTTATCTTTTTCTTTTGCATATTGAAGTTGTCGATGATGACACCGATAAAGAGATTGAGCGTGAAGAAAGCCCCGAAGACAATGAAGAAGACGAAGTACAAGTACATGTAGACCCGCTCGTCCTTGCTCGGCTGCTGGTCCACCTGCGTGACACGGACCACATGTAATGGAGACAAGTGACAGCGATATGTCGTGTGTGTTCAGACACAGGACAACGGAATAGACGAAGCCATCATCTCTACTACCGCCAATCGTATATGTGGTTTGTATTTTTAAGCCTATCAATGTAGCTAAAATGGGCTATGCTGTATACGAGCTGTTACCAACCTGGCGTACGAATACCCCGGGGGGCATACGAAAGGTGTTCTAGAGGTATGCGTACAGTTGGCTGAAACTAAGGTCAATAGCAATAATTACCTTACGGAAAAATGCTTTCTTTGTGAGACTGAATGAGAAAGTAAAACGCTGGAATATAATGTCTTCACAAAAGAAATGCGGACAAAGAGAACTCGGCGCTAAACTAAAATACAATAGGAAAGCGTGTACACAATGTATATACCTGGGCGTACTATAAGCTTATCTACGGGAAGCAATTTCTTCGACTTTATGACTGTTGCTTGTTTAGTAATTACCATTATTGAGGTGCCGTGATAGAGTATTCAAATAGTAAACAAACATTGTGTAACATAACCAAATTGTGAGAAATTCACCCAGTCATGCAACTATTTAAACGCATTTCAGTATAAACGTGACACCATTGTAGCAATAGTATACTTGTGTAGCCATTGTTATAATTGTAGCAATAGTATACATGTGTAGCCATTGTTATAATTGTAGCAATAGTATACTTGTGTAGCCATTGTTATAATTGTAGCAATAGTATACTTGTGTAGCCATTGTTATAATTGTAGCAATAGTATACTTGTGTAGCCATTGTTATAATTGTAGCAATAGTATACTTGTGTAGCCATTGTTATAATTGTTATAATTGTTATAATTGTTATAATTGTGATCGACGAATGAGTCAGACAAATGACTAAAGAAACTGGTGAATTGTGAAAGGGGGTTTTATTTTTTGTGAAGTGTGAAATGTTGTTTATTGTGAATTGTGTACTATTCTTCAAAAAATAGTGATCAAAGAGCTGTGAACTAAAGAGTGTTTCTGTTTAAGTAGATTTAACAAGATTGTCATACAATTTGTTTTAGTCAAGATTTTCTTTTAACACAACTATTCAGGTTTACTTCCGAAATTAGTTCCTGAAGAAGTTGGGTGAATAAACTTGAATAGTGCATTTAAAAGATAATCTTGATTACGTTATTATCTACCAACTTGTTGAACCTGTTCTCCAGTTGTCATCCAAACAATAATCTCCAGATGCCGAGTGGACAAGGAAGCCATTTGTTTATCGACGGATTGGCTTATTCAGATTCACTCTGACATCTGACGGTTTTGTTTGCTTTTGAAGCCGCCGCAATCACACATCGTTCTGACACTTTGATGTCGGGTTAACTGCTACTCCCAAGTCCCTTTCTTTGATGGTTGTACATGGATTAGTAGCTCCCATTTTATATTCTTCATCTATGTTCTCGTGTACATAAATACACGGGTCATTGCTGTATTAATTAATCATAAACCCTGTACTGTCCTAAGTACACTATACTATGCTAATATTTTTAAATGTTAAATTAATCTAGTTAGCTCCCCAGTCAGTATCTACAATGTGTGCATGTATAACCTATATATTTCGATGGAATAGTAGTTGATTACAAACAAATACCAAAACAAACATCGGACTTTTGCAAGAAACTGAAGGAACAATAATAAACGATGAAGTGGGCGCATTGTATGCTGGGTAACACATGTACTGTGTAAAACAAATAGTTACCACGAATAAAAATCCAGATGCATTGCATATACTTACATACTAATCATGCAACATAAAAACACAACATTTAATATAATATTATGCAAGGTTCCATGACACAGTTAAGTGTACAGCGTGTGCGTATTTAAACTACGCCGCCTATGGGAATACAATGGAACTACACGACGAGCATGCGTGAACAGTAGTGCACGTCTTACCTCCCTGCTATCTATAGCGTCATACATAATGTCAATCCAGCCCTTAAACGTGGCCTGTAGGAAAGTGAAACAGAGAGAGTATGTAGAGCACGTGCAGTCAGAGCATGGACACACCAGAAACCATAGTCGCTGCGAGACAGCTTGGCACGCGGAAGAGAGAAAGTCATCTCGGACTGAGCGGGCGACGCGCGTTCTTTGCCTGATTTACCAAATAACTGATGGACTACGAGTGTGCGTGTCCTTGTGAAGGAACATGGTTCGTGTTGTTTTGTCCTGAAGCGAATCATTTGGGACTTGTTTTTGACGAAAACCAAATGGTCGCCGGCCCAGACAGAGCAGTTTGACAAACACGCGCAGTGGACAGACGCCGACTGCCGTTACCCCGACGTTACGCCGACGTTACGCCGACGTTACCCCGACGTTACCCCGACGTTACGCCTAGTAGGCGAAATGTCCTTGCATATACGTCGTCTTCTGTCGTTTGCCGGCCGATGTGATTCGAGGCATCGACAGAAGACGCCGGTCACTGTAGTTTGTTGGCGCCGGAGCCTCGCGGAAAGGCAACGGCGTCTTCACTGGCGACATATCTGTGCAATAGAAACTTGCCGCAACAGATGCAATGTGTGCGCTGAATGGCCGGCATGTACCGGAGTGGACGACACCGTACGGCCGGCATGTTCCGGAGTGGACGGCACGGTAGATGTATGTTTCTTATTAAATAATACATATAGTGATATATGTACATATATATATATATATATATATATATATATATATATATATATATATATATATATATATATATATATATATATATATATATATATATATATATATATATATATATATATATATATATATATATATATATATATATATATATATATATATATATATATATATATATATATATATATATATATATATATATATATATATACATATATAATTTCGGCTACCAGTGATGGCCATTTAATATGTGAAACTGTTTAACGTAATCAGCGTATACAGTACAGCTATTGCGGCAAATATCCACTAGGTGGTGTTCACACACGCAGCCGGCCCCGCCGGGAAAGGTGGTCGTGCGGCAGAGGACAGCTGTAAGAGAAGATGCTGCGGCGGGGATCTCCGCGAGACTGCTAGGAAAGAGACGGCTGCGGCGGGGATCTCCGCGAGACTGCTAGGACAGAGACGGCTGCGGCGGGGATCTCCGCGAGACTGCTAGGACAGAGATGGCTGCAGCGAGGGATCGCAAGGCGACAGCGACACGCGCCTACCTCCGGACAGCTATCGACGGCGCTTTCCATCACTTGAATCCAACCCTTGAAGGTCGCCTGAAACGTCGCCAGCGAACAAATAGAGAATGCGAATCCAGCGCCGCCACATCGAATAAAAAATGCACTACAGACATGCCGTTTTGTTATGGATTGAATCCGTGTTTTTACTTGAAAATCAAAACACGGTATAAATTGTAGCAAAACATATTCGTTGGTTATTCGCACAAATACCCGAAATACCAAACGTCCGTGTTGAATATGGGTATTTCGCACGAAACAGCATGTCTGGTAGGTTTCGGAACACATTCTGTTGAAAAAAACGTTTCCTTTATGAAACATTTATTAAATTTGTGAGCCTTAACATTATCAAAATTAAGTGATACATAAACAAGAGTACATCTGAAATAATTAACCAATATTTCAAAAATGGCTGCTTCGCAGATGAAAATCTGGAGAGGGAACTCGTTGATGTGACGATCACAAGGTAATTGGTGGGAAGATACGTGTCACGTGGAACAGCACGGCACCGTATCATTCAGCTACTGGGGAACAACTCGCTTTTGGGAAGAGCCAGCGGCGGGAAGGACTTACCACTTGGAAGAGCGCCAGATAGGCAGCAAGAACGTTATCGAAGTTTATGTTCGAGTTGACCCACGTATAGTTGAGGTCCTTTAACGCCAGACATTCCGACATATTGTTGACGATCGACGCATTCACTACTTCATTGTCGGCGTCTTTACATTTGAAGTATCTGCCGCCGAACAGGTTCACGCCCATGATGCTGAAGATAAGCCAGAAGACGAGACAGACGACCAGTACGTTGAGGATGGCCGGGATAGCCTGGATCAGCGCGTTCACAACCACCTGTTAATCAAATGAGCGGCTGTCAATCAAACTTGAAACCAATATCGTACAAAGGATTCTCAGGTCAAACCAGAAGGTGTAACACTCTGAATATAATATATATTTAATTAAAATAGATACATGAATGGAACACATCATCTACTGATCGATGAGTGTACCAATTACGCTGGATATGCTAGAATTGAGGATAGGTCTAAACAATAAAATTGACATATATCTAATAAGTGCAAGCTACTCATATGTGAAATAATGGACTCAAGTTTTAGTAGTAGTAGCTGCAACAGCAGAAGCAGCAGCAGTAGTAGTACCTTCATGCCCTCCCACCGCGACACTGCACGCAGAGGGCGCAGGGCTCGGAGGGTCCGTAGGGCTTTGAATGCCCCAATGTCGCCCATTTCTATAGTCTCCGCCGCCAAACTGATTAACGAGATCTGCAATTCGTTGCACCAGACATGTTTACGTGCACGCAATGTATGTGACATAACACAACACCATGTACGTGACAGAACGTAAGAACCTTCATCAGACACGTATAGGTGCACGCAATGTATGTGACATAACACAACACCATGTACGTGACAGAACGTAAGAACCTTCATCAGACACGTATAGGTGCACGCAATGTATGTGACATAACACAACACCATGTACGTGACAGAACGTAAGAACCTTCATCAGGCATGTATAGGTGCACGCAATGTATGTGACATAACACAACACCATGTACGTGACAGAACGTAAGAATCTTCATCAGGCATGTATAAGTGCCGCAATGTATGTGACATAACACAACACCATGTACGTGACAGAACGTAAGAACCTTCATCAGGCATGTATAGGTGCCGCAATGTATGTGACATAACACAACATCATGTACGTGACAGAACGTAAGAACCTTCATCAGACATGTATAGGTGCACGCAATGTATGTGACATAACACAACACCATGTACGTGACAGAACGTAAGAACCTTCATCAGACATGTATAGGTGCACGCAATGTATGTGACATAACACAACACCATGTACGTGACAGAACGTAAGAATCTTCATCAGGCATGTATAGGACTTCAAGCTGACGCAATTTACGTGACACAACGTAAGATCGTTTACCACACATGTATGACACATCGAACTAATACAGTGTACGTGACATAACGTAAGTACTTTAAACACAATTGGACATTGCTGGATGTTTATTGTATTGTCAATGAGAGTGTTCAGGTGACACGTGTTGGTTATCATGACCAGCTGCAACGATTCACAGTAATTACCCGCCTCACCCGAATACGAATGCAACTACAAAGCAGGGTTACATGTTGATGCTTACATCCAAACACGCCCCAAACAATATAAACGTTGAGAGTACTCACACGTTTCTTTAAACACAATACATTGCTGGATGTTTAGTTTAAAATGTTCAGACACGTGTTGGTTATCAAACAGCTGCAACGATCACAGTAACACCCGCCTCACGAATACGAATGCAATACAAAGCAGGGTAATGTTGAGCTTAATCCAAACATAAAATATAAACGTTGAGATACTCACAACTACGATGACAAAATCAAGCCAACACCAAGCGTCCGTGAAATATTTCTTGAAGCCGAATGCCGACATTTTGATGACCAACTCTACGACGAAGATGACGGTGAATATTTTGTCCATGATCTTGAGGACAAGTTCCAACGTGGGACGATTCGGCAGATACACGTCTTCCACTGCCTACAACGTCAGGGGAAGACAGATGACAACTAATTGGTAGGCGGACAGACCACGTCTACTCGTGGATCTAGTCAAAAGATCACCTGAATTGATTAAGTAGACAGGTTATCAACACATCACAAAATTCCAGAAAAAAAATTATACATTTTGTTCGAGATCGAGACATCAGGGGAAGGCAGTGTTAGTTGAGCCCCTGGGTTAGTTGAGCCACCCATGTTTCTCAGGAAACTACAGCAGCGACAGTTACATGGTACACCCAATGATTGAACATGTTATTAGAATAAGACTGAGGCACGATAAGTGCTATTTATCACAGCGGTCAGAAAAAGTGAGTTAAAAGTACGCTTTTTGAAACTTTTTGTGATTGTGATTTATGTTTGCTGGTGTGTAAACTGTCAATGCATGTGACCAGACTTTATCATCTGTGCACTTACAAATGGTTTAACTATACTCAGAGCAGAAGATTATTTACATCACTTGAATGAGAAGTTAATTAAACAAGATTAATTGTCGAAACGGGGATAGTTGAGCCACCCAGGGCCCAAAAAGGGGGTTAGTTGAGCCACCCAAGGCCCAAGGGAGGGTTAGTTGAGCTACCCAAGGCCCAAAGGAGGGTTAGTTGAGCAGCGGTTAAATAACAAAGGCTAGTGTTCTTTACCCCAATATACATCAAGGAATTCATTTTTTTCGAGCAAATTGGGAGATTGGATAGCTACAATGCAACGTATTGGCAGTTAGTTAGACTGGTTGCGATTGGCCATTAAGTCTACATTAATTAAGTGTGTCAACTTATTAATTAAGAGCGTAGACTTGTCAGAGACGTGTTGTACCAATTGGGCAGATGTGTTAGTTGAGTTGTTATTAAATTTTAGTACAAGGCTTATGAAAACTATGCAAATGAAGCTTTTACCTAACACTACATTATGGCTCAACTTACCCCACACCAAATGTTAGTTGAGCCACCTTACCAACTCTATTTGAATCAGCTGCATATAATTATCTATGCATACTAGATATATTATCTTGGTATACAGTGATTTATTAATAATCATAGTTTATGTGAGTAAAACAGTTTTGAGTTATGAATATAATTGTGCCCTACTAATCTAAAAGAATGAAAAATAGCTCAACTAACACTACTTTCAGATTGCCAATGGAAGTTGTGTACTAACAATGTAGACATTTAAGAAAATAAATACTTTGTTTAATTTATTTAATATTGAAAACCTCAATTAAATATGGCGTTAATATGCTAGTGCTACGTCAAATAGGCTTGTGGAGACTTCTCTTGCCATCAATCTGGTGGTTCGTTCTCTCGGAACTAACAAAATAATGCCTCCTAAGGTTGCGCAAATACTGAATACATACATGTTGCACATTATCGTTATTAAAGAACGTTTATGTATAAGAAGAGGAAAACAAGTTTACCCTATGATTCCTTAGAATACATTTATGCCGGCGCTTAATCATAAGAAAGCAACAATTTGTGAAAGTGTTTCCGTTAGTATGGGGTAAAACATGCCGTTTATGTTCTTTAAATTCACTCTTATGTACGGTTGTTATCATATAAATCACACATAAATATTCAAAGTAATTATGCCTACCAAAGCGAGACTGCTTGTAACGATCATGGTGATGATAAAAGTCTCGAAATACGAGTGTTCGACTAGTTTGTACATGTAGCAGCGGAACTTCCAAAAGAACCGACAGATGGCGAACTTGTCGGTCGCGTCACAGCACGAGCACATGTTGTGACAACACACCGGCCAGCAGTCATCCGGGTACTTCACGAAGATCACGTTCACTTCGTTGATCTCGAGCCCCTCTTTCGGATTAACGGGTTTGTCGAAGCTGTCGAGATCAACCTTCGAGTCGGACAGATCACTACGCGACGCTGTGCGCCCTTTGCTGCCGCCGGAGTGACGCGATGACGACAACGACGAACTACTGCGGCTGCGCGACTTGTTCATCTTGGTCGTCGAACCGGAAGTGACGCTGGCAGGTCTCGTGCAACTCTCGTCAAACTGAAAATGTGATGCCGGTTTACAATTGTTTCGCATATATAATTTATCGTCCATTATTCTGACTTGATTTACTTGACTTAAAAGCATAGGCCACAGTAACCCCTAGCTGTTGCACCCCTCCATTCTGTTCTATTTATAACATGTCGCTCTGCTGCCAACAGCGGGAGACCAGTGTCATTCCTGATATGGTCATTCCTCCTCTTCAGTGGTCTTCCTCTCTTCCGCGGTCCTCTGAAGTCTTGTTTGTATACTTGCCTAACTATGTTATCTCTCTGCATACAGCAGACATGTCCAATCCACCTGAGTACTCTGTGTCTGATGACATCTGTGATAGATCCAGGGGTAAAGGTGTCCTCTTTGTTCTTGATATGTTGAAGTCTGTCCGCCCTAGTAACACCTCGAATAGCCCGCAGGCAGTGCATCTCAAAAACCTCAAGAGGTTTGCATGGACTAACTCTGTCTCTCTTTCCCTCCCCTCCCCCTCTCACTCCCCCTCCCCCCCCTCTCTCGCTCTCTCTCTCTCTCTGTGTGTAGACGGTACCCAAAGAAGCATAAAAACTCCCACACAGTCTCCATTACTTCTTCTTCCAGAGTAATACGCTTCTCCGATGAAGTGATGATCTTGCGTTTGGAGAAATTTACTTTCAAACCCATTTTCCTACAGGCAGCTTGTAGTTCTTCAGTTGAGCGTTGTAGTTTCTCAAACACGGTGGACATAATTGTTGTGTCATATGCATACCTGATGTCAAAACTGAGGTTGGTATCTAGCTTGAACGCATAAGCTATTCGGGTCTGCCATGACGAACTCCAGAAACAAATTGAACCGAATAGATTATAACAAACAGCCCTGCCACAAGGCTTATCTACATCGTACCTTTTGACTACTTTCCTGTGTGATCTTGAAACACAGGGTTTAACGTCTATATTTGCTGTGATGAGTAAGTGATCTGAGCCAGGTACTGCCTACCTGTATGATCTGAGCCAGGTACTGCCTACCTGTATGATCTGAGCCAGGTACTGCCTACCTGTATGATCTGAGCCAGGTACTGCCTACCTGTATGACACACAGTTCTTCAGCTGGCATTTGAGTTTCCTCTTGACAAGAATATAGTCAATTTGATTCATGGTTGCTCCATCTGGTGAAATCCACATCGCTCTCCTAGTGTTGACAACGACGAGGTCATTTATAGCATAAACCTGCAGTAGTTGTTATCCTCGGCGCACGTCCCAATCCCAACTTCTGGGACAAGAAGAATATTGGTCGTCTCCCACGTTTGCATTGAAATCTCCCTGAACCTACAGTTCTTCACCATTCCGGACGGCACTGATCCTTAACTGCAGCGAGTCCAGGAAGTCGTGTTCATCATGGTAAGATGGGTCTGGTACATATACCTGGATAATGTTTCGCGCATCAGTTCTGGTTTTCATCCTGACACTAACCATCCTCGGAGAAACGGCCTCGTAAGAAGGCAGACCGTTCGCATACTCAGACGAGAGGATTATTGCCACACCTTGTCTGTGGATACCATCTTCTCTTCCAGAATGAATGAACGTGTTATCCATTTTGCTGTAATGTCACATTTATATCGCTATTCTCTGTGTTTCTGATATACCCACAATGTCGGTGTTGATTTTGTCTAGTTTGTCAAAGAGCGCATCAAGTTGCCCTTCCTGATGTAGTGATCATGTTGTCTAGTTTGTCCAAGAGCGCATCAAGTTGCCCTTCCTGATGTAGTGATCATGTTGTCTAGTTTGTCCAAGAGCGCATCAAGTTGCCCTTCCTGATGTAGTGATCATGTTGTCTAGTTTGTCCTGGAGCGCATCAAGTTGCCCTTCCTGATGTAGTGATCATGTTGTCTAGTTTGTCCTGGGGCGCATCAAGTTGCCCTTCCTGATGATCATGTTGCGATGGAAGTTTTCTTTGTCTCTATCATCTGAATCTCTTCTTTTGACATAGACAGCAAATCCTTGACCGAGAGTACCGCCATATATGCCACATTGCTGTTGGTTGTGTGGCATGTCCGGCATGATAGCTGTGTCTTGACCCCATACGATCATAGCTACATACGATGGGTACTCGCTGGGACATCCCAAAGATGGGATGATAGATATGCTAAACGCGTGAAATAAATATATGCAATTTAAGATAAGACAAATTTGAAAAGATCGGTTACCACAATTTGTAGTGCTGGTTGAATGGAACTGCAGGATCACCTGTTTTGATATAATGGTATCATACAATGCGAAACAGTTCTTGCAGATACATATAATAATGATAACAAAAACAACAATTATTATTATTGTATAATCTCTTAGTTGATGCAAACACAGAAAGGGGCGTTTTGTGTCATAATCTGCACAACTGTACTATTTGGCGACGTTACAAAGCATAGACTTAAATATATTATAACTTACTTTCTCCAAATTGTCGTCGTATGCGTCTGTCGGCTCTGAAAAGAAATACAATAATTCCAAAGTAATCAGGTGCATTATTGCTTCTCACTGATAGCGACGTAGGTCACTGATAGTGACGTAGGTCACTGCAACTTCTGATTTTGTTATGTCCGTTATTGACAGTTTTCAATGGAGAGAGAAAGAGAGTGTGTGTGTGTGTGTGTGTTTGTGTGTGTGCGTGTGCGTGTGCGTGTGTGTGTGTGGGTGTGTGTGTGTGTGTGTGTGTGTGTGTGTGTGTGTGAGTGTGTGTGTGTGTGTGTGTGTGTGTGTGTGTGTGTGTGTGTGTGTGTGTGTGTGTGTGTGTGTGTGTGTGTGTGTGTGTGTGTGTGTGTGTGTGTGTGTGTGTGTGTGTGTGTGTGTGTGTGTGTGTGTGTGTGTGTGTGTGTGTCTGTGTGTGTGTGTGTGTGTGTGTGTGTGTGTGTGTGTGTGTGTGTGTGTGTGTGTGTGTGTGTGTGTGTGTGTGTGTGTGTGTGTGTGTGTGTGTGTGTGTGTGTTATTATTTACTGTGTACCTGTATACCTGTTTAGACAACAGATAGTTCTTATATTAGCATGGTTGAGCAATTGCTATATACAAAGAAGTGAACTGTTCCGACAACGTATAAATCTATTATTAAAATGCTAGAACTCTTGTCTTTCAATGAAATAAAACGTTTGCAGTAACCAAACACGAAAAGCGGCAACAAAACAAGCCAAATCCATGCCACTAAGAAAATAGTACTGTTAATGACATACACAGTGCTATCGACAAAAAACACCTCACGAACACACACACACACGCACAAAAAAGTATAAAATAATAAATGCAATGATAATGAATTAACTGCAACATACAGACCGTCAGAGGTACCTCATGCAACATATAGACGGTCAGAGGTACCTCATGCAACATATAGACCGTCAGAGGTACCTCATGCAACATACAGACCGTCAGAGGTACCTCATGCAACATCGAAATGTAATCGCAGTAAAACTAATACAAAATAACCACAACATTCGTGGCGCGCTAGTGTCTTGTACCTCTCATTAACCTTCATTCAGTGTTTAACATTTAATTCTGAAATCATATGCTTAATTATTGCTCAGTGCAATGCGATTGCTTCGATAGCCGAGTTGAAAATGAACTAGTATGTTTGCAAATATAATTAAGCAAATGAAAGCCTTAAAAATACACATTATCCATTGATCTATTTGTATATATATATATATATATATATATATATATTACGCATTTATACACTACAATACACGACAAATATGAGAGCCACTCAAGAAGAAATTGGCGCGTCACATAGTGAGAACGAATAAATGAACCAACAGAACCCGCTAGCTGCTGCGGAGACCGCCGACTGTAAGTGCGCATGCGTTGTACGTACCATATGGGGAGACGGGCGTGTAGCCGACATTTGGGGACTTAGACGTGCCTTTTACAACACGCACAGCTAAATGGCGGTAATCGTCGCAGAAGAGGAACAGAATCACAACGGCGCACCGGTTAGGTTACAACATCAGATTTCAGATTGTCAGAGGCGGTTTTTCATTAGAAAACGGAGATGTGGCTAGAACAGTGTTCCGATTCAATTGTTCGCTTACTCAGTCGCCGATCAGACTTCATTAGACGCACAGTTTGTTAGCGAAACAGACACAAAGGGCAACGGAATAGAGAAAAGCTGTTGGAGATGACGTTGACAACAACAGCGAGCGGTTTACGGTGCACTATCTACGCTAGAAGTAGTCTCAAAATGGCTTATCTAAGTGCGAAAGTACACACATGTATGTAGAAAGCTGTCGAATTCTCGTATGGGGGTGTTTCTAATGTTTAACACACAGGGACATTTCCCTACTAACTCTTTCATCGGATGTATGATTTTAATACCCCGGTCAGTGCAGGTTGGACAACTTGACGCTTGCGCAGAGTGCGGAGAGGCAAAAGTTGAACAAACATTCTCTGTGGCTTTTGCCATCCTTCACTTGCAATTAATTAAAACATTCCACCTGGTGCATTGCAATTTACCAAACCTAAAATCACGTCGATGGAGGTATATACACATTAAACATGACGTTTAAGTTTATTTACTATAATAAATACCACATCGATGCAAAGGTTGTGCACAGGAAATCGTACTAACGCTTTAGCTTAGTGAGACATTTCTCCATGTGGCAGGTTTTGGGCGTAAGCTTCTAAACACGGATGGAATCATTTAGCAACATTTGCTCAAATGCGTGTACGCGTCATTGCCGGAATAGTTTTTGTCTTTTTAACGAAAACTTGTGATTTCGTAGAATTGTCCAAACTTGCAAATTTTATAACGTTTTTGAAGACAGAATCAAAACGATACTACCTGAAACTTGAGAAATATACTTCGAGTAGGAACATTTCCACCCCAGGAGAAGAAACATTAGTTCGACAGAAGCAAGGACACAACTGAACATTCACCTTTATTCTGAATTCCGTTCTTCCCCTCCTCCTCTTCATCCTCCTCGTCCTCGTCGTAAGCGTTCGGCGTCGTCTCATGGTCACAGATGCGGCCGTTGCCGAGGGGCAAGACCCCGTCAACGAGGGGGAGCTCCTTGCTACTCACCTCCGTCTTTGTCACGTACGGGATGAAGTCGTCGCCGATCCGCTTATGTCGTATCTTCACCTGCAAACAATTGGATCCGGTTAAATGATGCACGTCAATCATACATACTGTGCTTAAGCTCGGCATCTACGCGCCACAGAAGTGTTATTAATATTAATATTATCATCGTATTTATCACTGCATGAGCTAGCTCGCATTTAAACCTAATGACCGGATGTTTAACTTACTCACCAATTGAAACAGTTAGTTACAACTAGAAATCACGGAATCGTAACGACCAGTGCAAAAGCACCTCGCGTCTTTTCCGATTCCGCAGATGAGGGATGTTGGACAGACCTTGACGAAGTAGAGAATGTGCGACTTGACGAAGATGGTGAACCTGTTGATGCGGTCGACCGCCTCCTGAAGTTTGTTCGGCTGGCCGCTCTCATCCTGCGAGTTTTGTAGACTCTCCGCACCAAACGAGCTCAGTAACAAGGCCAAGAACAGATTGAGAACCTACAACACAGAGGTTTCTTAGTGGTGAAACAAACACTACTCTCTATAACTGTAGTCGTATTTAATGGTCAAATGGATAAATATGTGGGAAAAACTATGATATGTGGAAATAGTTTTATTGTGCGTAGGCAACTTTTAGTGTTAATTTTGTGATATATTACAATTGCTTCGATCCACAAGTACAACACCACACCCACACAATTTGGTTATTATGGCCAAAACAAATAGCACATTTATTGTTGAACTTCAATTAAAAACAAAATCGATTTTATTTGCGTACAACTGCATAGCAAAGGCGTGCTATTTAAATGACCCAATTGGTGGCGTGACAGAAACTCGTGACCTCTCTTCAAGAAGTCAGTGAGACTTGAGCGATAATTGAACGACACTTGAACGGGGCTTGAACGAGACGTTGACGGTACTCACCACCAGGTTGCCGATGACCATAGTAAGCAGGAAGAAGGGCACGCAGATGGCGCCGGCGCAGTGCATACAGTCCCACATCGACTCAATCCACTCGCCACACAACACGCGGAAGACGATCATGAAAGAGTGCATGAAGTCGACGAAGTTCCAGCGCGGCACGCCGTTTTCGAACATCTTCAAAGTGTACTTCTTGCCGAACAGCTGCATCCCCATGACGGCGAAGATGAAGATGATGATGACGAGTACGAAACACAGGTTGCCGAGAGCGCCCATCGTACGACCGATGATTCCGATGAGCAGGTTGAGAGTCGGCCAAGACTTGGCCAGTTTGAAGACGCGCAGCTGGAACGGTCTTTTTTTTAGAACAACGAACAGATTCGCCATAAATAAAATACGTGATAAATAAAGTACATGATAAATCGAAGCTTATTCAATTTGCAACCGCAGAGGATTAATATCTGAATCACAAGAGCACTTGTGCGGCAAAGATAATATTGATACAAAGCCAGCCACGCATCAAGAACACAAGTGCTACGGTTTACTTGTGGTTCTGAGAACGTAGGATACTCATGAAAGTAAGACACATATTGAGAAATGCTGCACAAATGAAGACGACATATTGACATATATTTAATGGTTGTGAAAACAATATAAAATATAATTATAACGTAAAAGAGCTATTTAGTAAGTATATACCATTAGTATCCAAATTGTTAATGTTATTTGATATTTCAAGAAGTTATGTTTGCACAAGCTCCAGCTTGTATTAATCAATATTGCTACAACATTGTGATAAGTATTTAGGCTTCGATATAGTTAGGGTATTTTACTTAATCTGGTAACGGTGATCCGTAACTGATGACGTTACAACGGGACACCGTAACTAATGATGTCACAATCGGACATCGTAGCTAATGACGTCACAGTTCACGGTTGGACAAGACGTCAAATACTTGTTGCACGTACCAATCTGAAGGAGCGCAAGATGGAGAGACCTTTGACCCCGGAAAGACCGAGTTCGACAAGACTAAGGATGACAATGACAATGTCGAAGCAGTTCCATTTGTCCTTCAAGTAGTTGACGGGATTCATGGCGATGATCTTGAGGCCAGCCTCGGCAGCGAAGATCGTTGTGAACACCTGCAAGATCGAAGACGACGACAACGTGTCATTCTAGTAATACTTCATAATGTCGGCTACCCTATCGTCTGTCACGGGAATACTGCACAGAGCATGCGCGATGTTAAAAACAAGGTTGTCATACACAATTCCAAACTCGACATTACGAATAGATAAGAAAACAATTTACCTATCAAGAGATTAACCAGTATTCTCCTATATGTGGTGCCCACTTGTAAGATTGTGTTTAAATAAGTATTCACATTTCAAGCAGTATGTGCAAGATTGTCAATGTGTTCCTACTTTTAGCAATTTAAATGGTTATTTCTGGCGATGGTTCCAGTAATGTGTTTAACCCATTATACCTCAGCAGGCTCCGCTTGCCCAGTTATCTCACCAAATATAAGAACACATGAAGACCAATACGTTCAGGCAATGTATCCAATGTATCCAATGTATCCAATGTATCCAATGTATCCAATGTATCCAATGTATCCAATGTATCCAATGCGTTGTCTTAGCTACACGACAGAATTCACCACCTAAATAAATGTTTAGATTACAAATGATTACTTTATATAAATCTATCAGCGCTTGTACCAATTATTTCTAACGTGAAGTCCTACGCAAACATGCCAAACATGCGATGGATTTATCAGTGGCAAGGTCGTCATTTATCCAAGAACTGTCTAGGCTGGGCATTTCGGCAATATGCCTATGACAGTCGTAGTAACCATTACTTACATAGTTTCCGTACAAGAGCAAGGATACCATGAAGGCACTCATTTTGTGATGGTCCATAGCCATGAATGCAGTGTTGATGACGATGCACAGAGTAATGAACATGTCGACGAAGGCATCCATAATGAACAGTTCGACGTAGTGAGCGAACCTGTCAAGATAAAACCATTATCACCAACTTCGACTATCTCACATAGCGTGTCAACTAGAATGTACAAAACTGCATCAACGACTCAACTGACACTGATGTATAGGATGGTCGTAAACTGTGGCATGTTCCAGACATACATGTTAACTTCATTCAATCTTACGTTAGACCAGAACCGAAGTCGTTCTTGCTATCGTGAACTGGCATTATTTCCCTCCACAGGTGGTGAAGATCCCCACACTGCAGTGTTTAGTTTTTGTTGTTGCTAACTTCCTCATAGTGATAAAAATCAGTACCGATAACTTGTTCAGCATTACCATTATCAATCCGTCTTGATTTGTATGAATTGTATCCACCAGTACTGTCATATGCACGAATAGTGTTGTATTCCGTAATGTGAACGTCCTCGTAAATACCGTACTCATTACTTTTAACAACGTCACTGCCCTCAAATATGTTGCTAATGTAAACACTTATCGTTATGAATATTGCTACTTCCAACATTTGTTGCGTTAGCAGTACAGCAACCACCATCGATATTATCGGAACAACTGTCACCATCACTATTATTGTTGTCGGCACAGCTACCATCCTCACTATTATCCATTATCAGTAATAACGGTCTCAGTAGAGCTACCATAATAGTTATTATTGTTGTCAGCGTAACTATCGTCTTTACTAATAGCGCCATTAGTACTGTTAACTCATCGTTATTTTCTTAAACATTATAGCACGCTTGTAATTCGTGCCACTGCCAATACTGTTAATCTTCTCACTGTGCCAGTTATCATTATTTGCCTCACTTGTGCCAACAGGGCGAGCACTCCCAGCCACACAACAACTCGACCGTCTTCATCTTGATGTATTCCTTTCGAGACATCGGCTGCTCGGCACCCATCAGACCTGCAGCACACGTTGCAGAATACGTCAGACAACGTTCTCGTTTATGATGGTGGATTTCCTTGTCACTAAGCCACTATGTTTACCTAATGAGTCGGTCGGGCAACAATCGTTAGATTCGTGACACAGGATACGTCAAACTCGACACTATCCTGGTTCGCCAGTAGAAAGATGTCAACGGTGGTAAAGATTAGCTTTAATATGCACCGTAACCAATTACCCAACTTGCAGATACAGGCACACAGCACGCTTACGTGGAAACATGAATACGACGAATACAAATGTCGAATGTTCTTTATGACACAATTGCTGTAGTTCTTCAGGAATTGAATTCTGTAACTTAGTTCTTCTTCTGCTCGCCAGATGGTGAGCAGAAGAAGAATTACTATCGTTTCTAGCTCGGCCGTATGTTGAAGACAACCAGTTATTGTTGACACGGGAAACGTTGGTTAACTTTAATAGTTGGGCTAAAACGACAATTTGTATTAACGTATTTCCCAACTTAATGAATATTTTCACGAAGGGTACAACGGATTAAACACATACTTGATTTTGTCTTTGAAGCGTCTTTGATTAAGTCTTTGAGAACCATGACATCTGAAATAAAGAGCACACTGCACTAAATACGTTATGCAAACCATGTTAGGCAAAAATATTTTCGGCAACAATATATAAACCTGCAATTATCATTGCACAAATACACACACGTCGTAATACGAGAGAAATGTCCACACAGCCATGTTTCGTTAATCTGCACGTAATATTTGTGTAATATATCGTGATATTTATATTGCTTTATTATTATTTGATTGATCATCAATGACAGACAGGACATTGAACACAGATCAAACAAGGTAGCTGTGATGTAAACGCAATCACCGAGACCGATAATTGTGTGATTATGTTGGTGCATTTGACGTATGTTGATTGACTGAGATAAAACAAACCGGTTAAGTGAATCATATTACAGCGCTATCCAGTTGGTTCCTGAAAACGATGTGCAGAAAGGGAAACATGAAAAACGGATTTAATGAATTTGCAGAATATCGAGATCGCTCTGACACAACAGCTACAAGAATGGATACACGAGACATGACTGTACTTACCTTTCAGTTCGACGACAGTTTGACTCGGCGTTCTACTGTTGCAGATGAACGGATTGTCGGGGAAGAGTTTAGCTTTGGTGGCGTCACACTCGGAGCCGCTGCTCGTAGACGCCTGACGACCATCATACACGTCAGTCGCCAGGAAAACATGCACACATGCATACACACACGTACCTACACATGCACACGCAGGTTATATATATATATATATATATATATATATATATATATATATATATATATATATATATATATATATATATATATATATATATATATATATATATATATATATATATATATATATATATATATACAGTTCCTGAAACGTATAAATAAATATGGCTACCTCCTTTTCGCCAGTCGTTATTGATGACATACTACACATACTTAGAATCGCCAACGTCGTCATTAAAGTATTTAAGTTGATGTTGGCCTCACTCGGTCACTCATTCACTCACTCACTCACTCAATCATTCACTCACTCATTCACTCAGTCACGCACCCACTCATCCACACACTCGCTCACTCACTAATCTACTCACTCACTCACCCAACCACTTACTCAGTCAGTCACTCACTCACCCACTCACTCATCCACTCGCTCACTCACTCACTTACTCACTCACCATTTCCGTAGAGCGATCTTGTCTTGCAAATGTAAGAGTGTTTTGCTCTTTAGAAGGTACGTAATACAAAGGCGATGAATTACTGTGAACTTTCACTGACTACACTACTTTCACTCTCTCCACTACTTTCACTGACTCCACTACTTTCACTGACTCCACTACTTTCATTGACTCCACTACTTTCACTGACTCCACTACTTTCACTGACTCCACTACTTTCACTGACTCCACTGCTGTCACTGACTCCACTACTTTCACTGACTCCACTATTGTAACTGACTCCACTACTTTCACTCTCTCCACTACTTTCACTGACTCCATTACTTTCACTGACTCCACTACTTTCACTGACTCCACTACTTTCACTCTCTCCACTACTTTCACTGACTCCACTACTTTCACTGACTCCACTACTTTCACTGACTCCACTACTTTCACTGACTCCACTACTTTCACTGACTCCACTACTTTCACTGACTCCACTACTTTCACTGACTCCACTACTGTCACTGACTCCACTACTTTCACTGACTCCACTACTTTCACTGACTCCACTACTTTCACTGACTCCACTACTTTCACTGACTCCACTACTTTCACTGACTCCACTACTTTCACTGACTCCACTACTTTCACTGACTCCACTACTTTCACTGACTCCACTACTTTCACTGACTCCACTACTGTCACTGACTCCACTACTTTCACTGACTCCACTACTGTCACTGACTCCACTACTTTCACTGACTCCACTACTGTCACTGACTCCACTACTGTCACTGACTCCACTACTTTCACTGACTCCACTACTGTCACTGACTCCACTACTTTCACTGACTCCACTACTTTCACTGACTCCACTACTTTCACTGACTCCACTACTTTCACTGACTCCACTACTGTCACTGACTCCACTACTGTCACTGACTCCACTACTTTCACTGACTCCACTACTGTCACTGACTCCACTACTTTCACTGACTCCACTACTTTCACTGACTCCACTACTGTCACTGACTCCACTACTGTCACTGACTCCACTACTTTCACTGACTCCACTACTGTCACTGACTCCACTACTTTCACTGACTCCACTACTTTCACTGACTCCACTACTTTCACTAACTCCACTACTGTCACTGACTCCACTACTGTCACTGACTCCACTACTGTCACTGACTCCACTACTTTCACTGACTCCACTACTGTCACTGACTCCACTACTGTCACTGACTCCACTACTTTCACTGACTCCACTACTGTCACTGACTCCACTACTTTCACTGACTCCACTACTTTCACTGACTCCACTACTTTCACTGACTCCACTACTGTCACTGACTCCACTACTGTCACTGACTCCACTACTGTCACTGACTCCACTACTTTCACTGACTCCACTACTGTCATTGACTCCACTACTGTCATGTCGTGCAGCATAACTGTGGGAGAAGAACTTAAATAGGAACATATTTCAAATACTATTTATATAAAGAAACTCACAGTGCATTGAATCAATAGTTGAAAACAAAAGGACGATCCAAATTGAGAAACTCAAAATAAAGATGTGCATCTTACCGAAATAACGCATGCATGCAGAATGGGATGCGCGGTCTGAGAGGCGACATCTGGCGGAGAAAACGGCAACACATAGTTGGAGAAGAACAAACTGGACGACGACAACGACGAATGATTTTGAAGAATGACGACGACGAATGACGACGACAATTGTGACACATCGAGATAATATAATGCGACAAAGCTGTGCGCCATATGCGTAGAGAGGTAAACAAGGTGAATATATATCGAACACGTAAAGTAATTAAGAAAGTATATTCGTAAGCTGAGGAAAACAAGTCAGGTAACATAAATTAATGTTAGTTTAAATCTTTCAAATCTCAGCCGTTTTTTAAAGACCTTGGTTCCCCAGTTATTTGACCACGAAGCCAGTACGTTCAGGCATGACATCCAATGTGTTCTCTTAACTATCCGCCAGAGCGCGCTATTTGAATAAATTAAATGATGTATATTTTAGGCTCTGCTTAGCTGAATAGGAGACACACGTGACTCTCGTTTCTAGGCGTTAGTTGACGAGACAAGTTGTGCATACCATAACACGTTAAATGTACCTATGTCATAAAAACATTGGTATTAATATTATTACATTTTAATGCTAGTTGTTTTAATAAATAATATATAAGTAAATGTGTTATTGTTTGTTTTCTCTGTTTAATTCCAAATGTGTTTATGTGTGGAATGCGACAGCCGGCAGCGGGACGTAAACATTTATGGGAAATTATGGGCAAATTTGCATAAAACTAACATGGCGGCAAACGAGACTAACGTGCCGCATTGAAACGTCAGTCCTCGGGCGGGTATGGCCGCCTTAAGGTCTGAAGGGTTTTAAAGGTATAAAGTCTGTTCGTTTTTAGCGTAGAAACATTTTATATAGTATACAATATACATGTTCTAGCATCTTGACTGCAAATGTGTCAATAAATCACCATTTGTTAATATAATTTGACCATTATATGTTTAACATGTTACATTGCATGCTAAACGGCAAGGTCGGTCAATATTCGTAAACAGACGTCGGTCAAAGTAATAAAAAGTCATGGTTCATTAAAAACACATTGGTGTAGTCAATATGTTAAGAGAAATGTAGTTTATATTCAGTAGAATGATTGTTTTCGATAAACCCTATCATACTTTGTACATTTAAGATAGAGGAATAGGTAGACATCGGAAGTATACGCATCTTTGTAAGTCTAACACAGAAAATGGATAGACATAGGAATTACAAGTATCTTTGTATATCTAAGATAGAACAATAGGTATACGTTGGACGTATATACATCTTTGTATGTTTAAGATAGAGCAATAGGTAGACATCGGAAGTATACATATCTTTGTATATCTAAGATAGAACAATGGGTAGACATGGAAATTATACGTATCTATGTATGTTTAAGATAGAGCAACATGTAGACATAGGAAGTATACATATGTTTGTATGTCTAAGATAGAACAATGGGTAGACGGCTGAAGTATGCATATCTTTGTGTGTCTAAGATAGAACAATATGTAGACGTCGGAAATATACACATCTTTGTATGTTTAAGATAGAACAATGGGTAGACGTCGGACAATTGTCGTATCTTCCGTAGTAGTCTTTTCCGTGCCTTATGGCTTATTAATTGGAATGATTAGTGTGAAATGTACTGACAGTAACGGAAACAGGCACATGTGATGGTGACGCTGCTAAGGCTGGCGCATCCACACAACAATTGAAAGATGCAACGTTACTGTAAGTATTGTATTGTGACTAACGTTCTATCTTCATCTTGCATTGTGATAAGTCTGGCTTGTTCAATGTTTGGCATGATACAATATACAAGATCTGGGTTAAATTTAATATAAAATCAAAATTGCACGATATTGTTTTATAAAATTGGAACCAAGAAGTGAACAACAACACATAAATGTGTACAAACATAATTAGGACTTCGAGTGTTACTTGATGAAATTAGATGTATATACACTACATTTGTGCACAGTTACTTATGGAAACCACGTGTCGTGTTATGCGCGTCGATATTAATGCGTTAAAATATTAATGGAGTTCAAATTAACAAAAGTTGTTAATTACATTACTTTACCTATCATAGTAAACACAGTAAGCCACCATTACTTTAGTCCGTCATAATTTGGCGATCACCAAATCTTTTGTTAAATTAAAATTAACACGAAGCTTGAGATTTACATCCGGGTTATTGGATACCTTACTTGCTGTCATTTCACGAGGTCCACTGCAATCGGTTTGTTCATCGTCAATTTAAAGGAACACATAACTGTGGGGTGCTCTACAATCGCGAAAAGGACATATTCCGACAGCGGTCACCGTTTATTTTGAAAGAAAGATAATCACACATAGGTGTTGCCAAACGCTAGGTGATTTGCCCTTAAACGTTAAACATTAACACATTACGTAATATTAATGTGCAGAATACCAAAGAAAATGAAACAGATCAAAACAACGGGAACAACAATGCACTCGTATTCTTGCTCTATAAAACTTCTTTGGATAGTAATAATATTACAATGCTCTAATCCATATTATGACGAAAAAAAGTCCCGTAAAATGTATATCCATTAGGGCTACACGAGCTGCACCAACAGAAACAACAACAACAACAACTAATGCTAACTATGTTGTTGGGATGCTAAAAAAGCAGTCCCACCGATACCAACAACGCCACTAGCGGCACACAGACACTAATGCCAAACCGACCGACACACAAAACAATATGTGGCGGGTCGCAGCTAGCAGATCAAAACACGATGAAGCATCACAACACAACACAACACAACACAACACAACAAAGACACAACAAAGACACAACAAAGACACACATTAAGTCAAGCCAGAAAATAACTGCTTTCACCAACATAAAAAACAAAATAGAAAAATGCTGAATAAAACTTGTAATCTTGGTAGTTTTTGTAAACCAACCTGAAACTGATCAATAATACTGAGAAATATTGAGTATGCGTGTACCGGTTAGCCACACAAAAACTGTCAGTTGTCAAATGACTCACGTTTTTGTCTGCATGTACCGGTTAACCACACAAAGACTGTCAGTTGTCAAATGACTCACGTTTTCGTCAGACTTTGTCTTGTCTACTACCACTTCCGGCAGTAGCGGTGGCGACACCTTGTGTTTGGCTAGGGCATTCCAGTGAAAGTGAGTCGGCTCTCTGTTGTAGTCCGGCCGCGCCTTGTAGTGGCAAACATCCGCGTACGGGTTATAGGCGTGCGGACTATGTCGCGACGCGAAGCTCTCCCACGCCGTGGCAGAATCGTGGTATGACGTGTGTGAAATGCGGCTCGTGTAGGACGTGGAACTGAGCCTCCGCTACGAGAGCAAGGGCGCAGACATGTAGAGAATAGTTCTAGTGATCACCTACCTACTTATTTTGACACAGGCACAACGTCCCATCCACAAACACGTTGCATTTGCAGGGAAGGCGGTCACTTGCAGACGTCCATAGGAAGACACCGTTACATCGATGTCTTGTTTGCATCACACACGTCGGACACATGTGTAATTGGTCAATACCGGTTAATGCGATAACGTAACAAATAACCAGGAACAGTGGAACCAAATGGGAGTTAAACGTAAGATTACATAAATATTGTACCACCGTTTTTTCTATCATAACAACGACAAATATCCTATCACGAACTGCAACAGCAGCAGCAATGTACGTGAGAACAACAACACTGTGTACACTTACAACGATAAACGATACAACAGCGATGACTATGACCTATCACAGTAGCGTTAGCGAGATGCTTGGCAGGTCCACGGACAGTCCAGTGACTGACCATGAAACGACCACAGTACACAGAACAACACCGACTACAAAACAACGCGTGTCATTACCCCGTGTACACCATGTACCCCGTGTACACCATGTACACCGTGTACACCATGTACACCGTGTGCATCATGTACACAGTGTTCACCATGTACCCCGTGTATACTATGTGCACCGTGTACACAATGTACACCGTATATACCATGTACCCCGTGTACACCATGTACACCATGTACACAAAGTACCCCGTGTACACCATGTACACCATGCACACCGTGTACACCATGTACCCGGTGTACACCATGTACCCCGTGTACACCATGTACACCGTGTACACCATGTACACCGTGTACACCATGGACAAACGTAGTTGAATAACATTTGAAAAGTTGCTCTCTTCAAATGTCACGTGTCACGTGTCACGTGTGTTGTCCACCGGGTATTAACCAAATTCAAACATGGCAGTTGCTAACCTTTTTCGCCAAGAAGCTTTGAGTATTCTGCCAGTTGCATAGTTCCTCCGACGTGGGCGTCACCGCTGCGCTGTCGTCGGCAAACGGCAGTTCGAGGTTCATGAGATAGGGCAGCACGAGGGGCTGGCGGTCGGCTGCTCGCGGCGAGTAGCCCGTCTTACGCCGCCAACTGAACTGACTCACGCGGCTGCCGCGACGCAATTGGAACGGCGACGGAGGCAGGCTGAGGCTCGCCTGCAACAGACGAACGGCACTCGTCGTGTGAATATACTTTATTATTCAATACAGAGAATGGAGAAGGAGAAAGGGGAGAGGGAGAGAGAGAGATAGATAGATAGATAGAGAGAGGGAGAGAGAGAGAGAGAGAGAGGGAGAGAGAGAGAGGGGTAGAGAAGTAGAGAGAGAGAGAGAGAGAGAGAGAGAGAGAGAGAGAAGAGAGAGATAAAGATAGATAGAGAAGAGAGTGAGAGAGAGAGAGAAAGAAAGAAAGAAAGAAAGAAAGAGAAGAGAGAAAATAGATAGAGCGAGAGAGAGAGGGGGGAGAGAGAGAGAGAGAGAGAGAGAAGAGAGTGAGAGAGAGAAAGAAAGAAAGAAAGAAAGAGAAGAGAGAAAATAGATAGAGCGAGAGAGAGAGGGGGAGAGAGAGAGAGATTCGATGATAGCCAACAGCACTTTGAGCACGTTGGGTTAGCTAGAGGATGTGCCTGGATAGTAACTGTGTTGCAAGTGACACAAACATACCTAGGCGCAACATGGCTATCCAGCTTAGTTTTTTTTATTGTCATACAACATAACCATGTGTATGCTATGGCAAAGTATAGGGCAGTAGTGTTGTAATTTACAAGTGCAGACAT
This sequence comes from Lamellibrachia satsuma, assembly GCA_033239005.1. NCBI lineage: Eukaryota > Metazoa > Annelida > Polychaeta > Sabellida > Siboglinidae > Lamellibrachia > Lamellibrachia satsuma. Next base: position 2,077,190 of record BSQZ01000023.1, read on the forward strand.
ATCATCTAAATTTGCACAGGACAAATTGTGTATTCTTTAGTTGCATCTGTGCAAACAAACTGTACAATACACGGGTTTCGCTGTCATGAAAAACGCGAGATTTAGGGGGAGAGGATCAGCGAGGCGCTGTTTACGCGCAGTACCTTGTTGCCGCGACTGTTGACGATGCTGAGGCGGCGATGCGAGTCCATGCAGCAGTCCGACTTGATGCTGTTGATGCTCTGGCGTTCCTTGTCGTCTCCCGTGCCGCCGCCGCCGCCGCCTCCGCTGTGGTTGACGGGGTAGTAGGGCGGTCCACTAAACACGTCTGACTGACTCTTGTGCATCGCAGCAGCCTCCATCTCCAGACGCAAGGCCTCAGCCTGCAACAACTGACGCGATCAGTCACGCGGTACGAAATGCAGCCACGCGTGACAACCACGTGTTCTCGACCAATTGTTCTCGTGGCCAGACAAGCGGAACGACCACGTGTTTCCTTGACCAACCACGCGAAACGACCACGTGTTCCCGTGGCCATCCACACGGAACGACCACGTGTCCTCGTGGCCAACCATACGGAACGACGACATTCAATAACTAGAAGACGGTTACAGTTAAGTGAAGTAAACAATGTCAAATAGTAACGGTCGCGCTGGTGGTCATGATGGTTGTTGAGATATGAAAATAATGTATATTTATTTTTGAATTGCTCGCGTATTTAATAAACAACAAATGTTAATGTATAAAATAGTCATGGAACATGGCACACACATCACTGATATATAATACTACCTTCTTAAAACTAAGTTAAACCGTTGTTGGACTAAAATTTTCCAGCCGTCAAATATCTTCCGCCTGGTTTATCTACGCATGCGCATATCTTAAAGTAATGGCGTTGCTAGTTATAGAGCGTATATATATATATATATATATATATATATATATATATATTTCTTATTTTACAACACAAAGTGGAAATTCACTCATTATTTCCCGTGGTTGATATTCATTGTTATTATACATACAGTACCTGTTATTATAACTATAATATGTTTATGCTATTAATAAACTGATGATCAGCTATCGAATTGCGCATGCGGAGATACACCAAGCGGAAAATATTTGACGGCGGGAAGTTTTTTAGCTCGACACCGGGACTAAAAGATACATCAATGTAGCATTTGAGATCACAGGGAGTAAATGTGTCTTAACATATTACCAAAGCTGAGTTTATTATATCCAACAATTACTAATACACTTTACTGAGGTATGTCACCCTACCGCCGCCTCTTCTTCCTCCTCCTCCTCGGCGTCCAACGCGTCCTGCTTCTGTTGCTCGTCGTACGACATGGCGACGATAGCGAGGATCAGGTTGACCAGATAGAACGAGCCGAGGAATATCACGAGTATAAAAAATAGCATGTGCCACGGACCGCTCGTCCGGATGACCTGCAACAAGGTGGTCAGGATTGACGTCACCTGACTCATGCCCGCCATGTGAAACAACAAGGTGGTCAGGATTGACGTCACCTGACTCATACCCGCCATGTGAAACAACAAGGTGGTCAGGATTAACGTCACCTAACTCATGCCCGCCATGTGAAACAACAAGGTGGTCAGGATTGACGTCACCTGACTCATGCCCGCCATGTGAAACAACAAGGTGGTCAGGATTGACGTCACCTGACTCATGCCCGCCATGTGAAACAGCCAGCGAGCTCACATATTAGGTTGGAAGAATCAGCAGACTGACATCCCTAGGATGGAAGAGCCAACTGATTCACACATTTAGATGGAAGAGTCGGTTAACTCATGCACTTAGAATGCAAGGGTCAGCAGACTTACAGTCTAAGGTGTACGAGTCAGTAGACTCACAGTCTTAGGTTGAAAGAGTCAGCGACTCACATTCTTAAGGTGGAACAGTCAGCAGACTCAGGCTTAGGGTGGAAGAGTCAGCAAACTCACAGTCTAAGGTGGACGAGTCAGTAGACGGTAGAAGAGTCAGTAGACTCACATTCTTAAGGTGGAACAGTCAGCACACTCAGGCTTAGGGTGGAAGAGTCAGTAGACTCAGAGTCTAAGGTGGACGAGTCAGTAGACTCACAGTCTTAGGGTGGAAAGGACACTTGACTCACGCACTTTGGATGGAAGAGACAATTGACTCACGCAATTAGGATGGAAGAGTCACCTGACTCACACATTTCAGATGAAAGATGTTGGATGGAAGAGCACTCTTTCTTAAACACAAATTTGTAAAATTTATTTCTCATTTCATCGGACTGCAGTGGCTTCATTAGCGGATGGAGCGTGCGTTGGCAGTGTACTTTGGTCACTCACGATTTGATAGAGATTTTCCCAATAGTCCTGGGTCATGAGACGGAAGGAACAGAGGAATGCCCAAGCGAAGTTATCGAAGCTTGTGTAGTCGTAGTTCGGGTTCTCGCCGACAGCGAAACACGTGTGGTTTGGCGGACACTGCCTGTAGGGGGCAAAACATTAGATTGTGACGTCACTGGTGCACGACTGAACGAATGCATTAAACTCATTTGATGAGTTGATTTGTTTCGTTCGATATATTACAAACAACAAGCATTACTGAGAAGGTCTGAGTAACATGCGATGAAATAGACGCAAAAGCGCAAGACAGATGTTCCCTCGGCGATATCGGTGTGATTAAACAGCAAAAATAACAATTAAACATTTTCAGTGTCTGTTCGAGTAAATTCCAACACATATTACTAGTAACGTGCTGAAAATGAATAGCGAACGCAACATTGTTTTTGCTTCGATGCTTCGCTTGGAGTAGCTGTACACGTACCCTGCGTCGTCCGACATACCGCACAATCTCGGAACATCGTTTAGGAAATACCAATTAGCTGTAAACAAACACGGACCGTATGTAGTTGACAAAGAAGAATGATATTACGACTGATTAAAATCATTAAAGTTACATTGACAGTAATGTTGAAAAACCAAACACAAGACACCATCTATCACCTAGTTAGGTCTTAAACATTATGCTTGTACATGTAATTTAATGCTGCGTTTATTCAACTAGGTGGCACTCAGCATAGCTTTAATCGGTCAAGTCAGGCATATAGTAAAGATTATGGTACAAATGTAAGAAGATGTTTGACCGATATGAGACTGTGACGGATGACTGCGATATGAGACTGTGACGGATGACTGTGATATGAGACTGTGACGGATGACTGTGATATGAGACTGTGACGGATGACTGTGATATGAGACTGTGACGGATGACTGCGATATGAGACTGTGACGGATGACTGTGATATGAGACTGTGACGGATGACTGTGATATGAGACTGTGACGGATGACTGTGATATGAGACTGTGACGGATGACTGTGATATGAGACTGTGACGGATGACTGTGATATGAGACTGTGACGGATGACTGTGATATGAGACTGTGACGGATGACTGTGATATGAGACTGTGACGGATGACTGCGATATGAGACTGTGACGGATGACTGTGATATGAGACTGTGACGGATGACTGTGATATGAGACTGTGACGGATGACTGCGATATGAGACTGTGACGGATGACTGCGATATGAGACTGTGACGGATGACTGCGATATGAGACTGTGACGGATGACTGTGATATGAGACTGTGACGGATGACTGTGATATGAGACTGTGACGGATGACTGTGATATGAGACTGTGACGGATGACTGTGATATGAGACTGTGACGGATGACTGCGATATGAGACTGTGACGGATGACTGTGATATGAGACTGTGACGGATGACTGTGATATGAGACTGTGACGGATGACTGCGATATGAGACTGTGACGGATGACTGCGATATGAGACTGTGACGGATGACTGTGATATGAGACTGTGACGGATGACTGTGATATGAGACTGTGACGGATGACTGTGATATGAGACTGTGACGGATGACTGTGATATGAGACTGTGACGGATGACTGTGATATGAGACTGTGACGGATGACTGTGATATGAGACTGTGACGGATGACTGTGATATGAGACTGTGACGGATGACTGTGATATGAGACTGTGACGGATGACTGTGATATGAGACTGTGACGGATGACTGCGATATGAGACTGTGACGGATGACTGCGATATGAGACTGTGACGGATGACTGTGATATGAGACTGTGACGGATGACTGCGATATGAGACTGTGACGGATGACTGTGATATGAGACTGTGACGGATGACTGTGATATGAGACTGTGACGGATGACTGTGATATGAGACTGTGACGGATGACTGTGATATGAGACTGTGACGGATGACTGTGATATGAGACTGTGACGGATGACTGTGATATGAGACTGTGACGGATGACTGTGATATGAGACTGTGACGGATGACTGCGATATGAGACTGTGACGGATGACTGTGATATGAGACTGTGACGGATGACTGTGATATGAGACTGTGACGGATGACTGTGATATGAGACTGTGACGGATGACTGTGATATGAGACTGTGACGGATGACTGTGATATGAGACTGTGACGGATGACTGTGATATGAGACTGTGACGGATGACTGTGATATGAGACTGTGACGGATGACTGTGATATGAGACTGTGACGGATGACTGTGATATGAGACTGTGACGGATGACTGTGATATGAGACTGTGACGGATGACTGTGATATGAGACTGTGACGGATGACTGTGATATGAGACTGTGACGGATGACTGTGATATGAGACTGTGACGGATGACTGTGATATGAGACTGTGACGGATGACTGCGATATGAGACTGTGACGGATGACTGTGATATGAGACTGTGACGGATGACTGCGATATGAGACTGTGACGGATGACTGTGATATGAGACTGTGACGGATGACTGTGATATGAGACTGTGACGGATGACTGTGATATGAGACTGTGACGGATGACTGTGGATATGAGACTGTGACGGATGACTGCGATATGAGACTGTGACGGATGACTGTGATATGAGACTGTGACGGATGACTGTGATATGAGACTGTGACGGATGACTGTGATATGAGACTGTGACGGATGACTGTGATATGAGACTGTGACGGATGACTGTGATATGAGACTGTGACGGATGACTGTGATATGAGACTGTGACGGATGACTGCGATATGAGACTGTGACGGATGACTGTGATATGAGACTGTGACGGATGACTGCGATATGAGACTGTGACGGATGACTGTGATATGAGACTGTGACGGATGACTGCGATATGAGACTGTGACGCCAATGTGTAAAATTGACACCCCTCCTGAAAATAGACCCAGTTGATTTTCATCGTAACAAAAAAATCCATTTCTATATTCAAGATATATAATTTTTAAAAGATCACAATTTGATGTGTGATGTAATAAAGTATGAAACACAAGTGTACAGTCAATGTATTATTGTATGCATGAAGGATCATACAGTCAATGTATCAGTATATGCATCAAGGATCATTCAGTCAGTGTATCAGTGTATGCATGAAGGATCATACAGTCAATGTATCAATGTATGCATGAAGGATCATACAGTCAATGTATCAGTGTGTGCATGAAGGATCATACAGTCAATGTATCAGTGTATGCATGAAGGATCATACAGTCAATGTATCAGTGTATGCATGAAGGATCATACAGTCAATGTATTATGTGTATGCATGAAGGATCATACAGTCAATGTATCAGTGTATGCATGAAGGATCATACAGTCAATGTATCAGTGTATGCCTGAAGGATCATACAAATAATGCCCCGCAATGCCGTTGCTTTATATGTATGCATATTATTAAACTTAATTTCATATTAACCCCATGGAATTACATCAAGGTCCCCTAATGTCATATAAATTTACTATCACATTAAATAAATGATATTAATAATGCCATATATTTGAAGGCGCTCCCTCATCCGGGGTCCATTTGCTATGACCGAAAACGATATCCCGGTCCAAATCTCACTTCAGAAAATGTACCACGGCAACATTTTACGTGGGCCTATTTACAATGCGATACCGGCACTGCACCAGAGAAATTGCATGTAGCGGACGCGTACACGTGGAACCCGCGTAGACCTACTTTCGTTCTTCCGGTATTCGCCGAGTTCCTCGAGCGTCATATTGACACCAGGTGGCGGGTCGCGCACACACTTCTGTTTGAGCGTGCCTTGGTAGATTTGCAGTCCGGTCAAGGCGAATATAGACAGTATGAAGACAGTGAGAATGCCGACGTCGCGGAGACGTCTCACTGCTTCCATTAAGGCACCGACGATGGTTTTCAAGCCTGATACATACGAACAGGAATAATCGCGGTTGGACTGCTTATTATTGAAGTGAAATATAGTTCTAGTTGGCAATATTTACCTCTAGTTCGGTTTCTTTGCACAAATAGCAATGCACATTTAATTTGCGAGTGTAGATGTTATTGTTATATCTAATATTTCCAGTAGAAAGTAGAAAATGTGAATCGCCAGGCAGAAGTAAATGCATAGTAGCTGGAACACAACAACGTCGACCAGACCTGATGAAGGATAAGTTGCCCCTGACTATTCGTCCTGTTGCTACAACCATAGAGGCAGCTGATAGGGGCAGCTGATAGGGTGACAGGACACCATCAGGACGAGGGTGCAGCAATAGTTGAATCGTAATTCTAATAGTGATTTTGAGGGTTTGGAGGAGATTGTCGCACATTTATAGACTATCAACTCCTATGGTCTTCTAGACAGGAATTAGAAGCTAAATAAAGACATACTGATATTTTGATTATTATTTTTTATTGTGTTTTGAATTATACCAAGTTCTTAAATACGTTTGGACAGCCAACCTTTGTAGTCGCCGGTTATCGTAGACAATGAGAAGGTTCACCACTTACCCGGAACTACATCAACTTACCCGGGACTACAGCAACTCCCCGAGACTACAGCAACTTACCCGGGACTACAGCAACTTACCCGGAACTACATCAACTTACCCGAGACTACAGCAACTTACCCGGGACTACAGCAACTTACCCGGGACTACATCAACTTACCCGGGACTACAGCAACTTACCCGAGACTACAGCAACTTACCCGGGACTACAGCAACTTACCCGGGACTACAGCAACTTACCCGGGACTACAGCAACTTACCCGGGACTACAGCAACTTACCCGGGACTACAGCAACTTACCCGGGACTACAGCAACTTACCCGGGACTACAGCAACTTACCCGGGACTACAGCAACTTACCCGAGACTACAGCAACTTACCCGGGACTACAGCAACTTACCCGGGACTACAGCAACTTACCCGGGACTACATCAACTTACCCGGGACTACAGCAACTTACCCGAGACTACAGCAACTTACCCGGGACTACAGCAACTTACCCGGGACTACATCAACTTACCCGGGACTACAGCAACTTACCCGGCACTACAGCAACTTACCCGGGACTACAGCAACTTACCCGGGACTACAGCAACTTACCCGGGACTACAGCAACTGTTTTGAGAGCGCGCAAAACCCTAAACGTTCTCAAAGCGGCCAGATTCCCTAGCTCGACGAACATTGTGATATATCTGCAACAGGACGAACACAAAAGTTTGCTCAAAAGGATGACACTAACACGTACAGTCGCCGTTATTAATCCACGAAAGATGCACCCAAGGAACGATCGAGAGTTGACTATTTCTAATTGCGACATTTGCTGTGGATACGCGACAATATTATGTGATGTGATGTCCAACATTGTGAGTACCACACAGTTAGGATGCACTGATTACAATAGGCACAGCTGCAGTGACAAGGTTTTTGTGAAGGAAGTGAATATAGTGGTAGTCAAGAGGGCATCACGTTGTCAAGGGGAGGCATCGCGTAGTCAAGGGGAGGCATCACGTAGTCAAGGGGAGGCATCACGTAGTCAAGGGGCGGCATCGCGTAGTCAAGGGGAGGCATCACGTAGTCAAGGGAAGGCATCGCGTAGTCAAGAGGAGGCATCACGTAGTCAAGGGGAAGCATCACGTTGTCGAGGGGAGGCATCGCGTAGTCAAGAGCATAAAAGATGTGATAACAAAGAGGGCGCAGCAGCTGTCACGTTTAGCAACGTACATCGATGAATTGTCTCAAACAAATAATCGCTTAGTTTCCCATCCCAGCTCATAAGGATGCTGAACCAAAAACACATTCTTCTACAGTCATGTTAGTGTGTTTATGCCTGCATGTGTGTGTTGGCTACAATCATGTTAGTGTCTGTATGCATACATGTGCGTGTTGACTACAATAATGTTCGTTTGTGTATGCCTGCATGTGTGTGTGTGTTGGCTACAATCATATTAGTTAGTGTGTGTATGCCTGGATGTGTGCGTTACCTGCAATCTCGTTATTGTATTGTAATTATCATAAGGGTATGCCTGTATTTGTGTGTTGGCTACAAGCATGTTAATGTGTGTATGCCTGCATGTGTGTGTGTGTGTGTGTGTGTGTGTGTGTGTGTGCGTGCGTGCGTGCGTGCGTGCGTGCGTGCGTGCGTGCGTGCGTGCGCGTGTGTGTGTGTGTGTGTTGGCTACAATCATGTTATTGTGTGTGCGCCTGTCTATGTGTGTTGCCTACAAGAATGTTAATGTGTGTATGCCTGCGGGTGTGTGTTGGCTACAATCATGTTATTATGCGTATGCCTGCATGTGTGTGTTGGCTACAGTCATGTTAGTGTGTGTATGCATGCATGTATATGGTGGCTACAATCATGTTAGTATGTATATGCCTGCTTGTATTTTGTGGATACAATCATGTCAGTATATGTAAGCCTGCATGTATTTGGTGGCTACAGTCATGTTAGCATGTACGTGGTGGCTACAGTCATGTTAGCATGTATGTGGTGGCTACAGTCATGTTAGCATATGCGTGGTGCCTACATTATGAAAGACGAGGAAATTGTCACGGGTATCCACAAGCCGATGTAATTCAAAATGTCAAGTAGTATAGAGGGTCTAAGGTTCCATGTATGATAGAGATCTTTAATGCTTCATGTATAATATATAATTGTATTATTAATTGTATTATTTAGTGTCACTTATAAGCTACAGGGCATGCAACATAAGCATTACGCTTCTTCTTGCCCTTTTTCAACTTGTATTATTGATGTTTAAAATTCATTTGTGTTTGTATGTTTCTTGTTGATGTTGTAAAATAAACTTTATTATTATTATAATATGGAACTTTAATGTTTCATGTAGGATATAGAGCTTTAATACTTCACATAGGATAGGGAGCTTTAAGGTTCCATGTAGGATAGGGAGCTTTAAGGTTTCATTTATGATAGAGGGGTTTAAGGTTTCATGTCGGATAGAAAGCTTTAGGGTTTCATGTAGGATATATGGGTTTAAGGTTTCATGTAGGATAGAAGGGGTTGAGGTTAACTGACATCGATTTCGTGTTTGGCATACGTTGATATTTTGAGAATGTCCCAATATAGTATTAATTCGGTCCGTCTGTTGTTTTAATCGAAACCACACATGAATACTTACGCTAGCACTACAACGACAAAGTCGAGCCAGTTCCATGCATCTCGCAGATAGGAGAAGGAATGTAAAATAAAGCCACGTGACAACATTTTCGTGGTGCCTTCCATCGTATAAATAATTGTGAAAATCAGCCTGAAAAGACAACAGCCTACATGATATCGTTCGTGTCATGTTCGTTGTGCGCATCTTGCGCAAATGTAATTGCTCTGAGCCCGACAACAGATAGAAAAAGAGCAACAGTTCATATTTTTTCTGAGAATGGTCTACGGAATAAACAAAATTGCAATCGATGGTATGATTTAGGAAAATCGTACAACAAGAAAGAGGTTTATAGGAATAACGGTGCTGTGCTGTATGCACAGAAGGTACTCACTCGGAATGAGGCACATCCTGGTTGGATGCCATGAACACGCAGTTGACGAGAATGACGATCATAACAAACATCATGAAAATGGTAGGAATCGTCAAGGAATCGACGTACATAGTCGTTACGAAACATGAATATAGTGAAAGGTTGCTAACAATTCCTTCAGATTTTATTTTCACCTTTGGCGTTTTGAGTTAGGCTTTCAGTTGGCATGTGATCTTGTAGAACCATGATATATAGCATAAACCGTATATATTAAAGTCGAACAAATAACGGTCAAATTGTATATAAAAATAGTGTCTTATTAAAATATATTTGGGCTGTCGGTATGAATAGACACGGCTACTGACGTCACGACAAATACGATCAAGCCTTATACTTTTGACATTTCCACAATAATGAGTTAGAATATTTCCATTCGATAGAGGCGTTTTATCCAATTATTCATACCGGTTATAGACAGTTGGTGAAACATCGGTGTATTTTTTGTAGCATCATCCTAACACATAACTGTATCCATGTTAACTCAAATATTTCTTTTTTGCGTTATATTTATACGCCTTTCTGATTGTACATTTGTTTTATTGTGATCAATCTAAATTAGTTTTAGTTTTCTCTTCTAAAACATAACATAATATAGTTTTCGTTTGGTCTTATGTTAAGATAAACGATGCAGGTGACACATAAAAGGATATGGATGGGTAAGAACATAGATGGCGCCGCGTCTGATGGGATTGAAGGGGCTGAGAAGGAAGAATCCACTGGTAGCGCTGAAGCGGTAGATAGCCTTGTCCCTCGCAACCACAACAAACGTCTACAACACACATGACATTATGTACATACAACACACAGGACATTATGTACATACAACACACATGACATTATGTACATACAACACACAGGACATTATGTACATACAACACACAATACATTATATACATACAACACACATGACATTATGTACATACAACACACAGGACATTATGTACATACAACACACAATACATTATATACATACAACACACATGACATTATGTACATACAACACACAGGACATTATGTACATACAACACACAATACATTATATACATACAACACACATGACATTATGTACATACAACACACAGGACTTTATGCATATACAACACATAGGACATTATATACACACAACACACAGGACATTATGTACATACAAGACACAATACATTATGTACATACAACACAGAGGATATTATGTACATACAACAAAGGACATTATGTACATACAACACACAAGACATTATGCATATACAACACATAGGACATTATGTACACACAACACACATGACATTATGTACATACAACACAGGGCATTGTGTACATACAACACACATGACATTATGTACATACAACACACAATACATTATATACATACAACACACAGGACATTATGTACATACAACACACAAGACATTATGCATATACAACACATAGGACATTATGTACATACAACACAGGACATTATGTACGTACAACACAGAGGACATTATGTATATACATCATACAAGACATTATGCATATACAACACATAGGACATTATGTACATACAACACACAGGACATTACGTACATACAACACAGGGCATTGTGTACATACAACACACATGACATTATGTACATACAACACACAAGACATTATGTACATACAACACATAATACATTATGTACATACAACACACATGACATTATGTACATACAACACACAGGACATTATGTACATACACCACACAATACATTATGTACATACAACACACATAACATTATGTACATACAACACACAGGACATTATGTGCATACAACACACACGACATTATGTACATACAACACACACGACATTATGTACATACAACACACACGACATTATGTACATACAATACACAGGACTTTATGTACATACAATACACAATACATTATGTACATACAACACACAATACATTATGTACATACAACACACAGGACATTATGTACATACAACACACAGGACATTATGTACATACAACACACAGGACAGTATGTGCATACAACACACAGGACATTATGATATACCACTCACATGACATTATGTACATACAATACACAGGACATTATGTACATACAACACACAGGACATTATGTACATACAATACACAGGACATTATGTACATACAACACGTCATGGACGTATACTACGCCAAATACGTACAATGTATGTATGTGTGTACGCATGTATGCATGTGTGTACGTACGTACGTACGTATGTATGTATGTATGTATGTATGTATGTATGTATATATGCAATTATATGTATGTATGTATATATGTACGTATGTACGTATGCACGTATGTTTGTATGCATGTATGTATGTATGTATGTATGTATGTATGTATATATGTATGCACGCATGTATGTATGTACGTATGTACGTATGTATTCATGTATGCAAATACGTATGTAAGTATGTATGTATGTACGCATGTATGTATGTACGTATGTACGTATGTATCTATGTATGCAAATACGTATGTACGTACGTATGTATGTACGCATGTATGTATGCATGCAAATACGTATGTACGTATGTATATATGTACGCATGTATGTATGTATGTATGTATGTATGTATGTATGTATGTATGTATGTATGTACGTATGTACGTATGTACGTATGTATGTATGTATGTACGCATGTATATATGTACGCATGTATGTATGTATGTACGTATGTACGTATGTATGTATGTACGTATGTACGTATGTACGTATGTATGTATGTACGCATGTACGTATGTACGTATGTATGTATGTACGCATGTATTTATGTACGTATGTACGTATGTACGTATGTATGTATGTATGTACGCATGTATGTATGTACGTATGTAAGCATGCATGCATGTAAAACATACATGCAAGTATATATGTTTATCATACGCACCATTTTATCGTCGTAGAACTCGTCGATGTCCTCAATGGGTTTGCCGAAAAGCTCGGGCGGGAACTCGCCGAGCTTGGTCGGCAGCGGCTTGCCCTGCTCGAGGGCCGGGTCTGGCTGTCGCTGCTCATCGTTGCTCTCCTCGTGGGGCTGCTCGCCGGTCTCCTCCTGCAGCGCCTTCGCCGCCTCCTTCGCCGCCGCCTCCTCCGCAATGCGTCGCTCGATCTTCGTCAGCGACTCCTTCGTGAAGAGGCGGAACAGACTCGGATACTGCTGCGGAAGTTCGACCTGGGAAGCCATAGACAACGGAATGGTTGGCGGGCGGAAACGACGGTCGTGTGAGTCGACGTCCGGGGGACTTCAGCCGAGAAGCAAAGGGAGTAGCAGCACTCGCTCGTCAAGCTGCAACAGCGACAACACTGACAACACTGACACGGCTACAAGCGACGACAGCGACGTCTAGCGACTACCGGTCTTCTCCACCGTACCGTGCTACAAGCAATGGTTGCGCGCTGAAGAAACGGACTACGCTTGCAGCTGTGTGACTATAAACAATGATAACACCTTCTGTCTAATAACAACGCCTATATTTGTAGTTCTACAAACGACAACAATCACCTAAAAGTACGACTGTAACTGTCGAACTACAAGCGACGATGACCCCCTTAACATCTTGCATATGTAAGCAACACATATCGTTGTATTAGTTCACGACAGCGTCTCCTGACAACAAATCACGCTTACATGACGACAAGCAAAGGAAGAACCATCTACTTAAATAAAAATCTACTTAAACAACCATCTACTTAAATAACCATCTACTTAAACAACCATCTACTTAAACAACCATCTACTTAAAAAACCGTCTACTTAAAGAATCGTCTACTTAAATAACCGTCTACTTAAATAAGGCGCCTTCAGCTTCAGCTCTACACGCGACGACAACGCAATGAAACTGTCATAATACATACGCACGTACGCACGTACACACGCACGCATGCACGTCTTCTGTGTACAACACGGCTTCTAGTTGCATCTCTATTGGCAACAACAACAGTGCATCCCAACTACTAATACTGCTTGTCGTTGTTGTGATATAATATACACTAATGACATCGCTACGAGCGACAACTGTGTCTTCTAGCAGCAAACAACACCAATTGTTGTGTTTATATAAGCATTTGTCCACGCAACAAAACACACGTCATTATTAAGGCAACGGCCTGTAGGATATTGTAGGCTAGTTGTGTCTTTGTGATAAAGTCATCGCAACATAGAGAAGCTGGGCCCACGCCAACCCGTCTACTGAATTGAATAAAGCGTTTATGCTGCACAAACACTTAATATTTAGCAGAATGGGTATTATTTAAGGAATTTCTCGCAAATAATATGACGGAAAACACTTTCTTTGGAAATAATGATATTATGCGGAACTCTTTCTATGCAGTTAGTGAAAGACAAAGCATTTAATAATTACACATTTAACACAATTCATGATGTAATGCAATACGCAGTATCGCTAAGAGAGCTAAACATCGTAGTTAATAAAACGTAAACACTGGTGCCACGGCTGCGGGTCGCGAGAACCGCGGATCGGCTGTCAGCGACAAGGCGCTCTCGTACGGCAGGCAAGTAGCCAGCGGCCTCACGTCCCGCGCATCACTCCGTCAATGTCAAGCACAATAAAGAAGCGACGCGCACATATTTATAGACAGGTGTACTACATCTTTTGCCGACCGACGATGCAAATTGCTGCAGTGCCTGTTATTTTCCGCGACAAAACATTTTGTCTCGCCCGACTGCGCTCACAGATAATGCGCTCTTTTTGCGCCGAGGTATAAACTTATGTCTCGTGCCAATAAATCGATGTTCGTATTATGTAGAGCGTCGGTGGCGTGCCTCAGCCGAGCCGCCCCGAGGCTGTGTCGCTGTAACGACGTGGTGTTTGTGTCTGCTGCTCCGAGAGCCGGCGTTTATTTGCTGGCCCCAGATATGATATGTGCATTTGTATTAATTGTTTCTTGTCGGGATGTAGCGTTTTCTAAGACTGGTTTACCGTAAACGATATCGCAGGGTAACAAATGCGGAAGTAACAGTCTCACAAATAGCACGCGTGGACGTAGGGGCGTCAGGTGCTCCGTAAACAAAATAAGCCACATTTCCTTGCCAGTTTTCACTGTCTGGTCAGAAAAACAATAGCGACTGTTATGACATTATTTATTTATTTATTAATTCAAAATTAACTATTGGATTAGTTTACCGAAGTCCAAACATAAACGAAGAGGACAACACAAAAATAAAAAATGCTATAAAGGAAGTTAGTAAAGGGGAATGTATCATAATGGGAGATTTTAACCATGGACACATACAATGGAATTCTCTAGAGAGCACAGGGATTGAGGATCAACAATTTCTATGTTTAATCCAGGATAGCTTTCTTACACTAGAACCAACCAGGGGAGAAAATGTATTAGATATAGTTTTGTCATCACAAAAACAATTAGTGGACAATGTAAAGATATTTGAACCATTGGGTAATAGTGACCATAATCAAATACATTTTGACATCAATGTAAAATCAGAAAGTAAAAATAAGAAAACGTACAAGAGAAACTTCCACAAAGGTAACTACAAAGATATGAGAAAATACTTAGCAAAGTTAGATTGGAATAACATGCTGATGAATAAGACCGCATTTGAATGTTGGAATATTCTAAAATATGAAATTGAGAGTATCATCGATAAATTTGTTCCCTTCCAAAAACAAGGAAAACGGTGTAGAAAGAAACACTTGTCAAAAGAGGCAATTAGAAAAATAATGCTAAAACAAACTATGTGGAGGGTTTATAGGCGTACCAGAAAGGAAGAAGACTATGCAAAATACAAAGAAGCACTTAATGCAGCTACAACTTAAATCAGACAATCTAAAAGAAGCTATGAGCAAAAACTGGCATGTAACATAAAAAATGACAGCAAGAGTTTTTATGCATATGTCAAGAGTAAACAAAACGTACAAGACAAGGTTGGACCTCTAGAAGACAGTGCTGGAAATATAATATCACAGGGGTTTTTAATGGCGGAAGACCTAAATGGTTACTTCAGTTCAGTGTTTACCAAAGAAGATATTAGTTCATTACCAGTTGCTGATGCTAAATTTCAGGGTGCTAAATCTGACTATTTAGGACCGTTAGTTGTAACTCCAGAATTGGTAGCTAAGAAAATAAAGGCAATGAAATAACAAATCACCGGGAGTGGATGGGATTCCTCCAAAATTACTAATGGAAACAGTAGATCAAATCAGTATACCACTTGCAAGAGTTTTCAACTTGTCATTAAAAGAGGGAGTTGTTCCGTTTGAATGGAAAGAAGCAAACATCATACCATTATTTAAAAAGGGTTCGATAAATAAGTCAGAGAATTACAGACCAGTGAGTTTAACGTCAGTGATTTGTAAAGTATTAGAAAGGTTAATTAAATACCATATTGTGGACTTCTTCGTTAAGCATAAATTATTCAATTCATCTCAACATGGATTCTTTAAAGCGAGGTCATGCTTAACAAATATGTTATGTTTTTTGGAAGAAATCACTAAGTGGATAGACGTGGGATCGCCAGTAGATATCATCTACTTAGATTTTCAGAAAGCTTTTGACAAAGTGCCACATCAAAGATTACTACTTATATTAAAAGCCCATGGTATCGGGGATAGCATAACTGACTGGATAGAACAATGGCTGACTGACAGAAGACAACGAGTTGTAGTAGATGGAGAAGTTTCAAATTGGAAATCGGTTTTGAGTGGGGTACCTCAAGGATCAGTATTAGGACCTATATTATTCTTAATTTATATCAATGACTTGGACGATAGTATAACAAGTAACGTACTGAAATTTGCGGATGACACAAAACTGTTTAGAAAGGTTAATACTGATGGTGATAAACAACATTTACAAAACGATCTAGACAGATTAGTGAAATGGTCTGAGAAATGGCAGATGCTGTTCAATTTTGGGAAATGTAAATGCCTACATACAGGACATGGGAACTTGAATGTAAACTATAAAATGGGAGATACTGTTCTGGGTACTACTGTAAAAGAAAAGGACTTAGGAGTTACAATAAGCGCTGATATGAAAGTTTCAGAGCAGTGTGGCATTGCAGCTTCAAAGGGTAATCAAATTCTTGGATTGATTAGAAGAAACATAACATACAAGGGAAAAAAGTTAATTTTACCTCTTTATAAAGCAATAGTTAGACCTCATTTAGAATACTGTATACAAGCATGGATACCATATCGTAAGAAGGATATAGATACGCTTGAACGCATACAAAGGAGAGCAACTAAAATGATTCCAGAACTTAGAGACCTTAGTTATGAAGAACGCCTAAAAGAATGTGGTTTAACAACTCTAGAGACAAGGAGGTTAAGAGGAGATCAGATTGAAGTTTTTAAGATATTGAATGGGTATGAAAATATTGATAGAAATATGTTTTTCTCACTCAAGAAGGATAGCAGAACTAGAGGACATGAGGTAAAATTAGTAAAGGATCAATGTAGATTGGACATCAGGAAGCACTCGTTCGCACAGAGGACAATAAATGAATGGAACAAATTGTCTTCAGATTTTGTAACTGCTAGCAGCGTGAATATGTTTAAAAACAAGGTTGACACATATCTCAGGAGGGCGGGTTATACGTAGGTGAACATTGTTGGACTCTCGATAAGCCAATGGCTTCCTTGTCCACTTGCCATCTGGGCCTTTGGCTTGGATAGCAAATCTTGTTAAATCTTGTTAAATCTATCCCATATGTCGTATGCATACCCTTTCGAGGCAAACACACTGTAAGAGATTGTGTGTGTCTGTGAAGCTTTACACGTAACTGTGCGTAGGTTTGGGGAAGACTTTAAATTGATTGCTTTCAAGTCTCCGGAGGCCGCTACACTGGGCGAGATAACGAAAGTAGTTTAATGAAAACCGAACAACAACAACAATTCACAAACGCATTAGTAACATCTTTATTTGTAGAAGCCATCAACGGGCACTAAATTCGCCTACTTAAAATTAGGCTACATATCGTATTTATTTTTCATATATAAATTCTTAAAACCATGTAATATTGTGCGCACTGTTGTTTTTAGAATTGTCTGAACATCAGAATTGCTAATAGTTTGTTCTAACGATTGAGTCATTTATTATTTTATTTATCGAAAAGTCCATATAGAAGATATATGGTAAAATGTGTTGTTTAACAATAAATGTATTACTTGTTTTACGTGTCGTTTCAAATTTCACAATAAACACTATTTCACAATGTTATATTTCAATTGATTACACTGTATTGTGCTTTATTCTGCTACGCTCAATTGTATTGTATTATACCATGCAATACTACATCACATTACATCATATTGCAATATAGTAGCGTACAGTACAGTACAGTACAGTACACAGTATTTAGAACTAATACAAAGATGAGCGGTGATGTGTTGTATCATACAGGACATTTTGGACGGACACCGTGGCAGAGTGGACCGTCAGGACATTTTGGACGGACACCATGGCAGAGTGGACCGTCAGGACATTTTGGACGGACACCATGGCAGAGTGGACCGTCAGGACATTTTGGACGGACACCATGGCAGAGTGGACCGTCAGGACATTTTGGACGGACACCATGGCAGAGTGGACCGTCAGGACATTGAAACAAGGCCGGCGCCGGACAACAAACAAAGGACGTCAACTGAAGCGTTCCACTACAGACGTATTATTGGATGAAGGATGGACAGGCGGGAGGGTGTATGGGAATTGTACTGTATAATTACTCGTGTAAAATTGTAGCAAGTATATCCCTGGTAGTGGAATACAAACGCATACACACACATACGCACGCACATGCACACAAGCACGCACACGCACGCACGCGCGCGTGCATGCTCGTTCACCCCCACACTAAACACCATGCGCATGTGCTGGGTATTTCTGTGCTGTGTATGATAACATTGACAATATTCCATGAGAGCGAACGCGCCTGTGATCGATACAATGTTATTACATGACCACTTAGGCTATTGTCGTTGTGTACGGCTAATCTCATACGTGTGTTGCTGACGACGGCGTCGAGCTGTGTAACGAGGTTAGCAGCCTGCGTTATCTACGTCCAGTTGAGTGTGGACCGACGCTTCGGTCAACACCGATTCATTCAATAAGTTGATTGCGTTGGTCGAATTCGTCAGTCGCATTGTATGGCGCGAAGTCAATATTTGCATCCAAGCATCCAGCTTGCTGTAATTTAACTGAAACGTCGACTATACGTACTTAGAACACACGACAACAGAAGACAGCAACAGAAGACGACAACAGAAGATGACAACAGAAGACAGCAACAGAAGTCAACAACAGAAGACAACAACAGAAGACAGCAACAGAAGACAACAACAGAAGATGACAACAGAAGACAGCAACAGAAGACAGCAACAGAAGACAACAACAGAAGACAGCAACAGAAGACAACAACAGAAGATGACAACAGAAGACAGCAACAGAAGTCAACAACAGAAGACAACAACAGAAGACAACAACCGAAGACAACAACAGAAGACAGCAACAGAAGACAGCAACAGAAGACAACAACAGAAGACAGCAACAGAAGATGACAACAGAAGACAACAACAGAAGATGACAACAGAAGACAGCAACAGAAGACAACAACAGAAGACGACAACAGAAGACAACAACAGAAGACAGCAACAGAAGACAACAACAGAAGACAGCAACAGAAGACAACAACAGAAGATGACAACAGAAGACAGCAACAGAAGACAACAACAGAAGACAACAACAGAAGACAGCAACAGAAGTCAACAACAGAAGACAACAACAGAAGATGACAACAGAAGACAACAACAAAAGACAACAACATAAGACGAAAACAGAAGATGACAACACAAGACAACAACAGAAGACGACAACAGAAAACAACAACAGAAGACAACAACAGAAGACAACAACATAAGACGACAACAGAAGTCAACAACAGAAGATGACAACAGAAGACGACAACAAAAAACAACAACAGAAGACAACAACATAAGACGACAACAGTCATACATCCATCAACATATATGTCTCAGATACATTCGCAAATGTAAAACGACAAGACAACATTATGAGTAGAGCTAACGAGTAGGACAGACCAACACAACATCAGGACACAGCCTCCGGAAAGAAACCACCAACATAACGAGACAGGCCCTAGAATGTAATTCTAAAAAAAGGATAAGACCACACAATAGTTAGAGGAGGTCAAAAGCTGGTGAAATTATGACTTTTTGCACCATCTGGAAAGAGATGGAGAAACCATCAAAAACAGAGTCCGTTTTGTTGCGTTGTCGGTGCTATAGTGCAATTTGAATCGTTATTAGACGCCTAGCACTGAACAGACTTCAGTCGTCATTACATAATCCTGTAGATTCACGTCCAAGGCGCAAGTGCTGCAAGTGACACTCAGCGCCATGTGTGCAGACTAAGAACCAGGTCAACGAACATCAAATAGTAATGATACTAGTACGGGGAGTGACGCAAACAAGGTAGGTCGTCGCTCGCGCCGTCGGAATGCCACCCGGCATGGCAGTGACGACGAAATAAGATCGAGTGCACCCCACGTCGATTTGACAGCTTGTGCCATTAACATTTCATCCGTCCCGTGTGCTCCTCGTGCGGCGGATCGATACTCGCCCGCGCGGACGCGAGAACGAGGTCGACGCTGCGGAGCGGCGGGCGGCCATATTGGAAACGATGCAAACGTTCGCTGGTTTGACATCTAAAGCACCCTGTGGTTTTGTGTTTAAACCCTCCTCAATTGATTTAGCCCATCGTGAAACAGGATCAGTGATATTCGTAATGTGTGAATACTTTAAGTAATACGATTTCAACCAAACTTAATAACACATTTTTATTTAGTAAAACGAGCTAGCATGTCGTATTGTAAGCTAGATAGGTTAATTTTTTTCGCAAAATGACTCTGAAATGAAACGAACATAAACATCGTTTTGGGGTAGGATCATAAAGCGATTGTGTAATACATTTACCCTAAACATATTGTTTTCTTCCTGCTTGGCCTTATTGTTAATCGTTATAATTTCCGAGGTTTTATTTCCCAATGTTTCACATTGTTCCAGAAACGTTAGAGAAAAGCCAACGAAGGACAAACACAGCTCTCCAGAACATCTCAACCAGTTATTTTGGGACAACTCAATCTCAATTAGTGTGAAATGCAACAACATATTGTTGTTGTAGTATGTGATGCTTGCGCAGACTTACTAATCGACTTGTCACGCTTCGGTAACTTCGAACCATCGACTGCAGAACGTGATCAATGAAGTATGAAAATGCATCAGCCAAAATATCTGCATCATGTTTTTTAGGTCACCACGACCTCCAGGTGTACCAAATATACTAGAAGCCTATATTAGGAATAACTTGTACTGACCATAGACTCAAATGAATGATTTGCTGTGACAGCGTGGATGTAATACATCCACGTATGGTTTGTTCGTGTGCGTCATGTCACTGCGGTCGATTGCAAGACGGCCGCTGCCACAATACCAGGTACTATTGTTTGCAACATCCTCATGATTAAATGTAATATTGGATTATTTCCTCAAAACTCCATCGTTAATTGATTTTGCCCATCGTGAACCAGGTTCGTTGATGTTCAAACATGTAGAATAATGTAATACGTTAATACGTCGTATTCACAGTCTTTTGTCAAGAGCGCGTACTTTTGTTAGAATCATCGAAAGATTGACTTTGGTCGTGAGATCAGACAACTGGCCATAGTATGAGTAACCTTATGGTACATCGAGTCTTACTATGGTACATAGAGTCTGAATATGGTACATAGAGTCTGAATATGGCACATAGAGTCTGAGTATGGCACATAGAGTCTGAGTATGGTATATAGAGACTGATTATGGTACACATAGTATGAATATGGTGCATAGAGTCTGAATATGGTATATAGAGTCTGAATATGGTACATAGAGTCTGAGTATGGTACATAGAGTCTGAGTACATTTGCCCCGTTTCGTCTAATTTTGACCGGTCAAAGAAAATTTACTCGTTTGTCAGGTGATTTCTCCAAACGTAAATAACACATTTGTACAAATGAGTTAGCGTGTCTTAGTGGATACTAGATAAGTTCAATATTTCCGCGAAATGTGTCTGAAACTAGACAGGCGAAAAATCGAATTGAGGAAGGAATGTCAAAGTTCTGCAGATCATCATCATCATCATCTGGTCGAAAGACTTCGAGATTTGATGGCTCGCCATTCTGCTCTCTCCTTCATACATGCAGTTAACTCCTTTTTGTCTGACACACCAGCATCCGATTTCAGGACCTCGACGTAGCTTAGAGCGGGCCGTCCCCGCGCGTCGGGGCGTCGGCTCCCAGAGTGTTAGTTTTGACACTGGTGTCTTCGTTCTGCAGATACATTTGCGAAATGATGTGTAGTTGTTTAATAATTAACGTAGGTAATCTGAGTGTGCTATAAATAATTTGTGTCGACTGACTTATTTTCGTCAATGAGTTAAACAATTACATTCACGAGATGGGTCTCTTCAATGGGTCTCTTGGCTATGTTAGCTCAAGGACCAACCAAACTGTATACGTAGATCATAATGAGCGCAGTTAATCGGAGATGAATCAGCACAGCACTGAGACCAACCGTTCTCATTGAGACACTTATATCAACGTGGAGAACGTTTCTACGTACCAACACGTGATCTCGAAGGAAACACGTGACATTATATATGAGGCAGAAAGTACATTGCATTGCAGTTTTCGAGACAAAACGTGTTTTTGTGTTATCTCGGAATATTTTACGTGTCTTTGACAATTATATTCGAAACTCAATATTAACCATTCGCATGAATTTGTCGCATATGAATACACAAACAGTAAATGCACATGGCGTGTGTTGCTCTTTAAAGTTTACGATGCGTTGTCGGTCTACTGCAGCTCCGTCTGGTCCGGGCGCCGACGCGAGTGCAGACATTTATTTGGATCGACAGCTAAGGTGGCACAAGCGAAACTGGGTTAGTTATAATTCTGTATGTTTATTTCATCAGTATTTATTAAATGTTATTTATATGTGATATAACATATAATACATGTATTTCCATTCAAAAATGCTTTGTGACCCATTGTTGTACCTACTTGATATATTGACTAGTTCAGAGCCCACCGTGTGGCGCCACTGTTCTCGTCAAGGCGCCCCCTGGGCTGGCTTCAGACCCAAATTGTCCACGCACTTGTTATTCGACTGGAGGAAAGCCCAGGGAATTCCATTAGTGAGATCATTCATCTAATATCGTACATGCCATATCTATGAATACACAAATACAACCTGTTAACTACGGCTGTCAACAACTGTTAACTACGGCTGTCAACAACTGTTAACTACGGCTGTCAACAACCTGTTAACTACGGCTGTCAACAACTGTTAACTACGGCTGTCAACAACTGTTAACTACGGCTGTCAACAACCTGTTAACTACGGCTGTCAACAACTGTTAACTACGGCTGTCAACAACTGTTAACTACGGCTGTCAACAACTGTTAACTACGGCTGTCAACAACTGTTAACTACGGCTGTCAACAACTGGGTTTTCTGGTGTTGTTTGCAAACGCTCGTATTTCCCATCAGATGCCTCGTTAATTTAAAAGTTGTCCTTGGCATTTGGTCACAATCTCTAATCTTTGCAGAAAAGAAATGTTTCTTCGCACTGATGAGTAGTTTGTTGGCTGCATTGGACTGCTCTCTGAATATCTGCCGATGGACCGTCAGTTTTGCTCTCCGTCACAACCTTTCTGCTTTTCTGCAAGAGTTTAGCCCGCCCCAGCTCATCTGAATACCATTGAGTATTCAGCCTCAGTGTTACCAGATTTCTTTGCAAGGGAGCGTATTGGTCGGCAACAGATTCAATTCCTGTAGTGTAGACGTGTACAAGTTCATCGAGCAGATTATCAATGTTGTTCAAGATGGGTGCTAGATCCTTGATAAATTCCACTATGCAAATGTCCCGAAGTTTCCTGAAAATGAACTGCTGGTGAACACTCTGGCTATTTATTTTGACGATGGAAATCAATTGATTTGACATATTTTAAGGAGCAGCTTTTTGATCTGATATCTTCACTGGATGTGCGCGGCGAGAGAGGATTAAAAAAATTCTCATTTCGAGTGCATTTATATCATTCTCAATTTCGAATTATAGGAGAGCTGTAAAATCAATAGACCTAGTTGATTCCTCTCAAACCAACTGTGGAACGTTTGTGCTGATGTTTCGGCTGTGTGCTCGGGTCCACTGTCCTCGGGTTCACTGTCCTCGGGTTCACTGTCCTCAGGCCAACTGTCCTCTGGCCAACTGTCCTCGGGTTCACTGTCCTCGAGCCAACTGTCCTGTCGCCCCAGGTTTACTAACGTGCATCATCCATAACCTACAAAACAGTGTAATTCGCTACCACGAAAAGGTCACTACGTCGACACAGGCCGGAACGATGTACGTAACCTGCATTAACGTCATTTATAGATGACGTCATGTGGGGGAGTTGAGCACATCGGTGAACCGGGGATCTGACTCACTCGCGCGGTCTGAGGCTGACCGGGCAAGTCAGCGGGCGCTCCGGTAACAGACCATCGTCCAGTGGGCCCCTCGCGCACCCAGTCGGCTCACCCCGTCTCCTCGGGCTGTGTCCCTCTGGACGTCCCTTGTTGCCATGACCGTTCTGGCGGCACCCGCGGCAGCTGGACACGCCACGATCACATTAACGTCAAACAAAGCTTATTCGACCACTCGATCGCCCGACTCAGAATGTATTCTCACATATGGCGTGGACATTATTTGGCATGGGTACTTTCATCCAGTCGTGTGCTCGTACGAGGTGTTTCGTAAAATTAACTGTGTCGTGTCATGGACGCTTCTGTCATCTCATTGACATGCTGATCGAGTTTAGTCAAAGCCTCGTACTTCTAACTCATTTAAAATGCCTGAACGTGCCATACCCGTCAATTTTTACCAATTTCTGCATGAATTACTATGCACACGTGCCATGTGGCTAAATAATTGCCAAAAATCCTTCCGCCTATTAAAATCATCTAAAAATCCACAGTTACACTGTCAACATGTTCTACCAGCAAACTTGCCAATGTGTCTGCTCAAATGAAGTTACATCAGATTATATGATTTTTTTTTAATTACACATATCTAAAATTACTGTGCCCTACATTAGTGTGTAACACACCAGGAAGTGTAACTGAGGCATGATCCCACTGGCATTGCACGAATAGCTGTAGACGGGTCTAGCTCAGTGCGTCTAAAGTTTAGCGTTATGCATACTTTTCCAACGTCTGGATGCAAAACATCGTTGAATACACGCAACATCCAGACCGCGATTAACGGAAACCAATATAGCATTTCCTAATTACACAGTCAAATAACCCGACAAAAATAACCGATGTTCTTGGCACATATTCATTTGCGCAAGCGTTTGTGGACCACATCGGGACTGATAATGTCAATTGGTGGCAAATTGTAAACAATATGCGCGAGGCTAGTTAACAAATGCAAATGCATTTGAATGTGCATTTGATTGTTGAGCATTTGATTGCGCATTCAAATGCAGCCGTGACATCTTCAGTGCATTTGTATTTGCATTTGAATGCGACCCCCAAACATTTAATTTTTCTAACGTCCAATCAAATGCATTTCAACTGCAGACGTAACTGTTTTAGTAATAATTATTTTTAGATGATGTACATGATATGCCGTTTTATATTATTTGTGTTAGCATATGTAACTTCGCTATTATAGTAAATTAATAAAGTGTGTTTTATATGTATTTTATATCCAAATATAACACAACATTTAATATAAAAACAAAACATTTGAAATGCTTTTCAAACGCATAACCATAACATTTGTATTTATATGTAAATGCGACCAAACCACATTTGTATTTGCAGTTGAATGCGATCCTGGAAAATGGCATTTGCATTTGCATTTATTTATATTTATATAAATTTAAACATGTCCATTTGCATACTAATGCGTTGACATGTCTTTGTTAACCAGATTGACGTGTACTAAACGAAGCACTAACCGACAAATCACAGTGAGTCCAACATTACGATAATTTATAAATGGCCGTGCACTTAGTGAGAAACGAATCGCTAAACAAGCAAGACATGTATTATAGCGATTATGTTAAAACCGTATACACGGTGCATTAACTGCGACAGAACGCCAGTGCAGTCGTTAGATACCTCTCCGTGAGAGAATGCCCACTCGCATGACTAGTGTGCAACAACTCCGTCTATATGCCTACATTATCAACGAGAAGGGTGTTCCCGTGTGGCGCAAACAGAGGCTGGGAACATCTGACAAATCGACAGGGTCACGGGCCAGTCAATCACGACAGACAACGAGTTACCGGATATTGCTTGAGAAAAATGAGTCAACAAAAATAGCTGCAGGCGTTGTCATTAGGAGAAGTCATTAGAAGAAAACTCTCCAGAGTGTCGTAAGGTCATCGTGTCGTCGCCAAGATGGAGAGTTTAGGCCAAGAACGCGGCGGCGATACAGAGCAAGAACGATACCGTCTAACGACAGGACACGAGAACATAATATGTGATGTCCATGTATCATTAATATACTATACGTTCGTATACCATTAAAATTGTACAATACGTTTATATACTATTAATAATATACTATATGTTCAAGTATTAATAACTTTATCCTGATACCGCGAACCCGGAGGTAAACTATTGATATGTCCCATGATTGTAAGGTCGTCATATACGTAATGGCGTAAGGTCCTCATACGTAATGGCGTAAGGCCCTCATACGTAATGGCGTAAGGTCCTCATACGTAATGTCTTGATACGTCAGATCCTGATACACAGCGTCCTGACACGTAAGGTCCTAATACGTAAATCCTGATACGTAACTTCTTGACACGTAACATGTTGATCCGTAACGTCATGATACATCCTGATACGTAACATCTTGATACGTAATGTCCTGATACTTATCGTCATGATACGTCCTGACACGTAAGGTCCTGATATTTACAAGGTACACCCGCGTTGCTTCACGGCTCCTCTCTCCGCCAACCTTTCGCTGACCAAACCAATCCCCCGTGGGACGTAGCAAATCGTCGCTCGCTGACAGCACAGCGCAATATTTCAATGGCGCGTGTCACGATTACGCCCGACGCCGGAAAACGCCAGCACCTGCTATACAATCAATCTAATGAGCGCCGCGTATCGCCGTTATTACATTTCGTCATTCGATGACAGGAGCAGATTACGTCGTTTGCTCTCTGCAGCTGTCCCAATAACAATAATCGCATATCGTTTTGTTGGGCAACATTGCCACCGCGCACGACCAGCCGTCAGTTAATCCAGCTGCCGCGGAGAACACCTTAATTGTGTTGGTTTCAATTCTTGTGCGTATCCACGTATACGGTTGTAGACAGTCTTAACGAGAACGTACAACAATGTTCACTGACTGGGTTTCACTTGTGAACGTATCATATACATACATCGGTTAATACGCATCCTTATAAAGGCAACATACTTGTAGACACGATTACGCCGTTTAGCAGAAAACCCTGTGTAACAATCAATCAATCAATTAATCGTTTTGTATAATAGTTCGAGAGCTGTTTCTATAATAGCTTGCGTTATCTTACCTGATTAACAAATCAATACCGAATGGGATAGTTGTATTCGTGGAGCGTACAATGTTTGTTTAGTCTAAACGTTTGATGATATATATATATATATATATATATATATATATATATATATATATATATATATATATATATATATATATATATATATATATATATATATATATATATATATATATCCACAAAACTAAAAATCTGACATACGGCTAACTAGACATCAGACATCCACACAGGTCTTAATAGTACCTGTAACGGACGCCAGGCGAGGCTGAATGCTGGACATGTTACAACTATATCTAAAGAATACACAGAGGTTAAGATTTCACATCGGAAAACTTACACGTCTAACGATTTCTACAAGGGTAAGAATCACAAATATACTAGAGAAAAATGATACTTTGTGCAGTGTGCGATCTATCCAGGGAAGAAACGACCTGTGTCTGTGTTTCTAATAAGGCAAGAACGACGTGGAATCACGCACTGCCGAGTCCATCCCTCGGCGCACGACCTTTAGATCGGACGACGGAAGCGACCGGATATTGTCACGGGAGCGATTGCGTGCAGGCCTCATAAAGCGGCAATCTAAAGAAAACTAGCGAAATCTGGTAAAGATAATCATCTGATGGCCGTCATGGTTACAGGTCTGTCCTCAATTGTATTTGTTCGTCTTGTTTTAGAACCATTTCGCTAAAAAATCAAACCACTACGGCATGCTGGCTCTTGTGTGCAAATATATTGTTTAGGTTTGATAAAATCATCGGACAAATTATTTTTGAACAGATCCGGGCACAATTCGGAGAAAAGGAGCACAAATGGTCTATGACATGAGGCTTTTCACATATTCGAAAGTTACCCGATCAAACTAAAAATAAAAGTATTTTTTTATATATTAACAAAAGTACGCCCTTTTTATAACACCAACTGCGCATATAACAGAAACATGTAACGCGTTACAGATCAGCTAACCTGATTCGCGATTAAATGAATCGAGAGAGATTTAACAGACATAGCCGCCCAGTCAAGCTGACCAAGACTTCATTCACGAAATCACCCGTCAGATACTGTATACAGAGCTCCAACCGATTGTGATATTAAAATTTCCATTTATGAGAACGTTCACAACAACGATAACATCAACGAACACTCAAGACAACAACAACGTAAAAGAACATTCATGACAACAATAACGTCAACGAACATTCATGACAACAATAACGTAAATGAACACTCAAGACAACAATAACGTCAACGAAC
Source organism: Lamellibrachia satsuma (assembly GCA_033239005.1). Classification (NCBI taxonomy): domain Eukaryota; kingdom Metazoa; phylum Annelida; class Polychaeta; order Sabellida; family Siboglinidae; genus Lamellibrachia; species Lamellibrachia satsuma. The sequence goes on from BSQZ01000023.1 coordinate 2,106,018, forward strand.
ATTCATGGCAATAATAACGTCAACGAACACTCAAGACAACAATAACGTCAATGAACATTCATGGCAACAATAACATCAGCGAACACTCAAGACAAGAATAACGTCAACGAACATTCATGGGAAAAAATAACGTCAACGAACACTCAAAACAAAAATAACGTCAACGAACATTCATGATAACAATAACGTCAACGAACATTCATTACAACAATAACGTCAACGAACATTCATGACAAAAATAACATCAACGAACATTTATGACAACAATAACGTAAATGAACATTCGTGACATCAGTGACGTCAACGAACATTCATGACAACAATGTTATAACAATGTTCTCGACTACAATAACTGTAATGTACAATCACAATAACAATGCCACAATAATGTTCACGATAGCGATAATTTTATCGAACATCCATGACAACAATGTAGTGTTGACGACAACAATTACTATAAGGAACATTCACGACAACAATGCTGTTGTAATGTTCACGATAGCAATAAATAGGGAAAGGTAACAATTCGTTACGGAAAGGACAATTAATATATCGCTTGGGAACAATAATAACCTACATGTAACACGATGAAACACGTCATGAGACATGTAACACGATGAAACACGTCATGAGACATGTAACACGATGAAACCCGTCATGAGACATGTAACACGATGAAACACGTCATGAGACATGTAACACGATGAAACACGTCATGAGACATGCAATAAATGAACACATCATTAAGTACATAATGCGGACATTTATTAAGATGTTTGCAGCAATAAGTTCTTCAGCATTTAAAGTGTGTGATGTGTTTGTTCTCGAAGTTAAAATGAAATTCTCGCGAGAGCACAGCGACATCACTCTTGCGATACGCGGGTGAGCACTGTTGTCGGTTTTTGAGAGCCACCGGTGCGAATGTGCATGACCTTTGACATTTTCAAACAGACCAACAAAGATGGCGATGCCTATGGCCAGTAGATACATTATGTGCACTTTACATTTGTGTAAATGTTAACACATAATCATCTGGACTGAGTTATCTGTTGTTTGGCAATATTATTTAGTGGATTTCCCGACTTCCGGCGTCGACTTTAACACGATTTAGCAAAAAAATATTCGATCCGTCTGTATTAGTTTCGCATTATGTGACTGGTTGCAGCGGCTATCTCACATAGTTCCATTGTATGCTAAGTGTAGTGGATATACAAGAAATTATGATATTAAGAAGATCAAGGCTCAAATGTCTTTGCAACTGCCGTGTTGAGTGGACGCTGGTATTTAATGTAGTTTGCACAGAGTAAAGCAAAGTACTTGTGAACCGTACTGACCAGAACACCCCAATTAACATCCTGAAGAGTAGCCAGAACCTTGATGAAATAGACTCATCACATAAAGCGAAGCCAGATGAAACACTGGCTGAATCACATACAGGAATGGACCAAGTAAACTCTACCTACCTTACTACGCTCAGCAAAAGACGGACAAAGCTGGCGAAGACGTTTGGTAATGGCACCATGCGCTCCCAGTCAATAGATGAAGTCAAATGAAGGGTACACAGCCACACACTGAATAAGGTAATACATGATTACTTTCTCAAAGTCTCCGTAATACGCCGAGAACGAAGAATGAAGGCGTCAGGATATTACCATCGCCACAAGAAGATATCATAGAAGAAGTTATCTGCTGGGACCCAAAACACGGAATATCTGGTTTAAAGAGGATACGGGGTGGACATTGTGTCTGAGACACAAGCACTATAGGAAAGACCGAGAGATCTGGACAAGAAATCTTGTGAAGCAGAGAACAACTGAGAGAAATGGGCCGAGTGAACATGGTGCGGGTCGGTGCGGTCGCAATGGTGGTGACGATAGTACAACTCTGCTCGCCTCTTCCATAGGGAGCAAACTACATGTCACTATATACCACAAAATAATTATTTGCCAGTATCACGTCATTATTTATTAACAGTCACCTAATCAGACGGGGCAACTAAGGTCAGACCACAACCGACTACCTTCTGACCTGGTCGGAGTTGTGTCTGCTCCCAGCGAACATAGCTGGCGACCTCGAGGGGTTGCTGGCCCCAGAAGTCTCCAGCCAGGCATATAATGTTCTCGGTTCCAGCAGCTGGCGTCAGCACAAATCAATTAAAGGAGCGGCGCGGCTAATCTCGGGGGTACCATTCGGCGTCCGGCCATTGCTGCCGCCACACGCCACTGGCCGCGGGCGACACTGCGCGGACGATCGACAAGACACCAAGAATACTACACTAAAATAAAGATTGTGCATTAGTATTCCATCCTAAGTGTATTTAGCCCAAAACGATTCAGGCCCGTGTGTGTGTGTGTGTGTGTTTGTGTGTGTGTGTGTGTGTGTGTGTGTGTGTGTGTGTGTGTGTGTGTGTGTGTGTGTGTGTGTGTGTGTGTGTGTGTGTGTGTGTGTGTGTGTGTGTGTGTGTGTGTGTGTGTGTGTGTGTGTGTGTGTGTGTGTGTGTGTGTGTGTGTGTGTGTGTGTGTGTGTGTGTGTGTGTGTGTGTGTGTGTGTGTGTGTGTGTGTGTGTGTGTGTGTGTGTGTGTGTGTGTGTGTGTGTGTGTGTGTGTGTGTGTGTGTGTGTGTGTGTGTGTGTGTGTGTGTGTGTGTGTGTGTGTGTGTGTGTGTGTGTGTGTGTGTGTGTGTGTGTGTGTGTGTGTGTGTGTGTGTGTGTGTGTGTGTGTGTGTGTGTGTGTGTGTGTGTGTGTGTGTGTGTGTGTGTGTGTGTGTGTGTGTGTGTGTGTGTGTGTGTGTGTGTGTGTGTGTGTGTGTGTGTGTGTGTGTGTGTGTGTGTGTGTGTGTGTGTGTGTGTGTGTGTGTGTGTGTGTGTGTGTGTGTGTGTGTGTGTGTGTGTGTGTGTGTGTGTGTGTGTGTGTGTGTGTGTGTGTGTGTGTGTGTGTGTGTGTGTGTGTGTGTGTGTGTGTGTGTGTGTGTGTGTGTGTGTGTGTGTGTGTGTGTGTGTGTGTGTGTGTGTGTGTGTGTGTGTGTGTGTGTGTGTGTGTGTGTGTGTGTGTGTGTGTGTGTGTGTGTGTGTGTGTGTGTGTGTGTGTGTGTGTGTGTGTGTGTGTGTGTGTGTGTGTGTGTGTGTGTGTGTGTGTGTGTGTGTGTGTGTGTGTGTGTGTGTGTGTGTGTGTGTGTGTGTGTGTGTGTGTGTGTGTGTGTGTGTGTGTGTGTGTGTGTGTGTGTGTGTGTGTGTGTGTGTGTGTGTGTGTGTGTGTGTGTGTGTGTGTGTGTGTGTGTGTGTGTGTGTGTGTGTGTGTGTGTGTGTGTGTGTGTGTGTGTGTGTGTGTGTGTGTGTGTGTGTGTGTGTGTGTGTGTGTGTGTGTGTGTGTGTGTGTGTGTGTGTGTGTGTGTGTGTGTGTGTGTGTGTGTGTGTGTGTGTGTGTGTGTGTGTGTGTGTGTGTGTGTGTGTGTGTGTGTGTGTGTGTGTGTGTGTGTGTGTGTGTGTGTGTGTGTGTGTGTGTGTGTGTGTGTGTGTGTGTGTGTGTGTGTGTGTGTGTGTGTGTGTGTGTGTGTGTGTGTGTGTGTGTGTGTGTGTGTGTGTGTGTGTGTGTGTGTGTGTGTGTGTGTGTGTGTGTGTGTGTGTGTGTGTGTGTGTGTGTGTGTGTGTGTGTGTGTGTGTGTGTGTGTGTGTGTGTGTGTGTGTGTGTGTGTGTGTGTGTGTGTGTGTGTGTGTGTGTGTGTGTGTGTGTGTGTGTGTGTGTGTGTGTGTGTGTGTGTGTGTGTGTGTGTGTGTGTGTGTGTGTGTGTGTGTGTGTGTGTGTGTGTGTGTGTGTGTGTGTGTGTGTGTGTGTGTGTGTGTGTGTGTGTGTGTGTGTGTGTGTGTGTGTGTGTGTGTGTGTGTGTGTGTGTGTGTGTGTGTGTGTGTGTGTGTGTGTGTGTGTGTGTGTGTGTGTGTGTGTGTGTGTGTGTGTGTGTGTGTGTGTGTGTGTGTGTGTGTGTGTGTG